>CAJNDT010004757.1:585000-604236 GCA_905221615.1 Symbiodinium sp. CCMP2592
TCCGAAGCAGCCCCCAAAGGCATCGGCGAACAAGCGCATTGGCATTACCAGCATTGCACGTATGCCCCGCAAGCACTTCGTGCTGACGCACCTGCCGTTTGCGGACGGGAGGATGTGGAGCATGAGCAGGCAGCCGCTGGAAGCGCAGTCTGCCCTGTCAGCAATGCATGGGTCGCAGAGGCAGTGGCAGTGGTTCCTGTGAATCTTGCTTAGACACACGTGGACATCAGCGCAGCAGCAAGCTCGGTTGTGCAGCATCATGCCTGTTCGTCAACTGGCCATCGCCGCAGAACATGATGCATAAGTTGCAATGCCGAACACGCACTAGATGAAGCGAGGCACTATGTGCGACCGATGCGTGTTGTTCATGGTTTCGGCCCGAGCTCGAATGGAGTTTAACAACTATCCGGAAGCTTTGGTTGCCAAGGAGAACATCGAATGGTTGCCGCTCATGCTGCAGCTTGACTGAGATTGCTTGTCCAGTCTGCTTGACCAAACGGTTAGAACCCTCAGCGCAGCTTCCACAGTAAGACTTAGGCGGGGGAACCGAGCATTCGCCCAGATAGTGTGCCGCGGCTTGATGGTCATGAATGTATATGAATGTGTTGACGGCGTCGATATGCATCCATGCTGTTTAGGGTTTAGGGTTTAGGGTTTAGGGCGTCTCGCCGCGCAGCGGCAGTATTTTCTATGTAGGATGGCGCCCCAACACTCCCAGGGGTGTGGGGGGGCGGCATATCGACGTCTAGCGTTCGAATGCGATTCCACCACCAAACAATTACACATTGGTTCCTCACCTTTTCCCACCCGCTGTGAGAATACACAGGCTACCACCCAAAACATTGCCTTTTAGGGTTTAGCGCTTACGCCCTCAATTCCCACCTGCCCCTGGTCTGTCTTACCAACACACGCCACAAAACAGATAAGGTCAGGGCCAATGAATGGGAAGGGCCAGGGGAGGGCCAAGGGGGGCCAAGGGGGGACAGGGGGGGCCAGGGGGGGCCAGGGAGGGCCAGGGGGGGCCAGGGGCCAGGGGGGGGCCGGGGGGCGCAGGGAGGGGTAGAAAGCCAAGAAGAGCAGAAAACGCTAGGTCTCTCCCTAGGACCCGCCAGGAGCCCCCCGGGTCCCTGGAATCTGCCAGCTGAGGGGGCCCTTGGGCCGGCCTCTGGGGCTTTTTCTGAGGGGAGCCAAATGGAAAGGGCCACCAAGGGCTTTGGTTGTGGGGTTTTGAGATTCGAGGGAATTCCCTCTGCGAATAGGGGCGCCACGCAAGGGGCCTAATGGCTTGGCTCAGCCCTAGGGGCTGAATTCGACCACTCTCCAATGGCTCCACCCATTGTCCATCCAGAGTTGGTGTCAATCACTGCCGGATTTCCTTCTTGGATCCAAGCACGGCCTAAGCAGGCCTGGGTGGGAATTTAGAGATAGGGGTTTAGGGTTTAGGGTTTGCCCTGCGAGTGCGCCCAGACCCCTACCACAGAGTGGTTGGGGGGTCGGCACAGGAGCCGAAGTCCCACCCTCCCAACCCAAACCTCGACCTTACCGGGTTTAGGGTTTTCTACCCCCCCAACCCCCCTAGCAAGGGGGGCAGACACAACAAACAACCACAATTTCGGTGTTTAAACTTCAAAAAATGTCGAAGAGCAAGAAATTGAGCGAGCATGCTTCAAGCATGGCACATAGATTGCTCGTCGCATACGTTTTTTAGCGCCCTGCCTGCACAACGTGCTGTGACGGGCCTGGGTGGGGCCTGCATAGACTGCTCTGGTGGGTTCCGGGGCTGCTTGGAGGCGCTCATGCGGAGGGGCCCGGGCCCATCACAGCAATGACTGCGGCGGTCGTGGCTCCCTGCCAGCGCAACGTGCTGTGAGGGGCCTTGGTGGGCCTTCAAAGACTGCTCTGGTGGGTGGGGTGCTCTGGCGGGGGTGCTCCCCACTGCCTTGGCTGGTCCTTCAGGAGGACGACGAAGCGTCCCAGC
This sequence comes from Symbiodinium sp. CCMP2592, assembly GCA_905221615.1. Classification (NCBI taxonomy): domain Eukaryota; class Dinophyceae; order Suessiales; family Symbiodiniaceae; genus Symbiodinium; species Symbiodinium sp. CCMP2592. Next base: position 586,979 of record CAJNDT010004757.1, read on the forward strand.
TGCTGTGGTGGGTGCTGGGTGCTCCCGAGTGCCTTGGAGGGCCCTTGCTCCTTCAGAGAGAAGGACGACGAAGCGTCCGCTCCAGAGGGGGCTGGTCCTTCACAGAGAAGGACGACGAAGCATTGGTCCTTCCCACCCTGATGCGGAAGGGCCCGGGCCCATCACAGCAATGACTGCGGCGGTCGTGGCTCCCTGCCAGCGCAACGTGCTGTGAGGGCCAAGGCTGCGGGTTCCTGTACGGACAGTGGGGTCCCTTTCATGAAAAAGGAAGGACAACGAAGCCGTTATAAGGAGCATCACTTGGGCCGGTTGGTCCTTCACTGAGAAGGACGACGAAGTGCCCTTATGCAAAGGGGCCCGGGCCCATCACAGCAATGACTGCGGCGGTCGTGGCTCCCTGCCAGCGCAACGTGCTGTGAGGGGCCTTGGTGGGGCCTTCAAAGACTGCTCTGTTGGGTGCTGGGTGCTCTGGTGGGGGTGCTCCCGACTGCCTTGGCTGGTCCTTCAGAGAGAAGGACGACGAAGCGTCCCTGCCTGGGTGGGGGGCTGCTCCAGAGTGCCTTGGAGGGGCTGGTCCTTCACAGAGAAGGACGACGAAGCATCCCTGCCTGAGTGGGGCCGCCGGGTTCTTAATTTTCGGCTCCGGGTCCTAATTTTTAAGCTCCGGGCCCTTAATTTTAAGCTCCGGGCCCTTAAATTTCGGCTGCGGGTCCTTAATTTTAAGTTTTGGTCCTTATTTTAAGCTCCGGGCCCTTAATTTTAGGCTCCGGGTCCTTAATTTTAGTTTCCGGCCTTAATTTTAAGGCTTTAAAGGAAGGTTGCATCGGTCCAAGACCAAGGTTTGGGGTTACTTATTCTAGGGATAGCTAGCTCGCTATCCAGCGGCCTTTGCGAAGCCGCGCAGCCTTATCGGCTGGGACCTGCGGCTCGCCTTCCGGCCTTCGCCTACGGTCCGCAGGCGCCTTCCGGTCCGCCTGCTGCGGCCGGCCCCTTAGCCTGAAGTGGGGCCGGCCTCAGTTTAGGGTTTAGGGTTTAGGGTTTGCCATGCGAGTGCGCCCAGACCCCCCCCATAGAGTGGTTGGGGGGTCGGCGCAGGAGCCGAAGTCCCACCCTCCCAACCCAAACCTCGACCTTACCGGGTTTAGGGTTTTCTACCCCCCAACCCCCCTAGCAAGGGGGGCAGACACAACAAACAACCACAATTTCGGCTTTTAAACTTCCAAAAATGTCGAAGAGAGGAAATTGAGCGAGCATGCTTCAAGCATGGCACATAGATTGCTCGTCGCATACGTTTTTTAGCGCCCTGCCTGCACAACGTGCTGTGACGGGCCTGGGTGGGGCCTGCATAGACTGCTCTGGTGGGTTCCGGGGGTGCTTGGAGGCGCTGGTCCTTCACAGAGAAAAGGACGAGGAAGCATCCCTGTATCGCAGAGACCCATCACCTTCATAGACTGCTCTGGTGAGTGCTGGGTGCTCTGGCAAAGGTGCTCCCGACTGCCTTGGAGGGCCGGCTTGGGGTGCCTTAAGAAACTGCTGTGGTGGGTGCTGGGTGCTCCCGAGTGCCTTCAAGGGCCCTTGCTCGTTCAGAGAGAAGGACGACGAAGCGTCCGCTCCAGAGGGGGCTAGTCCTTCCATTGGTCCTTCACAGAGAAGGACGACGAAGCGCCCTGATGCGGAGCCCGCAGCAATGACTGCGGCGGTCGTGGCTCCCTGCCAGCGCAACGTGCTGTGAGGGGCCTTGGGGGGCCTTCAAGACTGCTCTGGTGGGTGGGGTGCTCTGGCGGGGGTGCTCCCCACTGCCTTGGCTGGTCCTTCAGGAGGACGACGAAGCGTCCCAGCTGCTGTGGAGACTGCTGTGGTGGGTGCTGGGTGCTCCCGAGTGCCTTGGAGGGCCCTTGCTCCTTCAGAGAGAAGGACGACGAAGCGTCCGCTCCAGAGGGGGCTGGTCCTTCACAGAGAAGGACGACGAAGCATTGGTCCTTCACACCCTGATGCGGAGGGGCCCGGGCCCATCACAGCAATGACTGCGGCGGTCGTGGCTCCCATCACAGCAATGACTGCGGCGGTCGTGGCTCCCTGCCAGCGCAACGTGCTGTGAGGGGCCGAGGCCAAGGCTGCGGGTTCCTGTACGGACAGTGGGGTCCCTTTCGTGAAAAAGGAAGGACAACGAAGCCGTCCTTATAAGGAGCATCACCTGGGCCCGTTGGTCCTTCACTGAGAAGGACTCCCGACTGCCTTGGCTGGTCCTTCAAAGAGAAGGACGACGAAGCGTCCCTGCCTGGGTGGGGGGCTGCTCCATGGAGGGGCTGGTCCTTCACAGAGAAGGACGACGAAGCATCCCTGCCTGAGTGGGGCCGCCGGGTTCTTAATTTTCGGCTCCGGGTCCTAATTTGTAAGCTCCGGGCCCTTAATTTTAAGCTCCGGGCCCTAAAATTTCGGCTGCGGGTCCTTAATTTTAAGTTTTGGTCCTTATTTTAAGCTCCGGGCCCTTAATTTTAGGCTCCGGGTCCTTAATTTTACTTTCCGGGCTTAATTTTAAGGCTTCAAAGGAAGGTTGCATCGGTCCAAGACCAAGGTTTGGGGTTACTTATTCTAGGGATAGCTAGCTCGCTATCCAGCGGCCTTTGCGAAGCCGCGCAGCCTTATCGGCTGGGACCTGCGGCTCGCCTTCCGGCCTTCGCCTACGGTCCGCAGGCGCCTTCCGGTCCGCCTGCTGCGGCCGGCCCCTTAGCCTGAAGTGGGGCCGGCCTCAGTTTAGGGTTTAGGGTTTAGGGGTTTAGGGTTTAGGGTTTACGGTTTAGGGTTTAGGGTTTAGGGTTCGACAGCGTAGCGGTCGCCCCGGCCAAGTTGTCAATTATCTTAGTAGGGCGTTGCTCAAACCACGGTCCTTTTGAGATTCCTTTCTGTTTGGGATTCCTTTCTTTTCGTGTGCGCCAGGACCCATTCAAAGTTTTCCGAAATTGGGTTTCTTCGTCTTTCCTACCGTCGCCGTCTAGATTCAAGGTCCGCAACCGTAGGCCCTAAACCCTACCCAAACCCTAGGCCTTAAACCCTATAGGGCCAAACCCTAACCCTAGCCCTAAACCCTAGGCCCCGGCCCTAAATTCTAGGGCCCAAACCCTAAACCCCAGGCGCGCCGCCCTGCCCACGCCCACACCCCGCTCCACGCCCGCCCCCGCGCCCCCCGCACCTGCCCCGCACCCGCCCCAGCGCAGGCCCCACGCCCGCCCGCGCCCGGCACCCCGACACCTTTCGGGCTTTCGTGGAGGGGATTTCGGGTTTTCGTAAGAGGATTTCGTGCCTTAGTAGGGTGCTTCCTAAAACCATAATCCCTTCGAGATTCCTTTCTGTTGGGGATTCCTTTCTTTTCGTGTGCGCCAGGACCCAACCAAGGTTTTCCGAAATTTGCCGTCTCCCGCCCTGCCCTTGCCTTGCCTGCGCCCGCGCCGGCCTGCCCTCGCCCGCGCCCACGCCCGCGCCCGCGCCCGCCCGTGCGGCCCTGCGACCGGCGCCCACACCCCGCACCCGCGCCCCGCGCCCGTGCCCGCGCCCGCCCTCCCCCGCGGCCGCGTGCGCCCCCACCCACGCCCGCGCCCGCGCCCGCCTGCGCCCGCCCGCGCCCCGCGCCCGCGCCCGCGCTCGCGCCCCGGCGCCGCGCCCGCCGCCGCGACCACAACGCGCCGCGCCCGCGCCGGCGCTCTCGCCCGAAACCCTCAACCCAAGGCCCCAAACCCTCAACCCTACAACCCCTAAACCCTAAACCCTAGCACCCTAAACCCTAAACCCTCGGCCCCGAAACCCTAACCCGCCAAACCCTAAGCCTTTTAACCTTTAAAGTTTTCCAAATTTGTTTTTTTTCGCCTTTTCTGAACGCCCTCCAAGCCCCCAAACCTTCAACCCTAAACTCTTGGAGACTCCTTTCTCTTCGTGTGGGCCAGGACCCAAACAAGGTTTTTCCCAATTGGACTTTTTCGCCTTTCCTGACGCCCCTCCAAGCCTCGAACCTTAAACCCAAAAACATTCCTTTCTTTTCCTGTGCGCCAGAAACCAATCAAGGTTTCTCCAAATTGGATTTTTCGCCTTTTTCAAACGGCCTTGCAAACCCCGAAATTTGCTTTCCTGGCCTTTTCCTACCCGTTTTCCAAGCCTCAAACTGGTTTTGGTGTCTTTTCCAGATCCCCCTTCCAAGCTAGCTTTGCTTTACCGACCGGCCTTGCTCTGACATGCTGCAATCGCGACGCCTCGGAAAGCTTTGAGCTGTTTATCGATCAAGCTGCACCGATCGGCAACATCTTTGAAGTCTTGGCATGGTCTAGAATTGACTGTGAGCCAAGACCTGGTGGCGAGTACTTCTGCTTTCACTGGCTCTTCTCAAGGCATTGCTTCAACCATCAAGCTGGATATTACAGCAACACGAGCAGGCTGAGATTTTTCCGAGGATGAATTGTGGCAACGCAAGTCTGATGACAGACTTCGGCCGCGCGCTGTACTCTTTCGCGGGCCGCTGCACCCACTAGTTCCTGCGATCTCTGCGCTGCCGCTCTTTCCGGAAGGCATGTGATCCGGTGCAGAAAATCCTTTATATGAGAGCAACTGATGGCTGTTCCTGCAGCCAGGTGGTGAAAGCATTACCACAATCTGGGAAGTCTGCTTCGAGTTGGATAGGTCGGCTGCCAAGCACTTCGTGCAGAACGCGGCGCACACGACGTATGCTGCCATCGTCCGCGCCCAAATTGTGTAGGATGCGGCCTTTGATATTTGGAAAACCTAAATATGGAGCTTCTAATCGGATGTCAGCATCCTCGAAAGCTTTCGCGAAGGCCGCGATGCCCTCGTGCAGCACCAGTCGAAACTTCAGCGGCTTCTCTGATGTCTGCTCTAGGTTCCCCTTCAGGTGCTTGCGGATTTGAGGGGCCTCCGGAGGTTGCACTTCAAATTGGTTCCATACAGGACGGTGGTCATCCACTGATTTCCATGGGGACGGTAGTGGCTCCGCTGGTGGCTTGCCGAGCTGCCAAGAAACGTGAAGTTTTGGAGGTACCTGCGTTAGCAGGTTTTGCCGCACCTTCTCTTCCATCACAAGGCGAATCACTTCGAAGACTGCGTGGGGCGTGTTCCCCGCGACGTACATACTCGGGACCCATGGCGCACGGGTTTCTTCTCTTGTATCTGGATAGGGTGCGCCATTCAGAACAATCACTTTGATATGTTTTCGCAGGCCTCGAAGATCTCGGGCTTCGGGATTTGGGTGATGGACCAGTGCCTCCTGCAGCGTAGCCATAAGATGAAAGCCAAAAGAGCCTGTGGCACCCGGTCCGTCGACATGCTCTACCATCACCTGCCACAGCGGATCGGAAGGCTGGGCGAAATTCTTCAGGGTGCTTGCCGTGCCCCAGCGCGTGACGACAGCCACCAACTTCTTGGAAGTAGATTGTCCTCGCTCTGCTTCTTGCAGCCTTTTTGCGAATTCCTCCGCTGGCAATTTCTGCTTGGGCCTCAGTGTGAGAAATAGCAGCAATGTGTCAAAACTTGCATATCAACAGAACCGAGCTGCTACGATACGTTTGCATCATCTGAGACCGCAACATTTTCGCCGCCGCAGCCGGAGACAAGGGGGGGAGGGCAGATCGGATAGACTGAACTCGGCTGCCCTCACTCTCCCTCATCATGGCATCCACGAGTACTTGCCGTCGCGGACCTGCAAACAGTTCGATTGTGTTTGATTGACCTTGGCTGCCATCGGTGTCTGTAGCTGCTCCGGCATCTTCAAGTCCGTTCCCCGAAGCGCACTCATCAAGCAGCTTTTGGTATTTCCTCTTGGTTGTGGAGCGCGTCGGCTTTATGAGCTTATTCTCAAGTGCCCAAGCGACGAGAGGTTCGTAAGGCGGATGTCGTCGCCTGCGGTTGCTCCTTAGAAGCGCGCGGATCTTCCGACGTGCTCTCCACCATACCCGTCGATGAGTTCGCATGGTGGTACTCCAGCTCCACTTGAACTTGAAAATGGCACGCTCCCACTTCGTCAGTTTCTCCTTGCCATAGTCATTCATGTAGAGGACGTCCTTGCCCACCAATTCAATCCAGTGGTTATTCCTGGGAAAGTCGTCGGGGAAGTAGTAGCGGTTACGGGAGTAGCGGCAGTGCCTCACAAACTTCTCTGCGGACATGCTAAGTTTGGGAGTTCTCAAGGCCGGCCGTCCCAGAACGAAGTGCGTCAGGCGCTTTGTCTTCTTATGCAGCCAGCTACTCTTCACATCGAACTTCGCGCGCTCTCCGGCACAGAAGCGCATCCAAAGCAGCTCCGCTGGTTCCAGCACCACCAGCGAACTGTGGGCCAGTGCGAACTTGTATGTCGGAGATCCCGCTTCTCGCCAGTGCTTCAGTTGCCTTACGACGTTCCTTTTGCCGGCAGGTGATTCGAGAGCTCTTCCCAGCGCAGGGATGCTGCAGAAAACGCAGTGCCCGCCGTTAGAGGTCTTCATGACATTTGCTCGGCCACCATGTCCATCTTTTGCAAATATGCAGTCTCTGGCTGGTCCAAATGCAGGATCTTCGAACCCGGCGCACTTGGACGGCATGGAATCTTTGGAAATGGGTCCGCAGCTGCAACTTGGGCCGAATATGCTGCTAGGACAGCGGTGCGAGTGGCAGACATCAGCCGGCATTCGGCAGTGTGGGACGTGTACATCTCAGCATTCGAGCTCGATGATTTGGCCGACGGTGTTTTGCTCGCACTGCTGCTGCTGCTGCTGCTGTTGCCTTCGTGGTGAAACTTTGTGCCTCACATTGTCAAGCCAGAGTGTTCTGGACGTCCTGCCCGGGTGTACGGTTTGTTACGGCTTCGGGCCCTGCAAGCAAGCTGGACTTCGTGATGCAGCTTACTTGCAGCCGAGTTGCGACCAGCGCAATACCTTGGCAGGCACATGCTGGCCTACGAAACGTAGGGAAAGGCTTGTGCGGACTCCAGGTTTTTGCGTCTAGATGCAGTCTGGAGGCGGCTTTCGCCTCATCCGACCGCCTTGACTTCGACCGGGAAATCGATGCAAGCATGGCACAAGCCTGACGCAAGCACGCTCTAGACCTGGACATGCTTGCTTGCAGCCGAGTTGCGACCAGAGCAATAACTTGGCGGGCACGTGTTGAGTCCATATGCATTGCATGATCATGGGCGACGTCGCCCTGGTACCTTGGCTTCGGCAGGCAAATCGATACAAGCATCACGCAAGCATGACGCAAGCACACTCTGGACGTGGACATGCTTATTTGCAGCCGAGTTGCGACCAAAGCCATACCTTGGCGGGCACATGCTGGCCTACGAAACGTCGGGAAAGGCTTGTGCGGACTCGACGTTTTTGCGTCTGGATGCAGTCTGGAAGCGGCTTTCGCCTCGTCCGATGGACCTCTGGCGGGAACTGTTTCGGGCTTTCCTGGGGACTGTTTCGGAATTCCGCGGGGACTGTTTCAGGCCCTCGTGCTGACTTTTTGGGGTTCTCGCGGGGACTGTTTCGGGCTCTGGCGGGCCCGTTTCGGGCTCTCGTGGGGACTGTTTCGGGCTCCGCGGGGACTGTTTCGGGCTCTCGCGGGGACTGTTTCGGGCTCTGGCGGGGACTGTTTCGGGCCTTCGTGGAAACTGTTTCGGGTTTTCGTGGGGATTGTTTCGGGCTCTGGTGGGGACTGTTTCGGCCTCTCGTGGCCGCGAAAGGTTTCCTTCTAACGCCCCAATAAGCGAAACAATTCTGCAAGAGGTTTATCTTCCTAACGCCCCAATAAGCGAAACAATTCTGCAAGAGATTTTCATCCTTAAAGCCCCAATAAGCGAAGTAATTCTGCCAGAAGTTTTCCTTCCTAACGCCCCAATAAGCGAAACAACTCTGCAAGCAATTCTCATTCCTAACCCTTAAAAACTCCTTGAAAGGCTTGTGCGGACTCGAGATTCTTTCGTCTAGATGCAGTCCGGAGGCGGCTCTCGCCTCATTTGACAGCGCTGGTTGTGCCTTGGCTTCGGCAAGGAAATCGATGCAAGCATCACGCAAGCATGACGCAAGCGCGCTCTAGACGTGGACATGCTTTTTTGCAGCCGAGTTGCGACCAGAGCAATACCTTGGCGGGCACATGTTGAGTTAACGTATATGTTGATCATGGGGAGTGTGAAGATCCTTGAAGGCACCCCCCGGATGGATGATTCATGGTGAATCGGGGATAGCCTTGTTTCAGAATGCCTTGTCAGAGAGTGTCCCTCAGTACACGCTCCTACTTCCGTAGCCCGTGCCGGATAAGAATGGCAGAGAGGCTTCACCTGTGCTGGGTTCGCAGACTTCGGAGGAGTCGACAGCCCGGTAGTAACGCGCACTCGCCATGCGAGTACACGCGTTCCCTTTAACAGGTTGGACGGGAGATCCCGGCCCGTGGCACTGAGGAACGAATCCTCGCGCAAAGCGCGGCCGTGGCACGCACCCCGAAAGTATGGCCGCAGCCTTTCGGAAATGCTCGGTAAGGCATCCTCGGCCTTTTTAGGTATGTGGAGGCCGCTTCGCTAGTCAATTGGCGCGTACAGCAGTCGCTGTAGTTCAACGCCATTACTAGCTTCCACAAGGACAGCAAGGCTGCCCCCTTAGGGGGCGAGCGGAGCGTCCAGAAACGCACTGTGTGTACGGGGGGGGCCGGGGGGCCCAGATTGTCACTTTTGTCGGCGTTCACAAATTGGGCAAAGGACAAGACAGACTCGCGTGACAATCTGGAGGGCCGGCCCGTGTGTACATTTAGTCGCGCTGGTCCTTTTCGGAAAAGGACAATTAGCTCTAAATCCAGGATTTTGTGCATTTAGTCGCGCTTGTCCTTTTCGGAAAAGGACAACCAGCTCTAAATTCGAGATTTTCTATTTCTTGCCTCCGGAAATTTGGAAAATTGCTGGTGATTTTCAAGTGACAAATTCTGTTCATAAAATGTGCCTTTTAATTAGAGCCGGCTGCGAATCTCGAGGTCCCACCCTTTCTTTTCGTGTGGCTGCTCTTAGCCTTCCGGTTTTCTACATTTAGTCGCGCTTGTTTCTTTCGGAAAAAGACAAGCAGCTCTAAATCCAGGAATTTGTAGATTTAGTCGCGCTTGTCTTTTTCGGAAAAGGACAAGCAGCTTAATTTACACGGGCGGCCACCAGATGGTCAATTTGTCGGGTTTTCACAAATGGGAAAAGGACAAGACAGATGCGTGACAATTAGGAGGCCGGCCCTGTGGGTACCATGTAGGTCGCGCTTTCCTTTGCGGAAAAAGGACACATTAGCTCAAATCAAGGATTTTGGCATTTAGTCGCGCTTGTCCTTTTCGGAAAAGGACAACCAGCTCTAAATTCGAGATTTTCTACTTCTTGCTTCCGGAAATTTGGAAAATTGCTGGTGGTTTTCAAGTGACAAATTCTGTTCATAAAATGTGCCTTTTAATTAAAGCCGGCTGCGAATCTCGAGGTCCCCCCCGTTCTTTTCGTGTGGCTGCTCTTAGCCTTCCGGTGTTTCTTTCGGAAAAGGACAAGCAGCTCTAAATCCAGGAATTTGTAGATTTAGTCGCGCTTGTCCTTTTCGGAAAAGGACAAGCAGCTCTAAATGTACACACGGGCCGGCCACCAGATTGTCATTTCTGTCGGGGTTCACAAATTGGGAAAAGAACAAGACAGACTGGCGTGACAATCTGGAGGGCCGGCCCGTGTGTACATTTAGTCGCGCTGGTCCTTTTCGGAAAAGGACAATTAGCTCTAAATCCAGGATTTTGTGCATTTAGTCGCACTTGTTCTTTTCGGAAAAGGACAACCAGCTCTAAATTCTAGATTTTCTATTTCTTGCCTCCGGAAATTTGGAAAATTGCTGGTGATTTTCAAGTGACAAATTCTGTTCATAAAATGTGCCTTTTAATTAAAGCCGGCGGCGAATCTCGAGGTCCCCCCCTTTCTTTTCGTGTGGGTGCTCTTAGCCTTCCGGTTTTCTACATTTAGTCGCGCTTGTCCTTTTCGGAAAAGGACAAGCAGCTCTAAATCCAGGAATTTGTAGATTTAGTCGCGCTTGTCCTTTTCGGAAAAGGACAAGCAGCTCTAAATGTACACACGGGCCGGCCACCAGATTGTCATTTTTGTCGGGGTTCACAAATTTGGAAAAGGACAAGACAGACTGGCGTGACAATCTGGAGGGCCGGCCCGTGTGTACATTTAGTCGCGCTTGTCCTTTTCGGAAAAGGAACAATTAGTCTTTAAGATTACCCCCTTTCTCCCCCCGCGCCCCGCCCCCCCTTAATCCCCCTTCCTCCCCCTACTTTACTTCCTCTTCTTCTACCTAACGCTCTCTCTCTTACTTCTACCCTGCTCCTCCTCTCTCTCCTCCGTATATCCCTCTTCCTAAATCAAAGGATTTGGGCATTAGTCGCGCTTGTTCCTTTTCGGAAAAGGACAACAGGCTCTAAAAATCGAGATTTTCTATTCTTGCTCCGAAATTTGGAAATTGCTGGGATTTTCAAGGGAAAATTTATGTCATAAAAGGTGGCCTTTTATCTTAAGAGCGGCTGCGAATCTCGAGGTCTTTGCCCCTTTTATTTTGGTGGGTGCTCTTAACCTTCTGGTTTTTTACATTTGGTCGCGCTTGTTCTTTTCGGAAAAGGACAAGCAGCTCTAAATCCAGGATTTTGTAGATTTAGTCGCGCTTGTCCTTTTCGGAAAAGGACAAGCAGCTCTAAATGTACACACGGGCCGGCCCCCAGATTGTCATTTTTGTCGGGGTTCACAAATTGGGAAAAGGACAAGACAGACTGGCGTGATAATCTGGAGGGCCGGCCCGTGTGTACATTTAGTCGCGCTTGTCCTTTTCGGAAAAGGACAATTAGCTCTAAATCCAGGATTTTGTGCATTTAGTCGCGCTTGTCCTTTTCGGAAAAGGACAACCAGCTCTAAATTCGAGATTTTCTATTTCTTGCCTCCGGAAATTTGTAAAATTGCTGGTGATTTTCAAGTGACAAATTCTGTTCATAAAATGTGCCTTTTACTTAGAGCCGGCTGCGAATCTCGAGGTCCCCCCTTTTTCTTTCGTGTGGGTGCTCTTAACCTGCTGGTTTTCTACATTTAGTCGCGTTTGTCCTTTTCGGAAAAGGACAAGCAGCTCTAAATCCAGGATTTTGTAGATTTAGTCGCGCTTGTCCTTTTCGGAAAAGGACAAGCAGCTCTAAATGTACACACGGGCCGGCCCCCAGATTGTCATGTTTGTCGGGGTTCACAAATTGGGAAAAGGGCAAGACAGACTGGCGTGACAATCTGGAGGGCCGGCCCGTGTGTACATTTAGTCGCGCTTGTCCTTTTCGGAAAAGGACAATTAGCTCTAAATCCAGGATTTTGTGCATTTAGTCGCGCTTGTCCTTTTCGGAAAAGGACAAGCAGCTCTAAATCCAGGATTTTGTGCATTTAGTCGCGCTTGTCCTTTTCGGAAAAGGACAAGCAGCTCTAAAATCTCCGGCACCGTCCCCCCAAAACGCGACGCCATGACAATCTGAGCCGCCCAGAACGCGACGCCGTGACAATTTGGAGCCCCTCCGGCCCCCGCGTGCGTCACACTCCTCGCGTCCTGGGGGCCGGAGTCGCGCTTGTCCTTTTCGGAAAAGGACAAGCAGCTCTAAATCCAGGAGTTTGTGCATTTAGTCGCATTTGTCCTTTTCGGAAAAGGACAAGCAGCTCTAAAACCTCCGGCACCGCCCCCCCAAAACGCGACACCATGACAATCTGAGCGGCCCAGAACGCGACGCCGTGACAATTTGGGGCCCCTCCGGCCCCCGCGTGCGTCACACTCCTTGCGTCCTGGGGGCCGGAGTCGCGTTTGTCCTTTTCGGAAAAGGACAAGCAGCTCTAAATCCAGGATGGTGTAGATTTAATCGCGCTTGTCCTTTTCGACAAAGGCCAAGCAGCTCTAAATCCAGGAGCTTGTGCATTTAGTCGCGCTTGTCCTTTTCGGAAAAGGACAAGCCCCTCTAAAACCTCCGGCACCGTCCGTCCGGCCCCCCGTGCGTCACACTCCTCGTGCTCCCGGGCCCCCTCAAAACGCGACGCCCTGACAATCTGAGCCGCCCAGAACGCGACGCCGTTACAATTTGGGGCCCCTCCGGCCCCCGCGTGCGTCACACTCCTCGCGTCCTGGGGGCCGGAGCCGCGTTTGTTCTTTTCGGAAAAAGACAAGCAGCTCTAAATCCAGGATTGTGTACATTTAATCGCGCTTGTCCTTTTGGACTGTTTCGGGCCTTCGTGGAAACTGTTTCGGGTTTTCGTGGGGATTGCTTCGGGCTCTCGTGGGGATTGCTTCGGGCTCTGGCGGGGACTGTTTCGGGCTCTCGTCGGGACTGGGCCTGTTTCCTTCGGGTGGACATGTTTGATTGCAGCCGAGTTGCGACCAGAGCAATACCTTTCGGAGCGGGCACTGCAAAATCGACGATTTTGGTGCGTTTGTGAAGTTTCCCCTCTTTTCGGCGGCCTTGGAAGCCGGAAATCCGAGAAATCCGAGGGGCTGGTGGGTACTGTTTCGGGCTCTCGCGGGGACTGTTTCGGGCTCTGGCGGGGACTGTTTCGGGCTGTGGCGGGGACTGTTTCGGGCTCTGGCGGGTACTGCTTCGAGCTCTCGTCGGGACTGTTTCGGGCTCCACGGGGCCTGTTTCCTTCGCGTGGACATGTCTGATTGCAGCCGAGTTGCGACCAGAGCAATACCTTGGCGGGCACATGTTGAGTTAAGGTATATGTTGATCATGGGGAGTGTGAAGATCCTTGAAAGCACCCCCCGGATGGATGATTCATGGTGAATCCGGGATAGCCTTGTTTCAGAATGCCTTGTCAGAGAGTGTCCCTCAGTACACGCTCCTACTTCCGTAGCCCGTGCCGGATTAGAATGGCAGAGAGGCTTCACCTGTGCTGGGTTCGCCGACTTCGGATGAGTCGACAGCCCGGTAGTAACGTGCACTCGCCATGCGAGTACACGCGTTCCCTTTAACAGGTTGGACGGAAGGAAGATCCCGGCCCGTGGCACTGAGGAACGAATCCTCGCGCAAAGCGCGGCCGTGGCACGCACCCCGAAAGTGTGGCCGCAGCCTTTCGGAAGTGCTCGGGAAGACATCCTCGGCCCTTTTTAGGTATGTGGAGGCCGGTTCGGAAGAATGGGTCGCCGCAGCCATGCTACGGTTGGGCCACCCTCCTTCCACAAGGATGCCATTACCCCGCCATTTTCGGGGGCAAATGCGAACCCTAAAAGCGCACTGTGTGTATCCGGGCCGCCCCGATTCTCACGCCCTGCCTCCCAAAAGATTGTCGCGGGATGACAATTTAGATTGTCATTCCGTGACAATCCTGGGCCTGTTCCTTCTCCAGATTGTCATGGCGTGACAATCTGGGGGGGGGGAGGGGGCGAGGGGGGGGGCAGGATTGTCACGGCATGACAATTTAAATTGTCATCCCGTGACAATTTGGGGCCCCTTCGGGCCCCACCTGCGTCACACTCTTCGTGTGGTCGCGGCGGCAACCCCGCCCGCGTCACACTCTGGGGGGGGGGGGGGCGAGGGGGGCAGGATTGTCATTTCATGACAATCTGGGGGGGGGGGGAGGGGGGGGCGGGATTGTTATGCCACGACAATCTGGGGATCTGGTCGACTCCAGATTGTCATTTATGACAATCGGGGGGGGGGGGGGGGATTGTCATTGCATGACAATGTGGCCTTCTCCCACATTGTAGTACCGTGACAATCTTGGGCTTTCTCCCGCCAGATTGTCACGTCTGACAATCTGGAGGGAGGGGTGGGGAGGGATCGGGGCAGTGGGCTGGATTGTCATGCCGTGACAATCTCCGCCCCCTTCCCCCCAGATTGTCACGCCGTGACAATCCAGATTGTCACGCCGTGACAATTTGAGGCCCCTTCGGCCCCCACCTGCGTCACACTCTTCGTGCGGTCGCGGCCGCCCAGATTGTCACGCCATGACAATCTGGGCCCCCCGCCCCCCCAGATTGTCATGCTGTGACAATTTGAAGCCCATTCGAACCCCGCCCGCGTCACACTCTTCGTGCGGTCAGGGCCGCCCAGATTATCACGCCGTGACAATCTGGGCCCCCCCCCCCCCCCCAGATTGTCATGCTGTGACAATTTGAAGCCCCTCCGGCCACCGCGTGCGTCACAGTCCTCGCGCCCTCGGGGCCGGCTCCGCGGGGCCTGTTTCGGGCTCTCGTGGGGACTGTTTCGGGCTCTCGCTGCGGCTCTCGCGGGGACTGTTTCGGGCTCTGGCGGGGACTGGTTCGGGTTCTTGTGGGAATTGTTTCGGGCTTTCTGGGATTGTTCCAAGCTTTTCTGGGGACTGTTTCGGGCTTTCGTGGGGACTGTTTCGGGCTCTGCTGGGGAATGTTTCGGGCTCTGGTGGGGACTGTTTCGAGCTCTTGTGGAGGCTGTTTCGGGCTCTGGCGGGGATTGTTGAGCTCTCGCGGGGACTGTTTCGCGCTCTCGTGGCGACTGTTTCGGGCTCTCGCGGGGACTGTTTCGGGCTCCGCGAGGACTGCTTCGGGCTTTTGTGGAACTGTTTCGGGCGCGCGCGGGGACTGCTTCGGGCTTTCATGGGGACTGTTTCGGGTTCTGCCGTCCCCTCTTCGCACTCTTCGCGCCCCAGATTGTCACGGCAGGACAATCTGGAGCCCCTCTGGCCCCGGCCTCGGGGGTGGGGGGGGAGGAGATAGCGCTAACCAGGCGTGTGTTGCTGTGCGTGCTGCTCTCATTTCATGGAGTGTCATGTTTCGGGCGAAGCATGTTAGAAGTCGTGGGGCATTACTACATTACAGCAGTCAACGACTCGTCTTGGGCAAAAGGCTGCGGTAAGCTGCACATCCGGCAGACATGATGGAGGCAATCGCGTTTTTTGTGTTCGGCCGAGCATGTCTTGCCCGCGGTGTTGTGTCCGGGAGTTCCTGTTGCACATGCTCAGCGGGAGGATTTCGGGCCTTCGTGGGGGGATTTCGGGCTTTGTGGTGAGAATTCTGGGTTTTCGTGTGCAAATTTCCTGGTTTCGTGGGGACTATTTCGAGTGTTTCGTGCTTTCGTGGGCGGATTTCTGGCTTTCACGGGGGCTTTCCTTCAAGCCTGCTTCCATGCTACTGTCAAACCACAACCTACGCTGTCGCATCTAGGCGCTTGCGCCTTCTAAAATTTAGGGTTTAGGGTTTAGGGTTTGCCATGCGAGTGCGCCCAGACCCCCCCCATAGAGTGGTTGGGGGGTCGGCGCAGGAGCCGAAGTCCCACCCTCCCAACCCAAACCTCGACCTTACCGGGTTTAGGGTTTTCTACCCCCCAACCCCCCTAGCAAGGGGGGCAGACACAACAAACAACCACAATTTCGGCTTTTAAACTTCCAAAAATGTCGAAGAGAGGAAATTGAGCGAGCATGCTTCAAGCATGGCACATAGATTGCTCGTCGCATACGTTTTTTAGCGCCCTGCCTGCACAACGTGCTGTGACGGGCCTGGGTGGGGCCTGCATAGACTGCTCTGGTGGGTTCCGGGGGTGCTTGGAGGCGCTGGTCCTTCACAGAGAAAAGGACGAGGAAGCATCCCTGTATCGCAGAGACCCATCACCTTCATAGACTGCTCTGGTGAGTGCTGGGTGCTCTGGCAAAGGTGCTCCCGACTGCCTTGGAGGGCCGGCTTGGGGTGCCTTAAGAAACTGCTGTGGTGGGTGCTGGGTGCTCCCGAGTGCCTTCAAGGGCCCTTGCTCGTTCAGAGAGAAGGACGACGAAGCGTCCGCTCCAGAGGGGGCTAGTCCTTCCATTGGTCCTTCACAAAGAAGGACGACGAAGCGCCCTGATGCGGAGGGGCCCGGGCCCATCACAGCAATGACTGCGGCGGTCGTGGCTCCCTGCCAGCGCAACGTGCTGTCAAGACTGCTCTGGTGGGTGGGGTGCTCTGGCGGGGGTGCTCCCCACTGCCTTGGCTGGTCCTTCAGGAGGACGACGAAGCGTCCCAGCTGCTGTGGAGACTGCTGTGGTGGGTGCTGGGTGCTCCCGAGTGCCTTGGAGGGCCCTTGCTCCTTCATAAAAAAGGACGACGAAGCGTCCCTTCACAGAGAAGGACGACGAAGCATTGGTCCTTCACACCCTGATGCGGAGGGGCCCGGGCCCATCACAGCAATGACTGCGGCGGTCGTGGCTCCCATCACAGCAATGACTGCGGCGGTCGTGGCTCCCTGCCAGCGCAACGTGCTGTGAGGGGCCGAGGCCAAGGCTGCGGGTTCCTGTACGGACAGTGGGGTCCCTTTCGTGAAAAAGGAAGGACAACGAAGCCGTCCTTATAAGGAGCATCACCTGGGCCCGTTGGTCCTTCACTGAGAAGGACTCCCGACTGCCTTGGCTGGTCCTTCAAAGAGAAGGACGACGAAGCGTCCCTGCCTGGGTGGGGGGCTGCTCCATGGAGGGGCTGGTCCTTCACAGAGAAGGACGACGAAGCATCCCTGCCTGAGTGGGGCCGCCGGGTTCTTAATTTTCGGCTCCGGGTCCTAATTTGTAAGCTCCGGGCCCTTAATTTTAAGCTCCGGGCCCTAAAATTTCGGCTGCGGGTCCTTAATTTTAAGTTTTGGTCCTTATTTTAAGCTCCGGGCCCTTAATTTTAGGCTCCGGGTCCTTAATTTTACTTTCCGGGCTTAATTTTAAGGCTCAATAAAAATTCAAAAAAAAAAAACAATCAAAAAAAAAAAACAAGAACAAAAAAAACATCAAAAAAAAAAAAAAAAAAAAAAGAAAAAAGAAAAAAAAAAACTAATCAAATTCAAAAAAAAAAAGCCAAAAAAAGAAAAAAAAAAAAAAAACAAAAAACAAAAAAAATAAACAAAAAAAAAAAAAAAAAAAAAAAAAAAAAAAAAAAAAAAATTCCAAAAAAAAGAAAAGACAAAAAAAAAACAAAAAAAAAAACCTTCAAAAAAGAAAAAAAAAAACAAAACAAAAAAACAATAAAAAAATTCAAAAAGGAAGGTTGCATCGGTCCAAGACCAAGGTTTGGGGTTACTTATTCTAGGGATAGCTAGCTCGCTATCCAGCGGCCTTTGCGAAGCCGCGCAGCCTTATCGGCTGGGACCTGCGGCTCGCCTTCCGGCCTTCGCCTACGGTCCGCAGGCGCCTTCCGGTCCGCCTGCTGCGGCCGGCCCCTTAGCCTGAAGTGGGGCCGGCCTCAGTTTAGGGTTTAGGGTTTAGGGTTTAGGGTTTAGGGTTTAGGGTTTAGGGTTTAGGGTTTAGGGTT
>CAJNDT010004758.1:0-11317 GCA_905221615.1 Symbiodinium sp. CCMP2592
CCCCCCCCCCCCCCCCCCCCCACCCACCCACCACCCACCACCCACCACCCACCACCTACCGCCATCCAGCACCCGCCAGCCACCACCCACCACCCACCACCCACAACACCACCCACCACCCCGCCAGCCACCACCCACCACCCACCACCCACCACCCACTACCCACCACCCACCATCCACCACCCGCCACCCACCATCTACCGCCCACCACCCACGCCCACCGCCCCCCCACCAACCACCGCGCACCACCAACCACCCACCTCCCACCGCCCACCGCCCACCGCCCACCGCCCACCACCCACCACCACCCAGCACCCGTCAGCCACCTCCCACCACTCACCGCCCACCCGTCTCAGGGCTGCGACAAACAACAAATTAAGACACGAAACCAAGAACACCCAACACGCCCCACCCACCACTCAACACGCACCGCCCACCACCCAACACCCACCACCCACCACCCAACACCCACCCCCTACTACCCACCGCCCACTACCCACCACCCACCACGCACCACCAACCACACCCCTCCCACCGCCCACCGCCCACCACCCACCACCACCCAGCACCCGCCTGTCGCCTTCCACCACTCACCGCCCACCGCCCACCGCCCACCACCCACCACCCACCACCACACGCCCACCACCCGCACCTCCCCACTAACCACCACGTACCACCAACCACACGCCACCCACCGACCACCACCCCGCGACTACCCAGCACCCCGCCAGCCACCACCCACCACCCACTACCCACCACCGCCCACCGCCCACCGCCCACCGCCCACCGCCCCCACCTACCACCCGCCATCCACCACCCACACAGCCAGACCCCCGCCGCACACAACCACCCACACACGACCCGCCACCCACCGCCCACCGCCCACCACCCACCACCCACCACCCACCACCCACGACCCCCCACCAACCACCCACCACCCACCACCCAGCACCCACCACCAAGCACGGACCACCCACCACCAATCAACCCGCAACCCAACACCCACCCCGGCCACCCACCCATCGCGATGGCTACGTTTACGTTTCGAAATTAAGTTTCTGGGTTTAGACAACACCCCCCTATGAAAGAAGTGCACCCTCCAGTTGACCGGGGCGACTGCTACGCTGTCGAACCCTAAACCCTAAACCCTAAACCCTAAACCCTAAACCCTAAACCCTAAACCCTAAACCCTAAACCCTAAACCCTAAACCATAAACCCTAAATTTTAGAAGGCGCAAGCGCCAAGATGCGACAGCGTAGGTTGTGGTTTCACAGTAGAATGGAAGCAGAAAGCCCGAAATCTTTTAAGGCCCGAGGGTTGAGGGTTTAGGGCCCTAGGGTTGAGGGTTTGGGGCCTTGGGTTTAGGTTTCGGGGCCGAGGGTTTAGGGTTCAGGGTGCTAGGGTTTAGGGTTTAGGGCCCTAGGGTTGAAGGTTTGGGGCCTTGGGGGGGCCTTGGGTTTAGGGTTTCGGGGCCGAGGGTTTAGGTATGGGTGCTAGGGTTTAGGGTTTAGGGCCCAAGGGTTTAGGGTTTAAGGCCCTAGGGTTGAGGGTTTGGGGCCTTGGGTTTAGGGTTTCCGGGCCGAGGGTTTAGGGGGTTTAGGGTTTAGGGCCCTAGGGTTGAAGGTTTGGGGCCTTGGGTTTAGGGTTTCGGTGCCTTGGGTTTAGGGTTTCGGGGCCGAGGGTTTAGGGTTTGGGTGCTAGGGATTAGGGTTTAGGGCCCTAGGGTTGAGGGTTTGGGGCCTTGGGTGTGGTGTTTCGGGGCCGAGGGCTTAGGGTTTAGGGCCTTGGGGTTTGGGGCCTTGGGAAAAAGGGTTTCGGGGCTGAGAGGGTTGAGGGTTTGGGGCGTTGGGTTTAGGGTTTCGGGGCCGAGGGTTTAAGGTTTGGGTGCTAGGGCCCTAGGGTTGAGGGTTTGGGGCCTGGGTTTAAGGTTTCGGGGCCGAGGGTTTAGGGTTTGGGTGCTAGGGTTTAGGGTTTCGAGGCCTTGGGTTTAGGGTTTCGGGGCCTTGGGTTTAGGGTTTCGGGGCCGAGGGTTTAGGGTTTGGGTGCTAGGGTTTAGGGTTTAGGGCCTTGGGTTTTGGGTTTCGGGGCCGAGGGTTTAGGGTTTGGGTGCTAGGGTTTTGGTGTTTAGGGCCCTAGGGTTTAGGGTTTCGGGGCCGAGGGTTTAGGGTTTGGGTGCTAGGGTTTAGGGTTTAGGGCCCAAGGGTTTAGGGTTTAAGGCCCTAGGGTTGAGGGTTTGGGGCCTTGGGTTTAGGGTTTCCGGGCCGAGGGTTTAGGGGGTTTAGGGTTTAGGGCCCTAGGGTTGAAGGTTTGGGGCCTTGGGTTTAGGGTTTCGGGGCCTTGGGTTTAGGGTTTCGGGGCCGAGGGTTTAGGGTTTGGGTGCTAGGGTTTAGGGTTTAGGGCCCTAGGGTTGAGGGTTTGGGGCCTTGGGGGCCGAGGGTTTAGGGTTTTGGGGTTTAGGGTTTGGGGCCTTGGGTGTAAGGTTTCGGGGCCGAGGGTTTAGGGTTTAGGGCCCTAGGGTTGAGGGTTTGGGGCCTTGGGTTTAGGGTTTCGGGGCCGAGGGTTTAAGGTTTGGGTGCTAGGGCCCTAGGGTTGAAGGTTTGGGGCCTTGGGTTTAGGGTTTCGGGGCCGAGGGTTTAGGGTTTGGGTGCTAGGGTTTAGAGTTTAGGGCCCTAGGGTTTAGGCTTTAAGGCCCTAGGGTTGAGGGTTTCGGGGCCTTGGGTTTAGGGTTTCGGGGCCTTGGGTTTAGGGTTTCGGGGCCGAGGGTTTAGGGTTGGTTTAGGGTTTAGGGCCCTAGGGTTGAAGGTTTGGGGCCTTGGGTTTAGGGTTTCGGGGCCGAGGGTTTAGGGTTTAGGGTGCTAGGGTTTAGGGTTTAGGGCCCTAGGGTTGAAGGTTTGGGGCCTTGGGTTTAAGGTTTCGGGGCCTTGGGTTTAAGGTTTCGGGGCCGACGGTTTAGGGTTTGGGTGCTAGGGTTTAGGGTTTAAGGCCCTAGGGTTGAGGGTTTGGGGCCTGGGGCCTGGGTTTAGGGTTTCGGGGCCGAGGGTTTAGGGTTTGGGCGCTAGGGTTTAGGCTTTAAGGGTGTAGGGTTGAGGGTTTCGGGGTCTTGGGTTTAAGGTTTCGGAGCCTTGCCGAGGGTTTAGGGTTTGGGTGCTAGGGTTTGGGGTTTAGGGCCCTAGGGTTTAGGGTTTAGGGCTCTAGGGTTGAGGGTTTGGGGCCTTGGGTTTAGGGTTTCGGGGCCTTGGGTTTAGGGTTTCGGGGCCGGGTTTAGGTGCTAGGGGTTAGGGTTTAGGGCCTTAGGGTTTAGGGTTTAAGGCCCTAGGGTTGAGGGGTTTGGGCCTTGGGTTTAGGGTGTCGGGGCCGAGGGTTTAGGATTTAGGGTGCTAGGGTTTAGGGTTTAGGGCCCTAGGCTTGAAGGTTTGGGGCCTTGGGTTTAAGGTTTCGGGGCCTTGGGTTTAGGGTTTCGGGGCCGAGGGTTTAGGGTTTGGGTGCTAGGGTTTAGGGTTTAGGGCCCTGGGTTGAGGGTTTGGGGCCTGGGGTGTAGGGTTTCGGGGCCGGGGGTTTAGGGTTTAGGGGTTTAGGGTTTGGGGCCTTGGGTTTAGGGTTTCGGGGCCGAGGGTTTAGGGTTTAGGGCCCTAGGGTTGAGGGTTTGGGGCCTTGGGTTTAGGGTTTCGGGGCCGAGGGTTTAAGGTTTGGGTGCTAGGGCCCTAGGGTTGAGGGTTTAGGGTTTCGGTGCCGAGGGTTTAAGGTTTGGGTGCTAGGGTTTTGGGTTTAGGGCCCTAGGGTTTAGGCTTTAAGGCCCTAGGGTTGAGGGTTTCGGGGCCTTGGGCTTAGGGTTTCGGTGCCTTGGGTTTAGGGTTTCGGGGCCGAGGGTTTAGGGTTTGGGTGCTAGGGTTAAGGGTTTAGGGCCCTAGGGATGAGGGTTTAAGGCCCTAGGGTTGAGGGTTTGGGGCCTTGGGTTTAGGGTTTCGGGGCCGAGGGTTTAGGATTTAGGGTGCCAGGGTTTAGGGTTTACCCTGGGGTTGAAGGTTTGGGACCTTGGGTTTAAGGTTTCGGGGCCTTGGGTTTAGGGTTTCGGGGCCGAGGGTTTAGGGTTTGGCTTGGGTTTAGGGTTCGAGGGTTTAGGGTTTAGGGCCCTAGGGGTGAGGGTTTGGGGCCTTGGGTTTAGGGTTTCGGGGCCTTGGGTTTAGGGTTTCGGGGCCGAGGGTTTAGGGTTTGGGTGCTAGGGTTTAGGGTTTAGGGGCCTTGGGTTTTGGGTTTCGGGGCCGAGGGTTTAGGATTTAGGGTGCTAGGGTTTAGGGTTTAGGGCCCTAGGGTTGAAGGTTTGGGGCCTTGGGTTTAAGGTTTCGGGGCCTTGGGTTTAGGGTTTCGGGGCCAAGGGTTTAGGGTTTGGGTGCAAGGGTTTAGGGTTTAGGGCCCTAGGGTTTAGGGTTTAAGGCCCTAGGGTTGAGGGTTTTGGGCCTTGGGTTTAGGGTTTCGGGGCCGAGGGTTTAGGATTTAGGGTGCTAGGGTTTAGGGTTTAGGGCCCTAGGGTTGAAGGTTTGGGGCCTTGGGTTTAAGGTTTCGGGGCCTTGGGTTTAGGGTTTCGGGGCCGGGTTTAGGGTTTGGGTGCTAGGGTTTAGGGTTTAGGGCCCTAGGGTTGAGGGTTTGGGCCCCTAGGGTTGAGGGTTTGGGGCCTTGGGTTTTGGGTTTCGGGGCCGAGGGTTTAGGGTTTGGGTGCTAGGGTTTTGGTGTTTAGGGCCCTAGGGTTTAGGCTTTAAGGCCCTAGGGTTGAGGGTTTCGGGGCCTTGGGTTTAGGGTTTCGGGGCCTTGGGTTTAGGGTTTCGGGGCCGAGGGTTTAGGGTTTGGGTGCTAGGGTTTAGGGTTTAGTGCCCTAGGGTTGAGGGTTTGGGGCCTTGGGTGTGCTAGTTTGGGGCCTGGGTTTAGGGTTTCGGGGCCGAGGGTTTAGGGTTTGGGTGCTAGGGTTTAGGGTTTAGGGCCCTAGGGTGTAGGCTTTAAGGGTGTAGGGTTGAGGGTTTCGGGGCCTTGGGTTTAGGGTTTCGGGGGCTTGGGTTTAAGGTTTCGGGGCCAAGGGTTTAGGGTTTGGGTGCTAGGGTTTTTTAGGGTTTAGGGCACTGGGTTTGGGGTTTGAGGCCCTAGGGTTGAGGGTTTGGGGCCTTGGGTTTAGGGTTTCGGGGCCGAGGGTTAGGATATAGGGTGCTAGGGTTTAGGGTTTAGGGCCCTATAATTAAAGGTTTGGGGCCTTGGGTTTAATCGGGGCCTTGGGTTTAGGGTTTCGGGGCCGAGGGTTTAGGGTTTGGGTGCTAGGGTTTAGGGTTTAGGGCACTAGGGTTGAGGGTTTGGGGCCTGGGGTGTAGGGTTTCGTTGCCGAGGGTTTAGGGTTTTCGGGTTTGGGGCCTTGGGTTTAAGGTTTCGGGGCCCAGGGTTTAGGGGATTTAGAGTTTAGGGCCCTAGGGTTGAGGGTTTGGGGCCTGGGGTTTAGGGTTTCGGGGCCGAGGGTTTAAGGTTTGGGCGCTGGGCCCTAGGGTTGAGGGTTTGGGGCCTGGGGTGTAGGGTTTCGGGGGCCGAGGGTTTAGGGTTTGGGTGCTAGGGTTTTGGGGTTTAGGGCCCTAGGGTTTAGGCTTTAGGGCCCTAGGGTTGAGGGTTTCGGGGCCTTGGGTTTAGGGTTTCGGGGCCTTGGGTTTAGGGTTTCGGGGCCGAGGGTTTAGGGTTTGGGTGCTAGGGTTTAGGGTTTAGAGGGTTTGGGGCCTTGGGTTTAGGGTTTCGGGGCCGAGGGTTAGGATTTAGGGTGCTAGGGTTTAGGGTTTAGGGCCCTAGGGTTGAAGGTTTGGGGCCTTGGGTTTAAGGTTTCGGGGCCTTGGGTTTAGGGTTTCGGGGCCGAGGGTTTAGGGTTTGGGTGCTAGGGTTTAGGGTTTAGGGCCCTGAAGGTTTAGGGTTTAGGGTTTAGGGCCCTAGGGCTTAAGGCATTGAGGGTTTGGGGCTTGGGGTGTAGGGTTTCGGGGCCGAGGGTTTAGGGTTTAGGGCCCTAGGGTTGAGGGTTTGGGGCCTGGGGTGTAAGGTTTCGGGGCCGAGGGTTTAGGGTTTAGGGCCCTAGAGTTGAAGGTTTGGGGCCTTGGGTTTGGGGTTTCGGGGCCTTGGGTTTAGGGTTTCGGGGCCGAGGGTTTAGGGTTTGGGTGCTAGGGTTTTGGGTTTAGGGCCCTAGGGTTTAGGGTTTAAGGCCCTAGGGTTGAAGGTTTTGGGCCTTGGGTTTAGGGTTTCGGGGCCGAGGGTTTAGGATTTAGGGTGCTAGGGTTTAGGGTTTAGGGCCCTAGGGTTGAAGGTTTGGGGCCTTGGGTTTAAGGTTTCGGGGCCTTGGGTTTAAGGTTTCGGGGCCGTGGGTTTGGCTGCTAGGGTTTAGGGTTTAAGGCCCTAGGGTTGAAGGTTTGGGGCCTTGGGTGTGGGGTTTCGGGGCCGAGGGTTTAGGGTTTAGGGCCTTGGGGCCTTGGGAAAAAAGGTTTCGGGGCTGAGGGTTTAGGGTTTAGGGCCCTAGGGTTGAGGGTTTGGGGCGTTGGGTTTAGGGTTTCGGGGCCGAGGGTTTAAGGTTTGGGTGCTAGGGCCCTAGGGTTGAGGGTTTGGGGCCCTAGGGTTGAGGGTTTCGGGGCCGAGGGCTTAGGGTTTGGGTGCTAGGGTTTAGGGTTTAGGGCCCTGAAGGTTTAGGGTTTAGGGTTTAGGGGTGTAGGGTTTAAGGCATTGAGGGTTTGGGGCCTGGGGTGTAGGGTTTGGGGCCGAGGGTTTAGGGTTTAGGGCCTTATGGTTTGGGGCCTTGGGTTTAGGGTTCCGGGGCCGAGGGTTTAGGGTTTAGGGCCCTAGGGTTGAGGGTTTGGGGCCGAGGGTTTAAGGTTTGGGTGCTAGGGCCCTAGGGTTGAGGGTTTAGGGCCTGGGTTTAAGGTTTCGGGGCCGAGGATTCGGGTCTGGGTGCTCGGGTTTGGGGTAAACCGAAGTA
Source organism: Symbiodinium sp. CCMP2592 (assembly GCA_905221615.1). Taxonomy (NCBI): domain Eukaryota; class Dinophyceae; order Suessiales; family Symbiodiniaceae; genus Symbiodinium; species Symbiodinium sp. CCMP2592. Next base: position 6,978 of record CAJNDT010004758.1, read on the forward strand.
AAAGGCCAAAGGGTGTCCCAATGGCTTTCGGCCATGGCTTTCGGCCATGGGTTTCGGCCATGGGTTTCGGCCATTGGCTTTCGGCCATGGGTTTCGGCCATGGCTTTCGGCCATGGCTGGTTTAAGGCCCTGGGGTTGAGGGTTTCCTGCCCTGCCCCCGCCACCCCCAAAAACCCTTCTCCTCAAGTGGAATGGGTGGTGTGGGTCTGCGCAATCCCGGCCCCCTGCGCCCCCCCCCGCCCCGCCTCCCCCCCACCCGCACCCCGCCGCCCGCCCCCACCGCGGTGTGCACCACACCCACCGCATACCCTGCTCACGCCCATCCCGCCCACACCCAAAAGCCCTTTGTTTCAAGTAGAATGCCGCCCCCCCTCCCCCACTCCGGCCCTCGCCGCCCCCGCCCCCAAACCCGTTCCTCTTCCGTTAGTGGCTAAACGCAACACTCTTTTCAGGGTCCAGGGGGTGTCCCCATGGCGCCCGCCCAGCTCAAACCACCAGCCCGGCCCAGCCCAGGCTGCCTGGCTCCCTGCTGCCTGCCCTTTGCTGGCTGCCAAAAAGTTTGAAAGAAAAGAAAACTCTTTTCGGGGGTTCTAGGGGGTGTCCCCCTGGCGCGGTCCAGCAACAAGCGAGTGCTGGCGGGGTCCAGGGCGAGGAGTCCTGGCGGGGGGTCTGGGGGGCGCTGCCCCCCAGGATCACGGTGGTGAATATTTACGATTCGTAAAGAATTTCATGAAGTTTCTGGTTTCACCCACCACCAATCAACCCGCAACCCAACACCCACCCCGGCCACCCACCCATCGCGATGGCTACGTTTACGTTTCGAAATTAAGTTTCTGGGTTTAGACAACACCCCCCTATGAAAGAAGTGCACCCTCAAGTTGACCGGGGCGACTGCTACGCTGTCGAACCCTAAACCCTAAACCCTAAACCCTAAACCCTAAACCCTAAACCCTAAACCCTAAACCCTGAACCCTAAACCGTGCTGCCTCAACTGGATGGGTGCATAACCTTCCGGCACGTCGCGGGCAAACACTGAAAAGAGATGATGTACCCACTTTTCAACCACGATGAAAGTTGCAATCCCAGCCATGTCCATTGCAAGGGACCGTCTCTGCCAAGCTGCACGAAGCTTGGAGTCAGTGCTGGCTTCACACCTGACCTCTGCAGCCTTGGAGTTAACCTTGATCTGTCCATCCGGCATGAGCTGCAAGGCTTTGTCCTTCTTATTGCTTTGCATTTCATCTGCCCTGGAAGCGCACTTTTCAGGCGCGACCCATGCAATGACTCCCGTCTCAAGTTGATCGTTAAACAAGTCAACTAGGTAGTGCGAGGGAGTAGTCTCAGGAGTGTACACCAAACCAGTGATCCTAGCCTGCTGCCGTTGCGACCTGGCTAACCGCTCCGACGGGGGCAGAGGCTTTGCAACTTGCTCCGAGGCCGGTTACATCTTCTGACGAATCTCGCCCATTGACATGGTTTGGCTTTCGAAAAGGAGCTTCTTCAGACATGTTTGCTGCTGCTCAGAAGGAACCGAGGGCACCCAAAGCCGCTGAACCCATGCTTCGAATGTCTGGTCAGTGATGGTGTGAGGGGAGGCACTCACGCTAAAGCACAACTGGCCAAAGCTTGCAACGCCTGCATGCTGGAGCACCTCCAAGTTGGCTGCCGACAGTCCTAGCCGCTTGCACCTCTCAGCAAACTCGGCAGTACTTTCCAGGGCGGAGGAAGTCATGTTGCACAACCTAGGGTTCTTCAAGAATGTTCATGAGCTGACGCTACCACATGACATGTCCAAACTCCTCGCTACTTGTATTTTGACACATGTTCATGTTTCTCATGATCAATGTTCTAAAAACTGGAACGGCGGCAAACTTCATCAATGACTGCTCAGACGATCGGACTCACGGCAGCTGGCACAACGACCCTACGCAGCACTCAGCTACAGGCCATGCCAGCACACACCAGTCTCAGATCAGAACAGCACTTTCTTTTAACCGCCACGGTTCGCCTCGGCGTCGGATCCCCCTTGGGCCTCAAGGACCCTAAAGCATTGTATGCAGCATGAGGGGTTTTCCCCAAGCAGACTACCTTGCCGAAAAGGTTTATAGTTCCTGCTGATAACTCTGCCGCACAAGAGAGAGGTCTGATCCCTCTTCACATGTGTGATGCCGGAGACAGAATGGACAGTGCATGTGGTCCAGGGGACCCCTCGAAAAACTTCACGTTCGGTCGGGCCATCATCCCTTTCGAGCTCTCTGTCCAAATCTATCGAGGCATGATCGGAGTCGTCCGACTCCCCATCCTCATCCATCTTTTCGCTGTTCAGCTTTGACGTCGGAATTTCAAGTCGGCTCAAGCCCCTTTCGTTGCCCTCTTCAAAGGACTGCGCCATAGCAGCAACACTTGCAGCACCAGGCAAATCCGGCTTGAAACGGTTTTGCTGGATGGTCGAAAAGACGGCCAGCACCTTTGCATAGAGCTTCAAATAGTACTCTCTGCTGTAAGTCAAAGGAGATTTGCTTGTCGGATCCAGATGATGGCCAAGCGCACGCTGCTCAGGCTCCGTGAAAGGAATGATCGTGCTACGGCCGCACCAAGTCAAGACAGTAGTTTTCATGCTGTGGCTGCCATAGTCCTGAACCTCATCAAAATCGCATCCCATGGAAATGAGCGCCTCCCTGAGGTAGTTCGTGGCCTCCGCGGCCCCCATTTCAAAATCACCCCAGTCATATTTTCGCTCACTCCAGGTTGGAAGGAGAAAAGACCCTCCAGCTTGCAGACCCATTTCTTTTCTGGCCTCCATCCACGCCTCTGCCCATGGCACGTTGCTTACGCCTTTGCCCAGGGCGACGTACGGCAGAAGCCGCGTGCGTGCTTCAGCGGAGATCGCTGTTTTGGAGCCGAGTGCCCCGGCTACTATCAGTACCACACCGCTCTCAGCATCGCACTCCATGGTTAGGCTCTGTACGCGCTGACTGTCTGCCCACCGGGCACAAGCATGTGCGCAGAAGACCAGTTGGCCTACCACGCATGCGCGGTGATCCTTGTTCATGGTCACAAATTGCTCCAAGAGGGACAGGTGTTCTACAGTCAGAGGGGGACGCTGAGCTAGCGGGGCCTTTGTCACGTGCATAATCCTCACAATCCCTAGCACCCTGGCGCTAAAGACTTCTTCAAGGTCAAGCACTTGAAACACCGCAACACCGTGGAGGAATCGCAGTGCCTCCACACAATGCTGGCATGACGTGGCTCCCGCCCCCTCGCCCTGCAGGTGCGAGAAGTAGGCAAACAAGTCAACCTCGGAGCTTCTAAGGGGCGAGGTCCCTCGGCAGCTAAGGATCCACTTACCAAAACGGTCAAGGGACCCAGCTCGCTTTATGAGAGAGCCGGAAGCACTCTTCGCAAAAGCACAAGTGAAGGAGTATGACAGAGCCTCATCGTCAGCTAGGTTCGCTGCCTCCTTTGCCACTACCATCCCCAAGAAGGTAGTGTCGGGATCGTACATGATGAGGGCCCTCAGTCGCTTTATGGCGTGCTCCCGTCGATCATCTGCCGGTCGCTCAAGATGAAACCGCCTTAGCCTAGTCCTAACTACACTCGAAGTTTTCTCAAGAAAGGCCGAAGCTGACGGCAGGTTCTCAGGTGGCAATTGACCAGCTTCCTCGGAGCCATAAGAGGCTTGCACACTGCTCCTAAGGGCATCGTCGATCATGTTTCTCTCAGGTCCAAAAATACTGGACCATGCACCTTGCTCCCAAGGCAACTTTGGCAAGTCCTGACACACACGCCTGAACTTTGCCTCCTGAGCAACCTCGGCCCACCTGGCATCCTCGAAGACACGCTTGCTGGATAGCGACTCAGCAGGCAGAAGAGGCTCTTCCGCAACACTGGTTGCGACCTCCTCTCTGTCACCTTCGACTAGGACCGCGTCTAAAGAATGATCTCGCACTGAATCATACCAAATGTCTTCGGGGTCAAGAGACCTTTCCCGTTCCCCACTATGAACCATATCATAAGAACCCAAGTCCGAGGCAGGGTCACCAAGGTTGGGGTCGTGCACAGGGTCGTAAGCAAAGGGACTAAAAGGCTCCGACAGCCACAAGGCGGGATCCTGGCTTTCCTCAGGCACGGCAGCATGGGTAGTTGGGCTCAGGGGAGCCAACAGGCCCCATGCATTGACACTGGCTGCATCATCACTAGGCTCCTCCCCCTGACCAGAAACCGAGTGATCAGGATCAGCCTCAGTCAGGTTGGCGGCCGCAGGGCCCGCTGCAGCAGGCGAGGCTTTGGGAGTCGCACCTGTGGACAGCCGAGGCACCATACGAAGCTTCAGCCGTTTC
>CAJNDT010004759.1:0-11313 GCA_905221615.1 Symbiodinium sp. CCMP2592
AACTTCGAGATGGGTGGTCGCACAGCCGCGCAGACGAGCAAAATTACCGAGACTCCCTCGAGATCATGGAGGCGCTCCGACAGAGGCACGGGGGCAACATCGACTACCTGGCTCCGGAGACCGTACCTACCGGCTCCGCCGGCACTGCTTTCGCGCCGGTGGAGGGCGGCGAGGCGGCCTTCGACTTGCTCAACGCCCCAGATCCAACATCGCACACAAAGCGACAACGACAGGCGATGGAGTACATCATCCGCACGGTGCTCGACAATCCGAACACAAAAGCTGGCCCAAGCACGAAGCGCCTGCGATTGCTTCTCCATGGTCCTGGAGGTTGTGGCAAATCCGTGGTGGTCCGCGCGGCTGCGCACATGCTCCGCCAGAGTGGCAAAGGCGTCGCCATCGCTGCGCCCACGGGCGTGGCAGCCTGCAACATCAACGGGCTGACGCTTCACCAGTGTCTATTCCTTCCGGTGGTGAATCGAAGCCACGGCAGGGCCTGCGATGCCCCACTGCCGAGGGGCCCCCACTTGGCAGCCATGCAAGAATTCTGGGCGCATATTTCGGTCTTGATGGTGGATGAGATCAGCTTCATATCCCGGTTCATGCTGGACCGCATCGACCAACATCTGCGTTTGGCCAGGAACCTACCAGATATTCCTTTCGGAGGAATACACGTCGTCTTCGCAGGCGATCTCTACCAGCTACCACCGCCGGGAGGCGATCCCTGCTTCTGCAGCTCGCTCTGGACTTCTCTAGAGCTCTGTGAGTTGGAAGGCAATCAACGCGCCGCCGAAGATCCAGAATGGGCAGCACTGCTAGCTCGCGTTCGCATCGGCAAATGGACCGACGCCGACGTCGAGGTCCTCAAAGGCCTCAGAGTCAGGAGGGATGGCAAAGATCAAGTCGCAGATGGAGCAGTTCATCTCTTCGCTACTCGCCAAGCCGTGAACGAAGCAAATCAGCGATACTTGGACGAGCATCTGGAGAGAACCCAGACGATGCTGTACGAGTGTCCGGCCATCGACGTCAGCGTGAAGACAGGCGCGCCGTTGAAGCCGGAACTCGCATGGGCCGAACCGGAGAATACCGGAGGACTGGAAGGACTGCTCAAGATAGCGGTGGGCGTTCGCGTCATGCTCCGCTTCAACATCGACGTCCCGGACAAGCTCGTGAACGGTGCTTGCGGCATCGTGGCCCACATCGACGCAGAGGACACAGGCGAAGTCACGAAGATCTGGGTAAAATTCGAAGGAAAGGCAGGCGAACGCTGGTGCAGCGACAACGAGACCGAGGCCGTGGGCATAGCACGACGAACGGCATCCTTCCAAGACCAGACCGACAACAAGGCAGAGCGGAGACAATTTCCACTGGTGCTGGCCAAGGCGATCACCATCCACAAGAGCCAGGCAGCAACGTGTCGTCAGGGTGCACATTGCAAACTCGACAGTACAGTCACCCAACAGGGACAAGCTTACGTTGCCCTGTCTCGCTGCCCCACCCGGCAACACTGCACCCTACAAGCCTTCAACCCCAGCTGCCTGCGGTACAATGTCCATGCAGCATGGGCCTTGACGAAGCTGAAGGCGCAACAAGCAGGTCAAACTGGCACCGAGCTATGGCAGCAGCTCATGAAGCCTCCACACAGCAGGGCACACTACATAGAGGAGCTTGCCAAGCTGCCCCGTCCGAACCTCCCGGGGCTGGAGGAGCAGAACGGCTGCCAGCAGCCCTGGACCTGCCCGCAATGCGGCGAAGAGACCGCCAACACGAAGGCGGCCATAGCAGCACACAAGCGCACATGCCCCAAGAAAGCGGCAAAGCCGAGCCGAGCAAAACCCAAGGCCAAGTCCAAGGGTAAAGCAAAAACAACGCCCCCAGCAACAGCCCAACCGAGCACAGCGGCCAGCAGCAACACAGCAGGACAGACGCGGGGCACGAAGAGGAGCGCCGCAGAGGGTCCAGCGACATCCCGACCCGACAAACTGGCCAAAGGCAGTGGAGACACGCTGCCCAACACGGAGGACGAGTACTTCGAGAAGCAAGAAGCAGCTCGATGCGGACAGCACGCCCTGAACAACGTGCTAGGCTTCCAATGCTGCAACGCAGAGGACATGCTGCACGCAGCAAGAACATTCGTTAGGGAGAACCCCGATCTGGGAGACAGGCTGGACATGCACACGGCACCGGACGGGGATTACTCCATCGAGATCATGATGATGGCACTAAGGACGACGGCCATGCAGCGGTACGACCGCCTGCGCTGGGGCATGAGAGATCAGCGAGCCACCTGCATCGCCGACCTGGAGGGTTGCATGGGCGCGGTGCAGCACCACCAGAACAGACATTGGGTTGCCTTGAGACGCTCTGGCCATTCGTTTCTGTACCTGGACTCCCTGAGCCGTGATGCACACCCAAGGCGCCTCAGTGCCGAGGAAGCCGAAGCGACAATGCGCGCACATCCGACTTACGCAGTGGAGGAACTCTGACGGCACACTCGAGCTGCCACCGCGTGCCAAGCACGTTATAGAAGTCAGATTCGAAAGCTTTTAAGCCCGACACAGCAGGCTCCAGTGCGTGTGCCTCGCCCATGCGTATATACAGAGCGTGGGCCACGGACCGCAACAGGTGCCGCTGTGCGAATTCGAATAGGTGCACAATGTACATACGAACCCGCAGATGATGTGCCGGCGTCGCAAAGCAGAGACAGGCACAGCTGCCAAGACGATGCCCATGTCGGCTGCGGGCACAGACCAGCGCCAAGTCGATCGAACAAACTACCGCCGACTTCCATTCGGTTCACTCGCAAAGCTTCACTCAGATTTGCGAACCATGACGGGTGCCGAGTAGGAATGCATGCTATGCCATTCGCACAGTCAAGCAGGCGGCGTCCAGAACTTCAGCATCGCAAGGCTCGGACCCAAGCATCAGCACGTGGCTCTCCTGCCCTGAGCAACCGGCCGGGTGCAATCAGACGCCCAAGGAACTTCCGACACCCGATGGCAAGACCATGGGTGCAGGCCGATTTCTGTCGGGGCAGCTAAGCTGCGAGAACCAGGTTTCGAACTACAAGCAGCGAAACTCGCGCTGCCCGGTCAGGCGACGCTGCCACAACGGCCCCAGGCTGGAGCATGTCGGACCTGCTAGCAGGACGCAGTACCATACTTCTGCCCGGCAGCGAAAAACACGCTAGCAGGCAGGGTCTACTTCATGCAATTGTCAAGAAAAGCCTAGGCCTAGGTGTTACTTCACACGTCTAACATGTCCGGGATGCACGCAGCAACATCTCATCGAGGATCGTGTCACAACACGAAGCGATGCACACCCGAATGATTGGATGGCTCGAGAATGTAGCCTTCTCGATCAGCTCTGCGACGTAGTTCCTGGACGAGCAAGTAGGCGATCGACCCTCCCCGCCGTTTCACAGGCGACGCTGGACACCTCGGCAACGCAAGCTCGGGGCCAAGAATCACTGCACTAGGCAGCAAAACCCGGAGAACAGGCTTAGTACAATGCCTCGATTAGATAATCAACATTTGCGCAGCGTAAGCATGCATAGGGCTATATACAGAGCAGAGAACCTGCCGCAACGACACGGGGCCTCCCCCGCCCAACAAAAGCGGAACACTCCACACGCTTTGTCAGGTCGGCTTCGACGGCACCCAATGCTGTCAGGAAGAGAAGAGGCCATCGTGCACAGATTCGGGAAACACTCATCGATCTGCACGAAATCCGACAAGACGGGCGCATGCGGAACATGCGGCGTCCAAGCCACTCAAACAGAAGCACACGCCGCTTCCACGGCTCGAGTAAGGCACACGGTTTAGCAACTTTCGAGCCGGACAGCCCGACCGTCGTACGACACCTTGATACCGTTCCTGGCACCAACAGGACGAAACAAAGCAGAAACAGCCTATCTAACAGCAGAGCAAGTCCACGTGCAGCGCTAAGAGCAACGTGTCCGGCATGGCCTCATCCACGAAGCGCCGAAGACTGGTTGGCCCCGCAGAGAACAAACCGAGCCCGGAGACACCACGGTTGGTGACCCTGACGTCGCTGGGACTTCACGACGTACTACCACCACAGCTTGCGCACCGAGACAACCCGCCCTGCTTTCCATGTCGCCCAGCAGAGTTGCCCAGCGATCCTCCGGAGATTCGCCTGGCACACTGCCTACAGCTCGTCAACAGTCACCCGCGGGATGAGCACATCACCTTCGAAGCAAAAGACCATGCTTACTTTTGGAGAAAGAGGCGTGCAGCGAAATCGGTGACCCAACTGGTGCACGAGTTCGTGAACGAGTTCTGCGAGGAGCAAGCGATCAGCTCCATGCGGGGAAGCACCAACTGGCCACGCCCAGGCTACCTTAAATCGGTGCTCTCCAAGCAGCAAGAAGCCGAACTCGCGCAGCTGAGAGACACAGAACAGCTCCGACAAGCGTTCCAGCAGGAAGGACGAGACGAGCTGCAAATCTGCAAACTCGCTCACCGGCTACTTGCACGCGATCGGAAGGACGGCCCGATCGCCAAGCTCGTGGCAGGGTTAGGGCTCTCCGAGAACGAGATCCGGGAAAAGTGGGCGCAAGCTCGAGAAGACGGCGCGAAAGAAGGCACGTGGATGCACGCACAATTCGAGCATCTACTGAACGGTGGATCCCTTCCAAGCCGGACGAAAGAAGTCGTCCTGCTGGCACAATTCCTACGCTCCCATCCAGGCATGACGGCATATCGCACAGAATGGCGGGTTTACGCAGAGGAAGAGGACGTGGCTGGCAGCATCGACTACGTAGCGGAACGAACGGACGGCAGCAAAGTCATAGTGGACTGGAAGCGGACAAGAAGAACGAGATTGAGTGGCGAGGCTTTCGGCAAGACCATGCGGCGACCGTTGTGCAGCGTACCCGACTGCACCCTTTGGCACTACCGCCTCCAGCTGAATGTGTACAGGTACATTCTCGAGAAATACTATGGGCAGAACGTCTCGTCCATGTACATAGTGGGCACCAACCCCGACAACGGCGACCATCCATATGTCGACGAAGTGCCACGAATGCAGACAGAGACGGAAGCTCTTTTCCAACGTTGAGCAAACCATCGGCACGAAGTGCAGCGCCAGCGAGCGTGTAGCAATGCACGTAACAGCCTTTGACAATGCTATCTGATACAGGCAAACTTGAAGCACCGAGAGAGTCCGCATCTCAGTTCATGCCGGGGGTAGCATTTCCAGATTCGATTGCCTGCCAAGGGTGCAAGCACAGCGGTTGGACCTCGCCTTACCATATCTCTGACAACTATATCCTGTGCGGCGTTCTGATTACATGGTGTAGAACGTAGCGACCATAGAATGCCCCAAGGAGGAGTAGCTCAAGCATGCGTGGCAGGAAGGAGATGGGCGTTTGGAGCAAGAAATGCCGCCAATGTCGAACGTGGAATTAGCGTGCCGGAACGCCGTGGGGGAACCCACCGAAACCAATCTCGTGCGGCTGTGCCGCCTTTGGCCAGCCGGCCCAGCGAGGTGTGTCTAGCACAGCTTTGGCCAGCCGGCCCAGGGTCTGCGGGCAAAAAGCGACTGCAGTGATGGGCTCTCAAGGCACGACATGAGGAGTCGACGTGTAGCAGAGCAACAAGAGCCAAGGGTAGCAGGCCAGAACGTGCTGGGATCGTGCCAGTAACACTACGTAGTCACTAAGCCACATGCAAAGCAAGCTCACAACAGGCAGCCCATCTTGGGGGGCCCTCCAAAAAGAGACCACCAGCAAGTCTGGGAGCCTGCAGCGAGCAGACGGAGGCCTCCTGCACTCTGCACTGCCTTTGCCCTGCCTCAACCTGCTGTGCTGCCCTGCCCTGCCCTGCCCTGCCCTGCCCTGCCCTCCTGCCCTGCCCTGCAATCCTGCCCTGCCCTGCCCTGCCTTGCCTTTGCTGGAAGACACCAAGAAGACTTCGACATAAGTTTGGGTGCTAAACCTTAGAAGGAACAAACTAGAGTGGTTTGGGCACCAGAAGGGGCGTGGGGTGAGAAAGTAAACCAAAAGAGCCAGCCACGATCAGGCTTACACGGCCAAGCGTCCCATGACGACGCACCGGAAAAGACACAGATTCGAATCATTCCGCTGATCCGCCACTCTACAGCAAACCCGAAAATGACGAAGCCAGACGAGTCCGAGACTAGCTACTGGTGCACCCGCTCAACCCCCAAGGCCGGCCAAACCCGCCGCGCAGACAACCAGAGGTTCTGCAAAACCCGGCCCAAAGCAACAGTAAAGAACAAACATAAAAAAAAAATCGCAGCCCGAGCCAAACAAAATTTCGTTACACAAAGATCGCCATGCCGCGATGGATTGGCGAGGCCAGGCGGGTTCGGGACTCACGAGTGGTGCTCCCGCTGAACCTGCCGCCTCGCCAACCCCCTCGCGCAGAGCAAAACTGAAAGGAGCCGAGGGGTCCGGGACTAGCGAGTGGTGCTCCCGCTCGACCCCCCGACTCCTTTCCGGAATGGGGTTCTTGGCTTAGCCCCTCGCCATACCACCGTGGGGTTCTCGGCTTAGCCCCTCGCCACGAAACAAAACCAACAAAGCGCACTCACTCAAAACCTGACTGCCTCTGAGCCCCAAGCCACCTCCCAAAGCCGAAAAAACCCTGAACACCCAAGCCTTGCGCACTCCGACCTCGCTGCCTCAGAGCCCAAATCCACCTGGAACCCCTGAAACCTCGCGAGGGAGTGCCCGGCGGAACAAAGGCGAAGGGACCGGGCCTCGGTAATAGATTTTAAATTTGGGACTAAGGGTTTTACACTTAGGGGCTTGAGGCTCAAGGCCGAGCGTTTTCGGATCTAGAACTTAAGGGTAAGGATTTCCAACGTGGGGTTATAGGATGTGGGATCAAGGGTTCTGCACTTGGGAATTTTGGATTGAGAGCGTTGGACTTCGGATTCGGGAATGAGCTTCGGATCCAATGATTCTGGGTTAAAAGTTGGAGTGTTCAGACTTCAGGGTTAGTGTGAAGGATTTGAGTCTGCGAGGCTTGGGCTAAAGCTCCGAACAAGGCTTGGGTATATAGAGTTTTAGAGGACAGTTTACTGAGACCTCCGCTCGAAAGAAAATGGATAGACCTGAAGCAGCAAGCCTGAAGGCTTTTGAGTTAAGGATTTCGGGTTTTGCAACAAGAATAGCGAGTTAACACAACGGCTTCATGGTTCGCAGATTAAGATAGTCTGCGGGCTCTCAGATACGGCAGTTTAGACATAAGTCTAGGATATCGGATTTAGGGCTTGAGACCTAGATCGTCCAAGAGAGCCCGAGACCTAAAACGCCCGACAAAACCCCGAACCCTCAGCAAAACCCGAGGCAGCTGCACACTACACCTCACGACCTCGGAAAACCAACCCACCTGCCAAGACCGGAAAACCCCTGAACGCCCAAGCCTTGCGCACTCGGACCTCGCAACCTCGGAGCCCCAACCACCTGCAATCCCTGAAGCATTGACAGAGTCCCCGACCAAGATGAAGAGGTCCGAACCTGAGCGATCCGGGCGGAGGGCACGGGAAAGAGGCGCTTGGGACACGTGCACTAAGACCTAGGAGTTTTGAGTTTAAAGTCGAGTTTGTCATTTGAGTTCAAGGCTCGGGTCCAGGGTCAAGGGTTTCAGAGTTGAGGGTCTAAAGATCGAGCGGAGATTCAAGTGTATGAAAAATTCGAAATCAATGACTGACAACTCCGATCGGTCCTTCCTGTTCAAGTGGCCCAACCCTTGCAGAGCGATGGAGTTATCCACCGAGCCAAATTGCAAGGTTTCACATTAGGCATTAAACGTCTGGGATGCAAAGTTTCGGATTGAAAGTTTCGGTTTTGAAGCTCAGGAGTAGAACTAGCGCTTGACTTCAGGAGTTGGAGCTTTGGATTGGGAGTTTTGGAGCTAAGGTCTCGACCTTACGATCTGGGTTCGGGTTTCGGATGTGGAGCTTTGGAATTAAGCCATCAGGTATTGGATTTAGGGTATAGGACCTAAGCAACCCAAAAGAGTTCAGGGCCTACCACACCCGAGACAACGCGAAATCCTGAACAGGTACCCTGGGCGGCTGCACTCTAAACCTGACTGCCTCGGCAAACCAACCCACCTCGCAAGACTGAAACAACCCTGAACACCCAACCTCGCTACCTCGGAGCCCAAACCACCTGCAATCCCCGAAGCCTCGGCAAAGAGTGCCCGACCGGGATGAAGAGGTCCAGACCTGAGGCGAAGCGCAGAGGGGAGCTGAAGAAGGACTTAAAGGAGGGGCAAGACCGGGCACTGCCAGACACCCTCAGGCCAGCATAACGAAACCTCAAGCAAAACTACACTCCAACAGTCCCACGGCTGCACTCCGAGGTCCCGGCCGCACGCCGCTCGCTCCGACGGCCCGCGCCGCCCCACCGACCCCCGCTCCCACGGCTTGACCAAGAAAACGAGCAGCTCGGGCACAAGTTCAGCAAGGCTGCAAAACAACAGCGCAATTCTCACAGCGGATTTTAATGGAGGCCCTCAAAAAGACCCCCCAAAGCGCAGACATCAACAAAAGCATATGAGCGGGGAAAATCCTCGCAGGTTGAGAGTATGCCACAACACTTCCTGAGGTCCCTCCCTCCCTCACTCCCTCCCTCCCTCCCTCCCTCCCTACCCTCTCTCCTTTTCGGTGACCTAACGAGCCCTTTTAAGGGCATTCCAATGCAACTGAGAGCATCTGAGCATTCAAATGCCTTCGAAATCATGACAGAAGCCTGTCAGTACGAACATATTGATCCCGGGCATCCTACATCAACTTCGCGATGACGATCCTAGTAGCTACGTAACTACCACTGTTGCACGCCACCAATTTCGCGGCCGCCCCCCCCCCCCTCCCTTTCTTTCTCTCCCGCCAAGCTTCGTGTCAAATTTGGTAAAAGTCTTCGCGTTTGCTGTTGACACCGAGTACATACGTTTTCACGTGAACTTGTTTATGCGACTTGAAAGTCACAATGATGCTACTGTTATCTGCAACTTTTGCACTGAACCAATTTCGTGGCCGCCCCACCCCCCCCCCCCGTAGCCTCAACCTCAGGCGGTCAAAACGTCTCGTCCAAAAGTTTCGACTCGTCTACTCGTCCCTGCTCACGTGATCCTGGGCATCCTACATCAACTTCGCGATGACGATCCCAGTAACTACCACTGTTGCACGCCACCAATTTCGCGGCCGCCCCCCCCCCCTCCCTGTCTTTCTCTCCCGGCGTTTGCTGTTGACACCGAGTACACTGCAACTTTTGCACTGAACCAATTTCGTGGCCGCCCCCCCCCCCTCCCCCCGGGGCCCCAGCCTCAGGACAGTCAAAACGTCTCGCTCAAAAGTTTCGGTCGAAACGTTTCGCAGCCCCCCAGCGAATCTGAAAACATGGTTCGCAAAAAAAAAACTTTCGTTCAAAACATTTCGTTCAAAACGTTTCGGTCAAAAAGTTTCGTTCAAAACGTTTCGTTCAAAACGTTTCGCCCAAAACGTTATTGGGACCCAAACCCTTAACAATTTCTATAAACCCTAAACCCTAAACCCTAAACCCTAAACCCTAAACCCTAAACCCTAAACCCTCAAGAGCAGGATAAATAGAAATTGTGTGATTTTCGTTTCGATCTGCAGTTGCAATAGTTTCAAATTTTCGCTAAACGTGTCCAACCAAATCCAGCGGACAAGGCGGGAAGGCTTATCCTCAACCGGTATGGGGTTCCGAGGTGTGGGAGCTCAAGCCGAAGAAGACAGAGGCAAGGACAATCCAGGGTATGGAAGCTTGAGCCTCAACCAATGTGGGTTGCCGCGGTGTGTGGTCTCAGCGACAAGGCTGAGAGGGCTTATCCGGAGAGCTTTTCCTCAAACAAAACAGGAACCTGAAGGTATGCAGTTCAGGAGCTAGCCGACCTTCCCCCTCCCCCTCCCTCCCCCTCCCATGCCCTATTGACGGCCTAGGTAGTGGCAGAAATCAATGGGGTGCGGGGTCTCCCCCCCGTCCCCCCTCCCCCGGCCTCCCCCCCCCCTCCTGGGCCGGGAGGGTAGTGGGCAGACACCAAAAGACAATCCTCAACTAAAATGGGGCGTTGGTTCCCGCCCCTCCCCGCCCCCCTCCCCCACCCTCCCCCCCTCCCTCCCCCTCCCCACCCGGTGCCTCCTCCGGAGGGTGGCACGAGTCTAAGGGGGGGTAGTGGGCAGACACCAAAAAACAATCCTCAACTAAAATGGGGTGTGGGGCTCCCCCCCACCTCCCTCCCCCCCCCACCCGGTGCCCCCCTCCGGAGGGTCCCCCCCCTCCCTCCCCCCCTTCCCTCCCCCGCTCCCTTCCCCCCCCCTCGCTCTGCCCCTCCCACCCCCCTCCCAAACCCGCTCACTTAGACCGCAACCAGCGTGGAGTGCCAGGTGCGTATCCTCAAGAAGAAGAAGGCCGGGAGCGGGAACGAAGCCGTGCAGGCTCGCCTGCATGGTGTCCCAGGTACGTGGTCCCAACCCCAAGAGACCGAAGTGAGGAGGTGAGCGCTGTCCTCAACCAATGTGGGGTTCCAGGTGCGTGGTCTCAGTCGAAGAAGGCGGAGGCAGGGACGAGGCCGGAGCACTCATCCTCAACCAATATGGGGTCCCAGGTGCGCGGTCTCAGCCCGAAGAAGGCGACGAGGCCGGAGCGCTTATCCTCAACCAATATGTTCCAGGCGCATGCTCCGAAGCGGGAGCGCTTATCCTCAACCAATATGGGGTCCCAGGTGCGTGCTCTCGCGGACCAGGCCGGCGCAATACAGGATTCCAGGCGCGTGGTCTCAGCCCGAAGAAGGCGGAGGCGGGGACGAGGCCGGAGCTGGGGTCCCAGGTGCGTGCTCGGCAGGGACGAGGCCGGAGCGCTTATCCTCAACCAATAAGGGGTCCCAGGTGCGAAAGCGGAGGCGGGGACGAGGCCGGAGCGCTTATCCTCGACCAACGTGGAGTCCCAGGTACGCGATCTCGGCCCGAAGAAGGTGAAGGTGGGGACGAGGGCGTAGCACTTATCCTCAACCGATATGGGCTCCTAGGTGCGTGCCCTACCGCAGCGTGCATCAGTGCCAGGTGCTTGAAGCCAGAAGAAGGCGAGCTTCAAGAGGAGGCGACAACAAGCGCGAAGGACTTACTCTCAGAATACGTTCTCGGCGCGTGGTCTCAACCTGAAGAAGACAGAGGCGGCGACAAGGCCGGATCGCCTATCCTCAACTGTCATGGGTTCCCAGGTTCGTGGTCTGGAGAGAACAGAAGCCGAGACCAGGCCGGAGTGACTATCCTCAATCAATATGGGGTCCCAGGTGC
>CAJNDT010004760.1:0-11306 GCA_905221615.1 Symbiodinium sp. CCMP2592
CACGATGGCCGCCCGATGAGGATGGGTGCGTGCGAGACGCTTGGAGCGCCTGCTGGCACAGTCAAAGTGGTCCCCCTTCAAGCAGAAAAAACCTCAGGGTGAGATGCTCGCACTCGAACCCCTCCGCCTCTGAGCCCCAACCCACCTCGCACCCCTGACACGTCGCAAGGGGGGACCCTCCCACGCCAGAAAAATCTCCCGAACCTAGGCAGAAACGCCCCCGAGAACCTTGACCCTCTTTCAAACAACAAAGACACCAAAACCGCAGCAATCCCTAAACACTACCAAAGCTTCAACCAAGAGCAGCCCGAGCAAACAGGGAGCACTCGTAGGGCCGACGACGAGTTCGAAGGCATAAGGAACGGCCCCCTCAAAGCAGTAAAACCACAAGCGCCCCCAAAGCCCAGCAATCCCTCAACAATAAGAAAGCCTCAATCTAGTCTAGCCCGAACCCACAGAGAGCAATCGCGGAGCAGACAACGGGGCAGACGACGAGCTTGAAGGCTTATGCAACGGCCCACTAAAAGCAGTGAAACCACAAGCACCCCCAAACCCCGGCAATCCCTCAACACTAACAAAGCCTCAATTTAGTCTAGCCCCAACCAACAGAGAGCAGTCGCGGAGCAGACGACAACTTTTAAGGCTTAAGCAACGGCCCCCTCAAAGCAGTGAAACCACAAGAACCACCAAGACCCGGCAATCCTTTTACACTCACAGGGCTCTAAACCTAACTTAACCCGAACAAACAGAAAACATTCGAGAGGCAGACGCAACACTTTAGGACCTAAGGACCAGCCCCCCTAAAGCAGAGCAAGCGTTCGTGGGAGATGCTCGGGGCGCCTGTGAGCGCAGTCAACATGGACCCCCTTAAGGCAGCGAAAGCCTTCGGGTGAGATGCTCGCACTCGGAACCCTCCGCCTCCGAGCCCCAACCCACCTCGCACCCCTGAAACTTCGCGAGGGGGGACCCGGCCGCGCCAGAAAAAAGTTCAAAGGTTTCGATCCCCAACCCTGAAAAAGTGCCGAAAAACACGATTGTCAGAAACGGGCTTTTTTACCAAACCCCAGCAAACCCATAACAATCAGAAAGACTCAATTTAGTCTAGCCCGAACCAACAGAGAGCAATCGCAGTGCAGACAAGGAGTTTTAAGGCTTAAGAACCAGCCCTCTTAAAAGAAAGGGATGCAGCTGCTGGCTTCGCGTGAGATGCTTAGGGCGCCTGTTAGCGCAGTCTCAAAAAACTGCGCTGGCGAACCCTAAACCCTAAACCCTAAACCCTAAACCCTAAACCCCTAAACCCTAAACCCTAAACCCTAAACCCTAAACCCTAAACCCTAAACCCTAAACCCTAAACCCTAAACCCTAAACCCTAAACCCTAAACCCCAAAACCTTAAACCTTAAACCCTAAACCCTAAACCCTAAACTCAAAAGCTTAAGCCTGAATGCTCAGCTTAAGCCTTATTACGCACAGGAGCGTACTACACCTTGTTCGGGAAGGAAACGAAAGACATTCTAGTCTCTACGAGGTAAATGGTAATTATAGACATAATTACTTCCATTTACTAGTAAGCTCATAACTGCTTGCAAGTATTCCGTGATATATAGAGAATATATAACCCTAAACCGGTGTTTCTAACCATCGGATCCCTCGAGTGCTCGTGTGTGCCCAAGCAGGTCGGGGCCACATTCTGCAGCAAAACAGGGCCGATCTTTTCGTGCGCCTGCTCTAAACCATCTTTTCCTGCGGCCGCTCTTAGCCACCTACCCCATCCCTAAACCGGTTTTCTAAGTTTAAGTCGTGCTTGTCCTTTTCGGTAAAGGACAACCAGCTCTAAAATCAAGATTTTCTTCATTTAGTCACGCTTGTCCTCTTCGGAAAAGGACAACCAGCTCTAAAATTTAGATTTTCCACATTTAGTCGTGCTTGTCCTTTTCGGAAAAGGACAGCCAGCTCTTAAATCCTAGATTTTCAACATTTAGTCGCGCTTGTCCTTTTCGGAAAAGGACAGCCAGCTCTTAAATTCAGATTTTCCACATGTTTGCCTCCAGAATTCTGGAAAATTGCTGGTGATTTTCAAGTGACAAATTCTGTTCATAAAATGTGCCTTTTAGACTACGCCGGCTGCGAATCTCGAGGTGCCCCCCTTTCTTTTCGTGTGGCTGCTCTTAAGCTTCCGGATTTCAATATTTAGTCGCGCTTGTCCTTTTCGGAAAAGGACAACCAGCTCTAAAATCTAGATTTTCTACATTTAGTCGCGCTTGTCCTTTTCGGAAAAGGACAACTAGCTCTTAAATGCTAGATTTTCTACATTTAGTCGCGCTTGTCCTTTTCGGAAAAGGACAACCAGCTCTAAAATCTAGATTTTCAACATTTAGTCGCGCTTGTCCTTTTCGGAAAAGGACAACCAGCTCTAAATCCTAGATTTTCAACATTTAGTCGCGCTTGTCCTTTTCGGAAAAGGACAACCAGCTCTAAATCTTGGAGAACTACAGGTAGTCGCGCTTGTCCTTTTCGGAAAAGGAGAACCAGCTCTAAAATCTAGATTTTCTACATTTAGTCGCGCTTGTCCTTTTCGGAAAAGGACAACCAGCTCTAAAATCTAGATTTTCAGCATTTAGTCGCGCTTGTCCTTTTCGGAAAAGGACAACCAGTTTAAATCTACATTTTCTACATTTAGTCGCGCTTGTCCTCTTCGGAAAAGGAGAACCAGCTCTAAATCCTAGATTTTCTACATTTAGTCGCGCTTGTCCTTTTCGGAAAAGGACAGCCAGCTCTTAAATTCAGATTTTCCACATGTTTGCCTCCAGAATTCTGGAAAATTGCTGGTGATTTTCAAGTGACAAATTCTGTTCATAAAATGTGCCTTTTAAACTACGCTTCCGGATTTCAATATTTAGTCGCGCTTGTCCTTTTCGGAAAAGGACAACCAGCTCTAAAATCTAGATTTTCTACATTTAGTCGCGCTTGTCCTTTTCGGAAAAGGACAACTAACTCTTAAATGCTAGATTTTCTACATTTAGTCGCGCTTGTCCTTTTCGGAAAAGGACAACCAGCTCTAAAATCAGATTTTCAACATTTAGTCGCGCTTGTCCTTTTCGGAAAAGGACAACCAGCTCTAAATCCTAGATGTTCAACATTTAGTCGCGCTTGTCCTTTTCGGAAAAGGACAACCAGCTCTAAATCTTGGATTTTCTACAGTTAGTCGCGCTTGTCCTTTTCGGAAAAGGACAACCAGCTCTAAATCTTGGAGAACTACAGGTAGTCGCGCTTGTCCTTTTCGGAAAAGGACAACCAGCTCTAAAATCTAGATTTTCAGCATTTAGTCGCGCTTGTCCTTTTCGGAAAAGGACAACCTGCTTTAAAATCTACATTTTCTACATTTAGTCGCGCTTGTCCTCTTCGGAAAAGGAGAACCAGCTCTAAATCCTAGATTTTCTACATTTAGTCGCGCTTGTCCTTTTCGGAAAAGGACAGCCAGCTCTTAAATTCAGATTTTCCACATGTTTGCCTCCAGAATTCTGGAAAATTGCTGGTGATTTTCAAGTGACAAATTCTGTTCATAAAATGTGCCTTTTAGACTACGCCGGCTGCGAATCTCGAGGTACCCCCCTTTCTTTTCGTGTGGCTGCTCTTAGCCGCCTTCCCCATCCCTAAACTCCGTCCCTCGGAGCTCGGATCAAAAAATGGACCCTCGAGTGCTCGTGTGTGCCCAAGCAGGTCGGGGCCACATTCTGCAGCAAAACAGGGCCGTTCTTTTCGTGTGCCGGCTCTTAGCTGCCTTCCCCATCCCTAAACTCCGTCCCTCGGAGCTCGGATCAAAAAATGGACCCTCGAGTGCTCGTGTGTGCCCAAGCAGGTCGGGGCCACATTCTGCAGCAAAACAGGGCCGTTCTTTTCGTGTGGCTGCTCTAAACCATCCAGTGCCTATGGGTGCCCAAAGCGGCCAAAGCCACATTCTGCAGCAAAACAGGGCCGTTCCTTTCGTGTGCCAGCTCTAAAATCGAGAATTTCTACATTTAGTCGCGCTTGTCCTTTTCGGAAAAAGACAACTAGCTCGAAATTTTAGATTATGCACATGCAAAAATATATCAACGCTAACAAAAGTGATGTCGGCACACGTCTAAGCAAAGGCCATGACATCGCGTGAAACAGCTGACGCTGCGGTCACGCCATCGCTTGACGATAGCAATCACAGCTGTCAAGTTTCTTTGCGATGACCGTTCAGCGACAACCCTTCACCAGCAACGAGGCCAAAGACCTTTTCGCGCGCGCGCGTTTGCTGTTCAACTAAATATTTTCTGACCGACCCTCCCCCCTCCCTGCTCGCCGCCCTTCCACTGTAGCGTCAACGCCGCATCAACCGAAACCTAGCTGCTTCGTAATATACAGTAAAACGAAATCGCTTCATGAGGTTACCTTCCGGCTCTGGGTGAGATATTGATCTACCTTCGCCCGCTGCGCAGTGCTGTTGCGCTCCGTAGCACGACGTCAACCTGGACGTGAATGGCTGCCCGACAACAATTCAGAAGGGATTTCGATTCCACCATGGGTGGCTGCTCAACTAAAATCCGCCTAAATAAAGTGATGTCAACGCACTTCCAAGCAAGGGCCATTTAATTGCTTGAACAGTTGAAGCTGCGGTCACGCAAGCGTTTTACGACAGCAACCACAGCTGTCGAGTTTCTTTGCGATAACCGTTCAGCAACAACCCTGGCCAATCCAAAACGCACATCGGTGACGTCTATGTGCGTTTTGCTTTTGTCTTCAAAGAGACGAGAACTGCTTTGCTAGGGTTTGGTTTTGGTGTGTCAAATCTGGCCAGTCCAAAACGCACATCGGTGACGTCTATGTGCTTTTTGCTCTTGTCAGCAAAGAAACAAGAACTGCTTTGGTATGGTTTGCTTTTGAAGTGGCCAAATCTGGCCAATCCACAACGCACATCGGTGACGTCTATGTGCGTTTTGTTCTTGTCTGCAAAGAGACAAGCGTGCCTGTAGCTGCACGGGTATTTCCTCCGTGTTGGACGCTTAAGGACTTAAGCTAAGGACAAATGCTCCGGGTGGGTTGTGGTGGGATGTATATCGAGGTCCACGGACGTGACGAACTCTCTTACGCAAAAAAACTCTGACGTCCGTCTACATTCTTTTTACCGCAACAGTTTGGTCGACACACCCTAAACCCTAAACCCTAAACCCTAAACCCTAAACCCTAAACCCTAAACCCTAAATTTTAGACGGCTTGCGCCGAAGGTGCGCCAGCGCAGCTTCTGGTTTGATGCTCAGCAGGTACGCAGGATTTAAGGCAAGCAACGGTCGACCACAGGGCAGTTTAAGTAAATTGACAAGTTTTTTCTAAGTGCAACTGAACGGTTTAAGTAAATTGAAATGACCCAAGCAACACACCCAACCCTAAACCTTTAACCCTACAACCCTAAACCCGAACCTTTAACCCTAAATTCGTTCACTCAGCATGTGCTCGCCAAGGTATGGCTCTGATCGCAACTCGGCTGCAATTCAACATGTCCAAGTGCAGAGCGTGCTTCTGTCAAGCTTGCGCCATGCTCACCTCATGCTTCCCACAAATGCCTGCATGCAATATGTTCCAGCCAAGGTGCAGCTCCAGAATGCAACTCGACTGCAATTCAGCAGGCACATGATAGAAATTGTATTTGCCACACCGTTGGGAAGCACCAAGATGCCAGCAAACAGTGCAGAACAAAAACACCCCATTTTGTTAACCCTTGTTGTCGTGCTCAACATCCTTAAAACAAGAAGTCAAGAACCAGTGCAGAAAAAAAGCCCCATTTTGTTAGTCCTAGTTGTCGTGCTCAACATCCTTAAAACAAGAAGCCAAGAACCAGAGCAGAAAAAAACACACCCCATTTTGTTAACCCTGGTTGTCGTGCTCAACATCCTTAAAACAAGAAGTCAAGAACCAGTGCAGAAAAAAGCCCCATTTTGTTAGTCCTAGTTGTCGTGCTCAACATCCTTAAAACAAGAAGCCAAGAACCAGAGCAGAAAAAAACACACCCCATTTTGTTAACCCTGGTTGTCGTGCTCAACATCCTTAAACCAAGAAGCCAAGAACCAGTGCAGAAAAAAAGCCCCATTTTGTTAGTCCTAGTTGTCGTGCCACCTGCTGACAATCTGGTCCCCTCGGGATTGCCACCTACCGACAATCCAAGGAAGCATAGGGCCAAAGTGAAGTGTGACAGCCATCCGCCCCCTTTCCACCAAGCTCCACCCAGATTGCCACCAGCTGACAATCTGAAGCCCTGAAGATTGCCACCTGCTGACAATCCAAAGGGGCAACCGGCCAGCAAGGGAGTGTGACAGCCATCCGCCCCCTTTCCACCAACCCCCCACCACGATTGCCACCTATTGGCAATCTGTACCCCCTTAAGATTGCCACCTGTTGGCAATCTGTACCCCCCCTAAGATTGCCACCTGCTGACAATCTAGATCCCCTGTGATTGCCACTTGTTGGCAATCTGTACCCCCTTAAGATTGCCACCTGTTGGCAATCTGTACCCCCCTAAGATTGCCACCTGCTGACAATCTAGATCCCCTGTGATTGCCACCTGTTGGCAATCTGTACCCCCTACGATTGCCGCCTTCTGACAATCTAGACCCCCTAAGATTGCCACCCCTTTGGGGCCTGGAGATTGTCACTCGGGGCCTGGCGATTGTCACTTTGGGGCCTGGAGATTGTCACCTGGGGCCTGGCGATTGTCACTTTGGGGCCTGGAGATTGTCACTCGGGGCCTGGCGATTGTCACTTTGGGGCCTGGAGATTGTCACCTGGGGCCTGGCGATTGTCACTTTGGGGCCTGGAGATTGTCACTTTGGGGCCTGGAGATTGTCACTTTGGCGTTGTGGGTGGCCTGGTTGCAAGTTTTTGCAGGTTTTGAGAGGTTTTTAAAGGCTCAGAGTGGTTTTAAAACGTTCTAAGTGGCTTCCGAAGTTATTTCAAAGGGCTTTAAGCAGTCTTGAAGCCGGGCAAAATTGACACCCACCGTCAATCTACGACCGCCCGGGGACCAGGATTTCCCCGACCCGCGCGCGTACACACAATGCGCTTTTGGACCCTCCGCTCGCCCCCTAAGGGGACATGCTAACTGTCTTTTGGAAGCTAGTAATGGCGTTGAACTACAGCGACTGCTGTACGCGCCAGTTCACTAGCGAAGCGGCCTCCAAATACCTAAAAAGAGCCGAGGTGCCTTCCTTGAGCATTCCAAAAGTAGGCCGCGGTCATACTTTTGGGATGTGTGCCACGGACGCGCTTTGCGCGAGGATCGGTTTGTTTTCCTCAGTGCCAAGGGCCAAGGGGGCTTCCCATTGAGCCTGTCAACGGGAACGCGTGTACTCGCTCGCGGGTGCGCGTTACTACCGGGGATCCGATCTATCTCCAATCGGTGAACACATATGGGCGAAGGATGTTTCAATCCGACCAGAAACATCGGGGAAGCAGGGAGCGTGTGCTGCGGGACATTCTCTTATAAGGCGCCTAAAATAAGGCCATCCCAGTACTAAGTACGCTGGGGGGTGCCTTCGAAGACCTTCACACTCTCATACTTCCCACGCATGCATTCAGTGAACATGTCCAAGCCAAGGACTGATTTTTGGTGCAAGCGACTCGGCTGCAATTAAACACGTGCATGTCCACGGCCATCATCAACATATATGTTAACTCAACATGTGCTCGCCCAGGCATTGCTCTGGTGGTCGCAACTCGGCTGCAATCAAACATGTCCACGTCTAGAGCGTGCTTGCGTCATGCTTGCGTCATGCTTGCATCAATTTCCCAAGCACCAAGATGCCAGCAAACAGTGCAGAACAAAAACACACCATTTTGTTAACCCTTGTTGTTGTGCTAAACATCCTTGAAACAAGAAGTCAAGAACCAGTGCAGAAAAAAAGCCCCATTGTGTTAGTCCTAGTTGTCGTGCTCAACATCCTTAAAACAAGAAGCCAAGAACCAGTGCAGAAAAAAAGCCCCATTTTGTTAGTCCTAGTTGTCGTGCTCAACATCCTTAAAACAAGAAGCCAAGAACCAGTGCAGAAAAAAACACACCCCATTTTGTTAACCCTGGTTGTCGTGCTCAACATCCTTAAAACAAGAAGTCAAGAACCAGTGCAGAAAAAAAGCCCCATTTTGTTAGTCCTAGTTGTCGTGCTCAACATCCTTAAAACAAGAAGCCAAGAACCAGAGCAGAAAAAACCACACCCCATTTTGTTAACCCTGGTTGTCGTGCTCAACATCCTTAAACCAAGAAGCCAAGAACCAGTGCAGAAAAAAAGCCCCATTTTGTTAGTCCTAGTTGTCGTGCCACCTGCTGACAATCTGGTTCCCTCGGGATTGCCACCTACCGACAATCCAAGGAAGCATAGGGCCAAAGTGAAGTGTGACAGCCATCCGCCCCCTTTCCACCAAGCTCCACCCAGATTGCCACCAGCTGACAATCTGAAGCCCTGAAGATTGCCACCTGCTGACAATCCAAAGGGGCAACCGGGCAGCAAGGGAGTGTGACAGCCATCCGCCCCCTTTCCACCAACCCCCACCAGGATTGCCACCTATTGGCAATCTGTACCCCCTTAAGATTGCCACCTGTTGGCAATCTGTACCCCCGAAGATTGCCACCTGCTGACAATCTAGATCCCCTGTTATTGCCACCTGTTGGCAATCTGTACCCCCTTAAGATTGCCACCTGTTGGCAATCTGTACTCCCTAAGATTGCCACCTGCTGACAATCTAGATCCCCTGTGATTGCCACCTGTTGGCAATCTGTACCCCGCTACCATTGCCGCCTTCCGACAATCTAGACCCCCTAAGATTGCCACCTGTCGGCAATCCATTAGGCCTGGCAAGTGGCAGCTAAGCACCAAAAACTCAAGTGTGATTGCCACCTGTTGGCAATCTAGCCCCCCGCCCCCACCAGGATTGCCACCTTCTGACAATCTACACCCCTAGGATTGCCACCTGCCGGCAATTTATGAGGCCTGGCAAGTGGCAGCCAACCACCGAAAACGCCGAACCCGAACCGTACACACAATGCGCTTTTGGACCCTCCGCTCGCCCCCTAAGGGGACATGCTAACTGTCTTTTGGAAGCTAGTAATGGCGTTGAACTACAGCGACTGCTGTACGCGCCAGTTCACTAGCGAAGCGGCTTCCAAATACCTAAAAAGAGCCGAGGTGCCTTCCTTGAGCATTCCAAAAGTAGGCCGCGGGCATACTTTTGGGATGTGTGCCACGGACGCGCTTTGCGCGAGGATAGGTTTGTTTTCCTCAGTGCCAAGGGCCAAGGGGGCTTCCCATTGAGCCTGTCAACGGGAACGCGTGTACTCGCTCGCGGGTGCGCGTTACTACCGGGGATCCGATCGATCTCCAATCGGTGAACACATATGGGCGAAGGATGTTTCAATCCGACCAGAAACATCGGGGAAGCAGGGAGCGTGTGCTGCGGGACATTCTCTTATAAGGCGCCTAAAATAAGGCCATCCCAGTACTAAGTACGCTGGGGGGTGGCTTCGAAGACCTTCACACTCTCATACTTCCCACGCATGCATTCACTGAACATGTCCAAGCCAAGGACTGATTTTTGGTGCAAGCGACTCGGCTGCAACTAAACATGTCCGTGCTCGTGTTCGTTATTCTTGTGTTTGCATTCCTTCTTTGCCGATGCCAAGGTACAACCAACGAGGCCGGCAACGGAAGACTGCCACCAAGCTGCAGCTACACGCATGCACGTTTACACTTTCCCTTCACTCGGCCCAAGACTGGAGACCCATCCACGATTGAGAGTCCCTACAAAGGCAATACGTGCTTTCAAAAATCTTTGCATGTTCGATGTTGAAGACCACCACGCCGGGCTCTCATCTCAAACCCATTTTGTCGGCCTCGTGCTAAATCGTAATGCCAGTATCTCACAATCGACCTCAGCCAAGACCTTCAACCTCGTCAGGAATCGGCCCACAATTGGGGAGACTCGGAGAATGCAGCTAAGCCATTCGAAACTCGCAGGCGGTAAAGTCCTCATGCTCACGCGTTGCCTGCGAGAACTCCACGCACAACCAAGGCGAGCAGCTTCGGCAGAAGCCCATCCACCATAAAAGAGTCCCGACAGATGAAGACATCACTGGCAGAAGCGCTGGCTGTCAGGTCTCGCTTGCAGCATAAAGCAACCCAAACCAGCTGTCATCATGTCACAGCCAAGGTACAGCTCTGGTCGCATCTGGACTGCCACTAGACATGTTCATACTTGCCTTGTGTTTACAGTGATTCCCTTCCAATGCCAAGGTACGACTAAGCGAGGACTCCCGGAGTTCAATTGGGAAGCCCGCCCACCGCCTGACATATCCTCGTCCAATTTATGAAGGAAATCGGCTTGGAGAGCTTGCGAATCACCTGACAATCGTCACCTTCGTCCGCTTTATGAAGAAAATCGGCGTGGGGAGCCTGCGAACCACCTGGCAATCCATATTCCCGTCCTCTGTATGAAGGAAATTTACTTGGAAAGCTCCCTCGTAGCTGTACGGAGCTGTGTTCCAGGTAGAGGCATACCGTCTTTCAGCTGGAATACAAGTGGAAATGATACTGGTTTCACAAGGAAGGCAACTGGCGCACGAGTGAAAACATGCTCGGCCCAGAGCATCGTTCCCGAGTCTTCCCAGGTGTGCGGGAGAGCGGCGGAGATCGAAGCATGTAGCTTCCAGTCTTGCAGATGCTGCTTGAGCATTGCACCCTGTATTCCGCAGCCTCACTCTTGCGGCTCAAAGCTTGCATTTGCTTGCCTTCAGAGCACCCACGAGATGGACGGCCGCTGTCTGGAGTGGAGCCGGTGTTTGGAAGGCGGTCCTGGCTCGTGGTCATTGATTGACTCGGACGGTGTGGCCTTTACCACTGAAGCAACTCCTCGATGGGATCTGCACTTCTTTTCCACCGATTTCGTGGAGAGGCTGCAGTGCCGATTCGTCCAGTGGCACCCAGCAGATGCTCAGGTTGCTGTGTTCGAAGCTGAAGACAGTTATCCTGCCGAAAAGGTCTACGTCCGTGCAGTGCCCTCACCCTTTGTTGTCACCTGCAGCTTGACACCTGTCGCACGAAATGCCGTCGACGTGGTGTTCACCACGGTGGCCGGCGGCGAGCTGCTGCGAATCACCGGCATGTCAAACCCTTTGCCGGAGATGGAAGAGCTTGCTACATCCGCTGCCCTAGCCGCGGCAGCCCAAGGCCGTCTGCAGAGCCGCAACCAAGCAGTGTGCACGGCGTCAGACGGGCAGCTGGTCACATTGGTCCTTTCCCA
>CAJNDT010004761.1:0-11305 GCA_905221615.1 Symbiodinium sp. CCMP2592
TTGTAAATTCCTAAGCTTATTTCCTAGTCATGGAGATACAACTAATTCTCTTCATAAATCTTCTAATACTAATTCATCATACTAGTTCGTGTTGTGTTTGTTTTATTTGAATTAAACGCAATGAACAAACGAAGGAAAGTGAAGCGCGGTTTAATTCAAAAGAACAAAACACAACACACACTTTCTTCACTCATTTTCACTTGGCCGTTCATTTTCCTGTCTCACTCGTTTGTATTTCGTGCTTCCGCTCGTTTCTTTTAATTACAACACAATGAGCGGTGGTATGATGGTGACTTAGGATTTAGAAGGCAATCTCAAGGTTAGACGGTTAGTACTAAATTCTAGTTCATTCTCACTAACCTTCTTTCACTCATTCCGTTCGGCCTAATTAAATGAAAAGAGCCACGCGATTCCTTGTGCTTTCTTTCATTTAATGGCCGAGGAATGAAGTGAGGAGAAGGGTGAGAATGAACTAGATCCTGGTATGATTAGTTCCTTAGTGATATTAGATGTAGGGATACAACTAAAAACCTTAATAACTCCATCCATAAAATATGAAGTGAATAATTTTGCTCCTTTTAAATTAAACAAAACAAACGGAATGAAGAATGAATGTAGTGCGTGTTTGTTTTATTTAAAATGCAGCAAAATGAGAACGAAATCAGCGATCGGGATTCTTTGTACTAGATTTTAGGTTATTAGGAGAAGATTAGCAGATTTAGGTCATATTGAGATTAGTAATTCCTGGTCATTCTATTCATCTAATTTCTGGTATGATCTTATGACCTGGTATCACTAAGGAACTATTAATACCTGATATTATTTGTAAGAATCCTGTAGAAATCATTAACCATACCATTCATTCCTCGGTCTAAGTCATCAGGGTTTCTTTACCGTGTCTCTCTTGATTACAGGCTCCAGGTCTTTCTCTAACATTCGTTCACCCTTCACCATTCTACCTCCATGTGCTTCCTATAATAATGTGAACGTAAAGTGAGTAGTGAGTTGAGTTCGGGAAATTAAAACAATGAACGAAAGCAAGGAGAGAAGCGTGTTTAATTTAACGAAACAAAGAACGAAACACGACATTTATTTTGGTTTATTTCAATTAAATCCCAAGTCTACCACCAATTACATTTGAAATTAGTTGATCTCGTGCTTGGATTATAGTTGTAGAAACCTTACCAATTCTAAGTCATATCCTAACATTACACATTTAGTTCAGTAATTTGGTTCCTTGTTCGTTGGGTTATTTGTAATGTAGTGAGAAGTGAAATGCCGAGCGAAAGCACGAAATCACAAAAAAAAAAAAAAACCAAATACGAACCAACCTACACCATCCACGAAATAACAGGAAATAAGCTTGGAAATTCTCATGCGTCTGTTTCGGTGGTTGGTGGTTGGGTGGTGAATTTAAAGCAGCTGAACGAAAGAGAAACAAACACGCACTCTCTTCGCTCGTTTGTTTTGTGCCTTTCGTTCTTTTGCTTTAAACACAACACAGGATATAGAGAAAGTAATGTGTGGTGTTACGTGTTGAGTTTAAACAAAAGGCACGAAACAATTAACGACAGAGAAGCGTGTTCGTTCTTCTTTTGTTTAAAATCAACACCACCACACCAAGAACTACTAATATGAATCATGTGGTTAATTTCATTTGTTTTTATTAAAGTAAACCGCGCTTCCATTCTATTTCATTGCGTTTAATTTAAATAAAACAAAGAAACACCACAGTTGATGATTCATAGACTTGGAAATTAAGGTGCCATTGGGATTTGTGTGGTTAATTGAATGAAGTGAACACGCATCCACTCCGTTCCTTTGTTTCTCTTCATTTAATTCACACACATCATCCCAATGAGAAAGACTCCTGATTTCGTTCCTCTGTTTCGTTCTGTGGTGAAGTGAAGAGGGTAATGTAGTTGAATGAAGCACGCCTCCTTCACCACAGCACGAAACAAAAGAGGAACGCCATCAGGATTCATCAACTAAATTCTAGTATGATTAGGATTATTAGTAAGTCTTCCTATAATATTAGAGGAGAAATCCTTAAAGATTATTACACCTATCCTTACTAATAATCCAAACCTTACTGGAATTAGGTGTAATTTCCGTTCCCTTCTCACTTCTCTTTTCTTCGTTCATTAAATTCACGCTTCCCTTCACTTCGCTTATTCCATTGTAATTTAATGAAACGAAGAAATGAGAAGGGAATGGAATTACAACTAGATTCCGGTAATATCCAGGTGATACATGTTATTAGTTGTAGAATATAACCTATAACCGGTAAGTAATCCATTCCTTAGTAATTTCTGATGTTTCTCTACAACTAATTCCATGTATAACTCATAACATACTAGAATATAGTTGTAATCATCTCTATCTCCAGTTCCTTCTTTTCGTTCTCTTCATTTAATTCGCTCTTCTCTTCTTGCTTTCTCTTTAATTCGTGCATACACTTCGTTCCTTTACAATTAAAGAGAGCAAGAAGCGAATTAAATAAAGTGAACAGAAAATAAGACTTGGAGATGAAGACAGAAGACTCATGCATCTAGTTCCAGCTCCAGCGGTAAGACTCATGAAAAGACGAGTGTTATCCAGACCAGGCGTTAACAGGGTTCGGTGTCGTGAGTTCGTGTGTGTTAATTTCATGCTTCATTCACTTCACTTCACTACGTTCATTTCATTATAAATTAGCACACACTTCTCTCACTCCTTTCACTCACCACGAACGTACGAACACGTAATCAGGATTTAACAGATAACCGTCTATAACCAAGAATTATTGACCATTGACTGCCAAGGAACAAATCATCCAAGAAGCATTCTATCTCTCATGGTTGTTTCTCTTCATTTGTCCTTTTATAATGAGCTGAGTGAAGAATGAACGAATGAAGCACGAATGAAGCATGAAGGAAAAATCCCAATGCCGCCACATTTCTTTTGCTTTATTGTGTTAAATTGGGGCATTTTCATTCTTCATCCCCAAGCCACACAATAAAACACAAAGAAATGAGAGCGGAATGAGTGGGCGGCGGTGTGGTGAGAAGGAGAGCAAGAAGGGAACAAAAGAAGTGGGTAAAGAATGCACGCCGCTTCTTTGTTCTCTTTCTTTCTCACCACTCACCACATCCAGCCGCACTAAAAGACCCAGAAAAGAGCGTGTTGTGTTGTGTTGTGTTGTAATAAAGCAAAACACGCGTCCCCTTGTTTTTCCTTTATTACACCACATCACTTCACTACAACAGGATAAAGGAGTAGCAGAATGAGGATGAAGAGAGCACGGTGAGAAAGACAAATGACTTAGGAGAAGACACAACAGATTCTAGTAAAGTTGGGATTATTAGGAAATTCTCTTACTAAATATCAACTAGAATCATTAAGGATTTCTACAATATGTAAACTCTCCTATAAATATAGAACCAGATATTAGTTGTAATCATAAAGGAGGAAATTATTAAGAAACCTAAACTACTAAATCCTCTTTATTGGTTCGTTTGGAATGGAACGGATGCCGCTGGAACTCCCAAAATTAGCAAATGACCACACAATATAATGAAATTTCCTGGCATGTGCTGTTCTCCTTTAGTTGTAGCATTTTGGAGGAGGTTGGAAATGATGCCGGGTTTTTAATTTAATGAGTGAACAAAACACACAGTAAAAACCCGGAACACGACCAACAATTTCGTATCTTGGAAATCTTGGTATTTTGCTTCCTAAGAAATCCCGATGCTGGACGAATAGAATTATATTTGAAGAGGATATTGTAACTAAAATCTAGTATTAAGATTACATTTTATAATTTAGGTCATTCTATTCTTCGTAATCTTTTCTGTTTCATTTATTTTATTTGGAATTCGTGCCCTTTATATTATTAGGTGAAGAGTGTAAGCTCAGAGATGGAGGTGTGAAGGAAATTAAGGTGCGGCTCTTTCTTTGTTCTTTTGGCTTATTTCGTGCTTCCATTCCATTCCATTACAAATAAAGCCAAAAGACCAAGAGAAAGAATGAAGCCGCAACCGAACCATACGAACCAACCCAAGAAAGACAATGTGATTCTGTTCGTTTGTGTGGTGTGGTTGGGTTATTTGTAATGGTAAGAAACTGAAGCACGAAATAACCCAACCTAAACACCACACACGAACGTAACCCCCAAAATGACCAGGAGATAGACATTGAGATTTCCTTAATAATTTTAGGTCTAGATCTTCTAATACTAAATCTTCTTGGAAACTCATCAACTAAATCCTTTGTGTAATCCTCAAAGTGCTGTGTTTAAACTCAACACAAAGAAGACAATGAACGGAATGAAATAGAGTGAAGCGTGCTTCTTTGTGGTGAGTTAAAATTCAGCACCCATTGGAATTCACCTATTTTCTAATGTTAAGTCTTACAGGAGGATTTCTAAGGATTGAAACCTTCATGATCTAGTTGTTAATTTCCAAGCTTATTTTCCTTACCATAACCTCTAATCCTCATTCTGTTCCGCCATTCACTTCTCACCGCTCATTCCATTTCTCACTTTAGGTCAGACATTAATGAAGCGAAACATGAGCGGTTAACCTTTACTTTTCTATCTTCTGTTCCTATGTTGTGTAATGTTAATGAAGTGAAATTATTGTGTGAATTTAAATGAAGTAAAACAAATGAGCGAAGAGAGTGCGTGTTTAATTCATTTAAATGAAACGCAATAAAGTGAACGAAATTAGAGCCTGTTACACCTATAATTAAGCTTAGAGGTTTTATTACTACATTCTCCTATAACCTTACAACTAACTCCTGTAATAACCTGAGAACTAACCTCTAGTACAGTAAGAAATCCCAAGTCTACGCTCTTCATCTACATCTTTAGGAAATGCTTTTGGGATTCCATTCGTACTTCCTTCACACCCATCTCGTTCTAACCGCTCATACCGCCTCCAAGTCATACCACCGTTCACCTTTCCTTGGTCTTTGTGTGGTGTTAAATGAAGAAAGCACGCATTACATTCCATTCCTTTTGTCTTTCATCATTTAACAACACAAAGTAAAGGAAAATGAAGGGTGAACGGTTAGACCAAGATATGAAGTGAATAGTGTGGGTTTTTAATGAGTGGAGAGAAATGAAATGAAGCAAGAAACCCACGAATGAACGATGAGAAGGGAATTAATGACCTAATTTCTAGTATAATCTGTTATCTTTAGGAAATCCTCTTATAATCTAGGATCTAGGTCATTCTCGGGTTCGTTTCTGTGGTTTGTTTTCATTTAATTCGCTTCACTACACGCCTCATTCTTCGTTGCCGTTCATTTGTATTAAACGAAACAAACACACAGACGAACGGAATTATTAAGATGAAGAATGAGTGATGTGAGGATTTACAACTGGATCTTGGTATAATTAATTCCTATTAAAAATCCTCACAATAAAAGACACAATTTCGTTCGTATGTGTGCTTTCTTTGTGTTCATTTCATGCCTCGTTTCGCTCATTCTTCACTCCACTGCGTTATAAATAAACACAAAGAAGCCCAACGAAATGATAGCGGTCTAGCTCCAGGTTACAACTATATTTTAGTAGGAATCCTATCTTTAGTGGATTTAGTTGTATCATTACATCTAATTCTTGGTATTAAATCTTCATTCCTGTCTTCTCCTCAAAATATACACCTAATCTTATTACCTGGAGATACAACTAATTTCTGGTACTAACTTTCTATCTTTTCTGGAATCTTACCGCCATAACCGCCGTCTAACCGCTACAACAGGATTCTGATGGCGTTCCTATTTTGCTTCCTCTTTGTGTTTCATTGTAATGCAGTGAAAAGAGCGGAGTGAATGTAGCGGAAGCACGAATGAAGCACAAAGAAGAAAGCAAAACATGAACGAAACCAGCACCACGTCCAGCCCAACCTCGAGCCCAGATGTGAGGATTGAGTAGAAGAATGAAGAGAGTAATTTCGTGCTCTTTTTAATTTAATGAAACGCAAAGAAGGAACGAATGCGCGGTTTCATTTAATTAAAAAGGAACGAAATACGAACGAAATGTGTGTAATGTTGTGCGTTGTCTTTTGTTCTTTTCGCCTTTGTGTTCGCGCTTTCATTTCATTGCCTTGCAACACAAAGAACGAAAAGTAAGCAAAAGACGCACACCATTCACTTCATTCCTCACTTCGTTCCTCATTCTTCCCACTCATTCCGTTCCTCTGTGTTGTGTTTAAAGTGAAGAGAAACAAGCGCAGTGGAATGAAGCGCGTGTTCTGTTCACGTTAAATTCAACACGCCCTTTGTTTTTGCTTCATTTTAATTAAACCACGCGCTCTTTTCCTTCGCTTGTGTTTAATTTAAATGAATTAAAACAAAGGAGGAACGAATGGAATGAGTGGGGAAGTGAGGAATGAGAGGTGAAGGGAATTACAACTACCCTCCTTAATGATATTATCCTTACCAATTTCTCCTATAAAGATCATTAAGGATGTTAGGTGTAATCCCTTCCTTACTGACTCCTCCTATAACTCAGCCCCTGGAATCACGAAACTTGGAGATGGAAGAAAAGAGAAACAAAATAAGAGCGAAAAAGAACGAAAACAAGCGGATGAAAGAAGCGCGTGTTTCTTCTTTTTCGTCTCTTGTTTTGTGCTCTTTTCGCTGGTGTGGTTTTCTTTTGTTCTTTGTTCTTTTCTTGCTTCATTCTTCCATTACAAAAGAACAAAGCACAAAAGACCACACCATTCATCTCTCTCACTCTTGTTCCACAGCCTATGATTGATGTTCGTTCCTGGTTCGTGGGTTGTTGTTTTAATTACAAAGAAGTGAAAAGAATGCGTGAATTAAACCAACACAACGAAACAGAAGAACGAACGAAATCAAGAGCTGCTGGAACTAGAGCGGCCGGTGGTGGGTGTTGTGTGTTGTCTTTTGTTTAATAAATAAAGCACGCTTCACTCATACCGTTAATTGTCTTTATTTATTAAATTAAAGCACAACACAAAGCACGAACGGAACACAGGATTTTGTAGGTGGTGAATTGTGGTGAGTTGGTTGTGTGCGTTAATGGAGAGAACACGCACTACGCTTCTCTTTGTTTGTTTCTCTTCATTAAGAGCACACAATAAACCACCACAACGAACCCCGAAAATGACTCAATTTTTAGTAGGATTTATTAGTACTAGAATATAGGAAGGAACTGACAACTAATATTACTAAGGATAAAATCATTCTAATCTTCTAGTCATTATTTCCTTCACATCTCCTCTTATAATAATATGAAGAGAACAGAGCGAACGAAATCACAATGAAAGAGCGAAGGGAGTGAGAGAATGAAGCGTGGATTTAGTGGAGCGAATGTGAACGAAATAAGCACGAGATAGACGCATTTTGTTCCTTTATTACGAAACTGTTGACTTAAGTTAGGAAATTCTCTTCATGGATCTAGTTGTTAAATTCTATTAAAACTCCTAATTCTTCATTCTTCTTTCTAACCTCCAGTAAATCCTGATGGCTCCTTCGTGATTGGTGTAGAGAATGAAGTGAGTAATGTGTTGTATTAAAGGGAAATGAAAGAAAAGAGTAAAAGAAACAAAACAATGCAGTGGAGTGAAGCGTGTTTGTTTTCCCTTTATTTTTCTTCATTCCCCCCTTTGTTTCGTAATGTGGTGTAGTTAAATGAAATAAACACGCTTCCATTGCACTCCATTGTTTTATTTCATTTAATCTACAACACATTATTCACTTCATATTTTGTACCTTTGTAATGTAATGTGTGGAGTGAATGGCGGTTAAGTGTGAAATAAAAGGGGAACAAAGGACAAATGAAGTGCGTGCATTGCTTTTATTTCACACGCCACCGCCAGAACGAAACAGGGGTCAGAGATGGGTGAATGTAGAGAAAGTAAAGAAAATAAGTGAAAAATAATGCGGTCTTTTGTTTTATTTTAATGGAACGAACACGCTTCTCTCACTTTGTTCACTCATTGTTTCGTTCATTAAAAATAAAGCAAAAGGACCAAGACAAAGGAACTCTCCTATAATTGGTATCCTTACCGGGCTTAGGTGTCCAGGAATCATTAAGGCTCAACAACTAACCATAAGAGCTGGTACAAAGGTCTAAGTCAACAGGATCTGGATGTGAGAATTAAGCTTGGAGAATGAGGAAAGAGGAACAGGTGGAACGGCTTGGTGGTTGGTTCGTGTGTTCGTGTGCTGCAATAAAACAAAAGATGAATGAACACGCACTCCATTCATTACGTTTGTTTCATTTCTTTTGCTTTATTACAACACGAACAACGAACCAAAGGACCCAATCGAGACTAGACCGCCATTAACACATCCAGGTGATCGGGGTTCGTGGTCAGCCGGTGGTAAGTCTTAATGGTATGATGAATGACCGGGAATAAAGAGAAACAACAATCACCAGTCACTCAAGGAAACACGAACCAGCCTATAGGATTCCAGCATTTCTAAGGTTAGGTGATGGTAGTAAGGATTCATAAAGGAGGATCTCAGTAATGTTGGAATCTACCTAAAACTACTAATAATAATATCCTTACTATATCCTCTTATATCCAGATCATACAAGGAATTAGTTGTAGAATCCAGTCCTTTGTTCATTCTCTTCACTTTCCATTCTCTCAAAAGGACCAAACTAAAAAGACAAAAACAAAGAACGAAGAGATGCGTGTTTTGTTCCTTTTCGTTTGGGCTCTTTTGGCTCACTCCAGATAATAAATTCTGTGTCCTAAGTGAAGAGAACAAAAGCACAAAATAAAACAAATGAAACACAAAGGGTAAAGAATGCACGCCTTTGTTTCATTTCGTTTAATTTTGCCCTTTGTTCGGTGGCGGTTGGGTTTTTGCTTCTTTCTCGCTTGCGTTTCTCTACATTGAAAAGAAGCAAAACACCCAAGAAACCGCCACAACAGGACACAGGATTTAACATCTGGGCGCGGTGTCATGGTGTGAGAATGAGGGGCGGTAAGAAAGACCACACCATTCCATTACATTACCGCAAAGAAGAAGAAAGAAGATTACCGCATGAATGAACAATGAGATTATTAAAGGAGAAACTAGTAATAAGATTCCTGGGTAATGAAATGTAGTTCTAAAATATATGAAGTGTGTTTGTGTGGTGCTTTAATGAAGCAAAATACGCGGAAAAGAACCCAAGAGATATAATCCTGTAAGAAGAAAATAGCATGTTCTAGACAACTAAAATCGAGTACAATATTCTATAACTAAAGATATGCATGAATTTACAACTAATATCAGATAATAAAAGCATGCCATTGGGATTTTGTGTGCTCTTTTGTGTGGTCTTTCTTGCTTCCGTTCCACTCCATTAAAAAGAACCACACAAAAGAACACAACTAATCCCAATGAAGGACCTGGAACCTGGAGCTGGGATATGACCTAGATTCTAGTACTAACTGATCATACAAGATTCCTCCTATAGATTTACAACTAGATTAGGTAATAAGTCCTAACATTAAGATCTTCTCCTATAAATATTCACCTATCCTTATTAATGTAACCTCTAGTACATCCCGGTTCTTGATTACGTGCTGTGTTTAATTGGGGTCTTTTGGTGGTCATGTAATGGAATGACTGAAGGGAATGTAGTGAAAGCACGCACTAAAAGCCCCAATTGAACACGAAGCACGGAATCAACATCGGGATCCAGGATTTTATCTTTTGGGCTTTTTACATCTTAGGAAATCCTTTAGCTGGATTCTTTACCTAATATGACCTAGAATCCTAATAAGATCATAACATACTAGATTTAGGTCATATCCAGATCCTAATAATCCTAAGTGCTGAGTTTAATTAAAAAGAAGCACGAAACAATGAACAGAGTGAAGCGTGTTCGTGCTCTTTTCTTTTTAATTAAACGCAGCACCCAACCTATACCACTCATTCTACGGGCCTTGTTCTTTTAGTTTAATTTGTGCTCTTATTTCGTTTAATTACAATGTAGCGGAATGTAATGAAGTGAAGCGTGAATTACGCGAAATAAGCACAAAGAAAACAAAAAAAGGCCCGTGATTTCGTTCGTATGTTGCGGCGCTTGTGTTGATTTCGTGCCTTCATTCACCTTACGTTACAAATCCACACAAGAGCGCCCCAACATTACTCTCTTCATATCCTTCATCCAAAAGAGCTAAATTAAATGAAACAAAAACAAACAAAAGAGAGAAACGAATGACGAGCGTGTTTTGTTCATTTAATTTGTTCTTTTGGCCATCGGGATTTATTGGGCAAATGAACACGCATTCATTACTTTCATTTGTTTCATTTGGCCCAATTAAAGCCCGATTAGGAATGGATGGTGTGTTCGGGCGTTCATGTGCTGATTTTAATGAAGAGAAACATGCGTCATTCGTTCCTTATTTTCTCTTCTTTAAAATCACCACACTCCCTTATATTATGAAGAGAGTCTTTTGCTTTGGTTTGTTGTGTGTTTTAATTACAAACGAGAATGAGGAACGAATGAAGTGCGTGAATTAAGCACACAACAACCAAGCAAAATACGAACGAAATAATGTACTAGATTTTAGTTCCTGGAAACCCTTACTAATTTCTAGGTGTTACATTCCTAAGCTAAATCCTGTAGAAATCCTATCCTTAGTAACTTCTGGTCTAAACTTATAGGAGGAATCATGTATGTTTAGAATCCTTTACAAATCCTCCTATAATCCTAGCTGCTGGAATTCTCACTCCGTTCCTGGCTCGTAAAGTAAAGAGAACTAAAGGGAACGAAACAAACAATGAAGTGTAATGGAAGCGTGTTGGTTCGTTCCTCTTTTATTTCGCTTTATTTTGAACGAACGGAGTAGAACGGAACAGTAAAGATTCCAGGGGTGGTGGTTCGTGTGCGAGAAAATGAAAGAAAATAAGCACGCTTTCGTTCCACTACATTGTCTTATTTCCTTTCCTTTTCTTCTCACACTACACTCACCACCCATTGACCATTAACACTCGAGTCTAGCACCAGGAGCTAGGTTCTGAGATTATAGGAGGAATTAGTACTAGATTTTACAGAGGAATTCCTTAATAATTTGGATCCTTAGTAATTTCTCTTACAAATCCAGATACTAAATTATATGAAGTGAATAATTTCGTTCTTATTTCGTTGCATTGTAATGAAGTGAGTGAAATTAACGGAAGCACGAATTCAACGAAATATGAACGGAATATGAACGAAATGAACAAGGAACAGAAAATGTGGAACGAAGAGAGCGAAGTGAACACGCATCCGCTTCATTCCATTCCACTCCTTTGTTTCACTTCGTTCCCTTCGCTTAAAGATATGAAGAGAATTACGTCTTTT
>CAJNDT010004762.1:0-11280 GCA_905221615.1 Symbiodinium sp. CCMP2592
GACACAAGAAGCCGCGAAAAGGAGGCGCTTCAGCGCGAGCGCGATCACGCACAGGCCACTCGCCAGGACGAGTAGCCTGACAACAAACGGCGACGGCACCGAGCTCGTGGCAACCGTCCGACGCTGGGGCACCACCTTTGGAGTCTTCGAAGACGGTTCCAAGGCGGAGCAATTCTGGCAGATACAGATAGCACACGGGGTCCGCCAGTCTTTCGGCTACAACTTGCTGGCGACGTGCAGGGAGGCTCTGCAGAAGCACCCGGACGACAAGGTCCGCGACCTGCAACAGCTGGAAGCTCAGATGCACATCAAGGTTCTCATCGGGGCTCCAGCTATGTCAGGGCCGAGCGACCCGGACGACGTGGGAATAAAAGACTGGCAGCCAGTGCTCTATGCTCCCACCCCAGACGCCGGGCTCAACCTGATCACCTTCGTCCTCCGCCATAAGATGACGACGAACCAGTTGCTGCAGCTGCCCCACCTGATCGCACTGTACCCGGACAAGCATGTCGCCAGCACCCCGGCTCCCTGGGTCGTGCACGAAGAGCACCCCCTGCAGCACCGACCATTTCAAGCTCTGCCGCCCCGCGGCCGCCGCCACGTCGTCCTGCAGGTCGAAACAGACCCGACCGCCAAGACCCCGACGACAACACGACCATCCGACGAGGATCAATTCACAGAAGAGAAAGAAG
This sequence comes from Symbiodinium sp. CCMP2592, assembly GCA_905221615.1. Taxonomy (NCBI): domain Eukaryota; class Dinophyceae; order Suessiales; family Symbiodiniaceae; genus Symbiodinium; species Symbiodinium sp. CCMP2592. The sequence goes on from CAJNDT010004762.1 coordinate 693, forward strand.
CACAGCTCAGCTACGACCTGATGATTTTCGGCGGCATTTACGGATTCCGCGAGCGCTTCGACACCGCCAACATCCAGGGCGGCACCGTGGCCATCCCGTACAACCCCAAAACTGATTACGTCCGACACCTGAAAATCAGATTCTGCGAGGACCAGAAGCACAAACTCACGCAACTGCTACAAGACGTGCTACTCGACATACCGGTCCACCTCATAGACAACACGGAGACCACGGAAGATGCACTGATCAGCTGGCTTCTAAAACAGCCCTCCGTGCACCTGGGAGAACAGTCCTAAAGCACACCTAAAGGACGGGCGGCGCACCGCAAAAGCCGGCCGAGGGCCCCGCCCGCCATTCATCGCACAGACAAGAGAAGTCCAAGTACAGAAATGATACCGCAGCGGGCCGAGGATCCCACAAAAGGAAACCGGCCCCAACTGCTGTGCGCACCGACATCAGAAAGGCAACCGGAGAAAAAGGACCGCGAGAGGTCAGGGACACAGAAAAACACAAGCCCAAAACACACGGCAGCAGACGAGTAGCAGCCATGTCGTCTGCACGATTACTGAGCGAAAGCACAACAGCACCCGTGCCCGCAAAACTCTGGCTCCAAGATCAGACAAAGCCGTCAGTCCAGACTCCGGCAAGGCCGCACGCGACGCATGGCCCACCACGTACCCATCACCGAGGACCTCGAAAGAAAGCTGCGCATCTACACCTTGTCCGGACAAGAGTTGTCCAACCTGCCGAGCCTGCCAGAACATGCAACGACCAAGCATCTGAAGCAGCGGCTGGAAGACGCACACGGGATGCCGCGATTCCGACAAAGGATCTTCGAGGGCAATCGCGCCCTGCAAGACCAAGACGAACTAAGCCTTCCGACAAGTCTGCAGCTGATGCTGATCGACTACATTCCCGCCACACGAAAGAACGTGCTCGAGCTGATCCCCGCCTGCTACCTGGGAAACGAGAAACGAATAGTGGAGATTCTGAGCCGACCACAAGACGTCAACGTACCCTTGCCACCTCCACTCGGGAACAGCGACCCAGACGATTACAGCGGCGACGAAAGCGAGGATCTAGATATACTCCTCACGCCCCTAGAAGCAGCAGCTCGCGAAGACCACGCGTCGAGCATGCAACTGCTGCTGGAAGCCCGTGCGGACGTACATGCACCCGGCAACAGGACAGCACTCTGGTGGGCAGCAGGAGAAGGCAGTACACGCGCAGTGCAACTGCTACTATGTGCAGGCGCAGAGCCGGACAGCAGAAACAGCCGCAACGAAACAGCACTACAGGAGGCGGCCTGGCAAAACCAGGACAGCAACGCCTCTCTGCTGATACAAGCCCAGGCCAGCCTCGAAGCCCGCGACAAGCACGACAGAACGCCCCTAGTGGCAGCGTGCATCGCAGACAGCCACTACGTTGCGATCCTGCTACTTCGAGCTCGCGCTGATGTCCAACACCTCGTACGACATGCCTGCACAATTGAGATCGTGCTGACAATTGCGACATGTGCAGCGGCCGCTGCAAACCAGCAAGACGCCCTGACGACTCTGCTCGAAGCCAACGCCAGAGTGGACTCCTCGCTATGGCACGCCGTACATAAAGGATACACGGCAGCCATCGAGATGCTTCTGCTCTACCAGGCCGACCCGAACACCCGTGAACACAAGCTACTGAGCGGGATGCGCTGTCGCAACACGGCACAATCATCCAAACCCGAACAGCCAGACAGAATCCTCCTGGTGGGAAACGCGAGCCGACGACGAGTGATCGTCAAGAAAACGAGCTGGCCTCTAGGCCGCTTCGCAAAACACGCACGACGGAATGCACAATCCCGACTTGCAAGGCACCCTCGCCAGAAGCAGAAATCGGATCCCTCGACGGATCCTCGCCGGCCAACACGAAAGCAGCCGCGGCGAGAGCCGATCACCCGTCTGCCAGAAGTTTCACCGTGAAAGATCTCGAAAAGGACAGGCGCCCGTTGCTGTCCGGGAAGATCTTCGGGGCCGACTCACTTTTGCCGTGGTCGCGGTGGTCGCTGCCGGGGTCTGCAGTCCGGACACAATCCCCTCTCGGTTGCTTGAAAGCGCTTGCTGCATTGGTACACGTCTGCCATCCGGGCTGCCAGGTGCTGCGGCTGGAGCAGTTCAGCACCTGGCAGCCCGGATGGCAGACGTGCACCAACAGGCATTGCAGCAAGCGCTTCCAAACAACCGAAAGGGGATTGTGTCCGGACTGCAGACCCCGGCAGCGACCACCGCGACCACGGCAAAAGTGAGTCGGCCCCGAAGATCTTCCCGGACAGCAACGGGCCCGGTTTGTCACAGTTTGTACAGGCGGACACGCAAAGCCATCGCCAGCCCGACGAATGAAAAATTGCTGGGGCCACTGAGACGAGCTCGGCGTACGTACTGCGAGGTAGCAGAAGCAGCGTGTGAGTTGACCGCATTCATCCACAGCTTTTTTGCTCGCAGGGAGTCTTGCTTTTAGCCAGAACATCGTACTCGTCCAGACCGAAGCCGAGAGAGTGGGCATGCAACAACATTCTCCCAAAAGCCGGCAACCTGTACCCGTGTAGTCGCGTAGGATAGAACACCAGGACGTGGCGCAACGAAACACCCCCCTGCACGGGTCATGGACGAACTCCGAGAAGCAAGGCTTTCCGAAGATAACTGGAAATACCTGCACGGCCTGCCCGTAGAAGGCTGCACCCTCTCGGCAGAAGAGCTCAGATCCCGAAAGCGCGTGGTGGACGGACCCCAAGACCCACGCCTCCGCGAGCCAAAGTTCGTGGAAGCGACGGTGGTCGTGGCAAACAACGATGCCAAGTACCAGATCAACAAAGACCGCGCGAAAGCTTACGCCCAGGACGCGGCGACCCCTTTGGTCTGGTCAGTGGCAAAGGACAGAGCGGGCGTGGAAGCCCTGCAGACCCAAGCCTGCGACAAGGCGGCAAAAATCCGCTGGCTTCAATACCACGACATGGACACGGAGGGGCTCTGCGGCATGCTCCCCCTGGCCATCGGCATGCCGGTAGCACTGACGCACCACGTGGACCGCTCGAAGAAGTTTCTGCTAAAAGGCCGCCTGGGACACGTGCACTCATGGGAATGGCAGGAGAACGAGCAGCAACCGAACATAGTGCAACCGGGTCGCAAGAGGCCGCGACACAGGACCAACCGCGCAACCAACCCTGCTGCTCCAAACGCAAGCCAAAGGCCGACAGCCACTCAAACAGAACGACCAAAAAAGCAGCGCAGGAACTACGCAGATACCACAGAACGGCCAACGCCAACAGAGCACCCGAGGCCCGAGCCAAGCACATCAAAACAGCGGGACAACCCCTAAGGCCGCCGGCCGTCACGTCCAGTGCCGCGTAACTGAGGTACGTAAAATTCGAAGACGCGGACTGGAAGCTCGACGGTACAAGCGAACCCGGACTGTACCCGGTGGTGCCGACGACGCGCGTGTGGAAACTCGACAAGGGCCGAAACCACGCTGCCGTGCTGAAGATCAACCGCACGCAGATCCCGCTCATCCCCGCCTTCGCTATCACGGCCCATGCCAGTCAAGGCAAGACGCTGCCACCCGGCCGCAAACCACTTGCTACGCGCAATGAGTGCAAAACTAACGCACCACAAACACGCACGTCCCTGCAGACGAGATCCACAAGCAAGCCCAATGCGCACGAAATCGACCCCGCAAACAAGCAAGGCCACTCGAAACTAATGACTTGCAGACAACAGGCCAAAAAGGCTCGCAACGCCCGACTCAGGAAAGCCGTCATGCTGGACCTGAACGTGGACTCCAAAATCCACGCCGCCTACGGCACCGTGGTAGCCAGCCGCGTCCGAAACAGAACGGACGTGCTGATCCTGCGACGCTTCCCGCTCTGGCTCTTCCAGCGCGGCGCCACGGAAGTACCCTCGCTGCTGCTGCGAAAGCTCAAAGGGGAAAAGATCGACTGGCAAGCCATGCACGATGCCCGCTGGCCGAAGTCCCGCTGCCAAAAATGCGAAGAGCTCAAAAGCTGGGACCTCTTCTCCCACGCGCAGTGGGAACTGGTGCGGGCAAACCGCGGCGGGCAATGCCTACAATGCCAGCGCGGAGCGATCAACATGAAGAAGGGACCGCTCAAGCGCAACGTCAGCACCCAAGCGAGCCTGGCAAAGAGCGTCAAGTGCAACCGGTGCCACATCACAAAAGTCGAAGAAGCCTTCCCGAAGGCCCAACTGGCACAAACGCATGCCGACACCAAGCGCCAGTGCTCCGAGTGCCGCCTCAACACGCCCCAGATGCGCTGCACGCTCTGCGGCAAGCACAAGTCGAACAAAGACTTCTCGCCCGCGATGCAAACCATGCCAGACGCTTGCCTCGTTTGCACGGACTGTCGGCAGCAGCTCTTTGAAATCGCGCGCGCCCGCAAAGGCTGGTTCAAGTGCAGGACATGCAAAGAAAGCTTTCCCAACGACGCTGCGGGCGACGAGCAAACGAGATACTGCCTCAACTGTGCCAGAAGGCACGAAAGGCAGCCAGGATGGCAGACATGCTACAACAGGAAGTGCGGAAAACGCTTCCAAGCAACGAAAAAAGGACCCTGTCCAGAGTGCGGCGGCCGGCAGCGGCCAAAGACAGCCGACATCAAATGAGAAAGCCCGGGAGACAACCCCCGGGCAGCGGAAAACCCACCCGCTCCACATTGCTCGTACAGAGAAAGCGCGGAGTCGCTGCCAGCCGGACGAGCGCGAAAAAGGAAACGATTGCGAGGGCTGCAGAGACGAACTGCATGCAACGCCAAGCCGCAGAAAACATCGCCGTGCCACTGAAAGCAGACAGACAGCACACGACTCGACTGCATACATCCGCAGCCCGTCTGCTCACAGGATATCCGCCCCCCACCACCCCCCCCCCCCCAAAAAAAAAAAAGAAAACACCTCAACCAAAACAAACACCAGTCAATGGATACTCAACAGCATCCAACAACCAACAATCCATCAACAAGACAAAAAAACCCATCCCTTGACAACAAAACAACCAAAGTACAGGTGTCCAGCCGAGCCACAGCCTCCAAGCTTGACGCCGCGCTGGTGCAGCTCGACTCAACCAAGCGATCGTAACTACCCTCCCCAAACCCGTCTCAGGGCTGCGACAAACAACAAATTAAGACACGAAACCAAGAACACACAACCACCCCCCACTCAACACGCACCACCCACCACCCATCACCCGCCCCCTACCACCCACCGCCCACTACCCACTACCCACCACGCACCACCAACCACACACCTCCCACCGCCCACCGCCCACCACCCACCACCACCCAGCACCCGCCAGCCACCTCCCACCACTCACCGCCCACCGCCCACCACCACCCACCACCCACCACCCCCCACACACCACGCCCACCACCCGCACCTCCCCACTAACCACCACGCACCACCAACCACACGCCACCCGCCGGCCACCACCCGCGACTACCTAGCACGCCGCCAGCCACCACCCACCGCTCACCACCCACCACCCACCGCCCACCGCCCACCCACCGCCCACCGCCCACCAGCCACCACCCGCCATCCACCACCCACCACCCACCGCCCACCGCCCACCAGCCAGACCCCCCCCCTCCCCACCCACACACCACCCACCACCCACCACCCACCACCTACCGCCATCCAGCACCCGCCAGCCACCACCCACCACCCACCACCCACAACACCACCCACCGCCCACCGTCCACCACCCACCACCCACCACCCACCACCCACTACCCACCGCCCACCATCCACCACCCGCCACCCACCATCTACCGCCCACCACCCACGCCCACCGCCCCCCCACCAACCACCGCGCACCACCAACCACACACCTCCCACCGCCCACCGCCCACCGCCCACCGCCCACCACCCACCACCACCCAGCACCCGTCAGCCACCTCCCACCACTCACCGCCCACCCGTCTCAGGGCTGCGACAAACAACAAATTGAGGCGCGAAACCAAGAACACCCAACACGCACCACCCACCACTCAACACGCACCGCCCACCACCCAACACCCACCACCCACCACCCAACACCCACCCCCTACTACCCACCGCCCACTACCCACCACCCACCGCGCACCACCAACCACCCCGCCAGCCACCACCCACCGCCCGCCACCCACCACCCGCCACCCACCACCCACCACCCACCGCCCAACCCACCACCCACCACCCGCCATCCACCACCCACCACACACCGCCCACCGCCCACCAGCCAGACCCCCCCACCCACACATCACCCACCACCCAGCACCCACCACCTACCACCATCCAGCACCCCACCAGCCACCACCCACCACCCACTCCCCACCACCGCCCACCGCCCACCGCCCACCGCCCACCGCCCCCACCCACCACCCGCCATCCACCACTCACACAGCCAGACCCCCGCCGCACACCACCAACCACACACCACCCACCACCCACCGCCCACCGCCCACCACCCACCACCCACCACCCACCACCCACGACCCACCACCAACCACCCACGACCCACCACCCAGCACCCACCACCAAGCACGGACCACCCACCACCAATCAACCCGCAACCCAACACCCACCCCGGCCACCCACCCATCGCGATGGCTACGAACAAACACCAGTCAATGGAGGCTCAACAGCATCCAACAACCAACAATCCATCAACAACACAAAAAAAACCCATCCCTTGACAACAAAACAACCAAAGAACAGGTGTCCAGCCGAGCCACAACCTCCAAGATTGACGCCGCGCTGGTGCAGCTCGACTGAACCAAGCGATCATAACTATCCTCCCCAAACCCGTCTCAGGGCTGCGACAAACAACAAATTAAGACACGAAACCAAGAACCCCCAACCACCCACCACTCAACACGCACCACCCACCACCCACCACCCGCCCCCTACCACCCACCGCCCACTACCCACTACCCACCACGCACCACCAACCACACCCCTCCCACCGCCCACCGCCCACCACCCACCACCACCCAGCACCCGCCAGCCACCTCCCACCACTCACCGCCCACCGCCCACCACCCACCACCCACCACCCACCACCCACCACCGCCCCCCACACACCACGCCCACCACCCGCACCTCCCCACTAACCACCACGCACCACCAACCACACGCCACCCGCCGGCCACCACCCGCGACTACCTAGCACGCCGCCAGCCACCACCCACCGCTCACCACCCGCCACCCACCGCCCACCGCCCACCCACCGCCCACCACCCACCACCCACCACCCGCCATCCACCACCCACCACCCACCGCCCACCGCCCACCAGCCAGACCCCCCCCCTCCCCACGCACACACCACCCACCACCCACCACCCACCACCTACCGCCATCCAGCACCCGCCAGCCACCACCCACCACCCACCACCCACAACACCACCCACCGCCCACCGTCCACCACCCACCACCCACCACCCACCACCCACTACCCACCGCCCACCATCCACCACCCGCCACCGACCATCTACCGCCCACCACCCACGCCCACCGCCCCACCAACCACACACCTCCCACCGCCCACCGCCCACCGCCCACCACCCACCACCACCCAGCACCCGTCAGCCACCTCCCACCACTCGCCGCCCACCCGTCTCAGGGCTGCGACAAACAACAAATTAAGACACGAAACCAAGAACCCCCAACACGCACCACCCACCACTCAACACGCACCGCCCACCACCCAACACCCACCACCCACCACCCAACACCCACCCCCTACTACCCACCGCCCACTACCCACCACCCACCACGCACCGCCAACCACCCGCCAGCCACCACCCAGCGCCCGCCACCCACCACCCGCCACCCACCACCCACCACCCACCGCCCAACCCACCACCCACCACCCGCCATCCACCACCCACCACACACCGCCCACCGCCCACCAGCCAGACCCCCCCACCCACATATCACCCACCACCCAGCACCCACCACCTACCACCATCCAGCACCCCGCCAGCCACCACCCACCACCCACTACCCACCACCGCCCACCGCCCACCGCCCACCGCCCACCGCCCCCACCCACCACCCGCCATCCACCACCCACACAGCCAGACCCCCGCCGCACACAACCACCCACACACGACCCACCACCCACCGCCCACCGCCCACCACCCACCACCCACCACCCACCACCCACCACCCACCACCCACGACCCACCACCAACCACCCACCACCCACCACCCAGCACCCACAACCAAGCACGGACCACCCACCACCAATCAACCCGCAACCCAACACCCACCCCGGCCACCCACCCATCGCGATGGCTACGTTTACGTTTCGAAATTTCGTTTCTGGGTTTAGGCAACACCCCCCTATGAAAGAAGTGCACCCTCAAGTTGACCAGGGCGACTGCTACGCTGTCGAAACCTAAACCCTAAACCCTAAACCCTAAACCCTAAACCCTAAACCCTAAACCCTAAACCCTAAACCCTAAACCCCTAAACCCTAAACCCTAAACCCTAAACCCTAAACCCTAAACCCTAAACCCTAATACCCTAAACCCTAAACCCTAAACCCTAAACCCTAAACCCTAAACCCTAAACCCTAAACCCTAAACCCTAAACCCTAAACCCTCAAGAGCAGGATAAATAGAAACTGTATGTGCAGCTTCGTTAGAAAGCGAGCCTTTGCAGCTTTTCATAGAGCGAGCCTTGTAAATCACCAATGGCAGCAATAAGCATTATACGAAGAAGGGCACAAGGCAGCAATAAACATTGTACGAAGAAGGGCACAGGGCGGAGGGCAGGGCAGGGAGCAGAGCCCGAAACAGTCCCCACGAAAGCCCGAAATAGTCCCCAGAAAAGCTTGGAACACTGCCCAGAAATCCCGAAACAATTCCCACAAGAACCCGAAACAGTCCCCGCCAGAGCCCGAAACAGTCCCCGCGAGAGCCTTCAAATTGTCACAGCATGACAATCTGGGGGGGGTGGGGGGCCCCAGATTGTCACGGCGTGACAATCTGGGCGGCCCCGACCGCACGAAGAGTGTGACGCGGGCGGGGTTCGGAGGGGCTTCAAATTGTCACAGCATGACAATTTGGGGGGGTGGGGGGGCCCAGATTGTCATGGCGTGACAATCTGGGCGGCCGCGACCGCACGAAGAGTGTGGCGCAGGTGGGGGCCGAAGGGGCCTCAAATTGTCACGGCGTGACAATCTGGATTGTCACGGTGTGACAATCTGGGGGAGGAAGGGGGCGGAGATTGTCACGACATGACAATCTCTCCCCCGCCATCGCCCCCAGATTGTCACCAGGTGACAATCTTGCCCCCAAAATTGTCATGACGTGACAATCTCCCTCCCTGCCCCCCCCCCTCAGATTGTCACGGCATGACAATCTAAATTGCCATCCCGCGACAATCTTTTGGGAGGCAGGGCGTGAGAATCGGGGCGGCCCGGATACACACAGTGCGCTTTTAGGGTTCGCATTTGCCCCCGAAAATGGCGGGGTAATGGCATCCTTGTGGAAGGAGGGTGGCCCAACCGTAGCATGGCTGCGGCGAACCATTCTTCCGAACCGGCCTCCACATACCTAAAAAGGGCCGAGGATGTCTTCCCGAGCCCTTCCGAAAGGCTGCGGCCACACTTTCGGGGTGCGTGCCACGGACGCGCTTTGCGCGAGGATTCGTTCCTCAGTGCCACGGGCCGGGATCTTCCGTCCAACCTGTTAAAGGGAACGCGTGTACTCGCATGGCGAGTGCACGTTATTACCGGGCTGTCGACTCCTCCGAAGTCGGCGAAGCCAGCACAGGTGAAGCCTCTCTGCCATTCTTATCCGGCACGGGCTACGGAAGTAGGAGCGTGTACTGAGGGACACTCTCTGACAAGGCATCCTAAAACAAGGCTGTCCCGGATTCACCATGAACCATCCATCCGGGGGGTGCCTTCAAGGAGCTTCACACTCCCCATGATCAACATGTTCGCTCTCTCAACATGTGCTCGCCAAGGTACAGCTCTGGTCGCAACTCGGCTGCAATCCAACATGTCCACGCGAAGGAAACAGTCCCCGTGGAGCCCGAAACAGTCCCGACGAGAGCTCGAAGCAGTACCCGCCAGAGCCCGAAGCAATCCCCGCCACAGCCCGAAACAGTCCCCGCCAGAGCCCGAAACAGTCCCCGCGAGAGCCCGAAACAGTCCAAAAGGACAAGCGCGATTAAATGTACACAATCCTGGATTTAGAGCTGCTTTTCTTTTTCCGAAAAGGACAAACGCGACTCCGGCCCCCAGGACGCGAGGAGTGTGACGCACGCGGGGGCCGGAGGGGCCCCAAATTGTAACGGCGTCGCGTTCTGGGCGGCTCAGATTGTCATGGCGTCGCGTTTTGAGGGGGCCCCGGAGCACGAGGAGTGTGACGCACGGGGGGCCGGACGGACGGTGCCGGAGGTTTTAGAGCGGCTTGTCCTTTTTGCGAAAAGGACAAGCGCGACTAAATGCACAAGCTCCTGGATTTAGAGCTGCTTGGCCTTTTCGGAAAAGGACAAGCGCGATTAAGTCTACACCATCCTGGATTCAGAGCTGCTTGTCCTTTTCCGAA
>CAJNDT010004763.1:0-11264 GCA_905221615.1 Symbiodinium sp. CCMP2592
AGGCCGAAGGAGCCTGGAGTGTCGTTTCTCTATCTGCCTACTGGATGTCCTCTGCGTAGCAGGACCTGTCCGGAACTTTCTGGCCTAATGGATTCTCGCTGGCAGAAAGTGTCCGGAACCTCGTTGTTCCTTATATGGCCTAATCGATTCCCTGTGGCAGAAAAAATCAGGAACCTCGTTTTTCCATATGGCCTAATGGGTTCCCTCCGGCAGAAAGTGTCCCGAACCTTGTTTTTCCATATGGCCTAATGGATTTCCTATGGCAGAAAGTGTCCGGAACTTCGTTTTTCCATATGGCCTAATGGATTCCCTCTGGCAGAAAGTGTCAGGAACCTCGTTTTTCCATATGGCCTAATTGATTCCTGTGGCAGAAAGTGCCCGGAACCTCGTTTTTTTATATGGCCTAATGGATTCCTTATGACCTATCCTATGGCCTAACCTCTGGCCTAATACACCTTCCCTATGACCTAATCATTTTCGCGTTTTAGGAATACAATCTTTTCTTTTCCCACACGGAAATGATTAGGTCATAGGGAAGGTGTATTAGGCCATAGGTTAGGCCATAGGATAGGTCGTAAGGAATCCATTAGGCCATATGAAAAAACGAGGTTCCGGACACTTTCTGCCACAGGAACCCATTGGGCCATATGGAAAAACGAGGTTCCGGACACTTTCTTCCAGAGGGAATCCATTAGGCCATATGGAAAAACGAGGTTCCGGACACTTTCTGCCAGAGGGAATCCATTAGGGCATATGGAAAAACGAGGTTCCGGACACTTTCTGCCAGAGGAATCTGTTAGGCCATGACGTCGCGATGCTCGCAGCCTCTTCTGCTCCGTGTGAGTGACAAGATGAGTTTCCAACTCCGCATGTTTCCAGTCGGACAGTAGGCTTGCTGGGGATGCGAGAGCTTCCTCCAGACGGTAGGGGTTGGCAGGGTTCACAGACGCGACGTCATAGACTGTTGTGTTGCATGTACGGCCCCCCCCCCCTCCATTTCAATGATGTCGTCTGCTCGGAGGTGCGTGTCGTCTGCTTGCGCAGGGCTTTGTGGCCGTGCTGCTCCAAACATTGAGATTTGGGGGAGGGGGATGTGCCGCGGTGGCCTTGTCGGCGTGCCGGTGTCACAGCAGTACAACCGTTTCTGATGGTCAGGTTGTTGTCCGTTCGGAGGTCAGTGGCTTAAAATCTGGTCTTGTTCCAGCTACCCTCCCAATGCGTAGTTTCTGGGGACACATGGTGGTTCCCCCTCTGTGTCGAGAAGGTCGGCGGATGCTACGGATTTTGAGAAATGCACTTAACTGCGGGACCCCCCCATTGCAAAACGGGGTTGCATCTTCATCTCCGTCAAATCTGTTGCTCTTTAAGTCAGTTCCATCATGTACTCGGAGTCTGGGATTGCTTCATGGTTGCTTGTCTCTTTTGGAACTTGCAGACTCGAGGTGCATGTTGCTGTCAAAAATCCACCTCTATGGCCGCAGCAGGCCTCAAGCGCCCGCAAGTGAAGCCTCGAAGGCCTTTGTGAAAGTGGTCAGCGCAGGCGGCTCCAAATGTGGGGTCGAATAGTCTGAGCAATTTTAGCTTCGCTTGAGTGGCCCCCCTCTGTGCGCGCTTCTCTCATGTTTCACTTCCACAAGCACGTGTCTGTGGAAATTTCTGGTTCTTGGAGAGTCTTTTTCACACTGGATGCCTGCCGTGAGCGGGTCGCCTCGGTGTGTAGCAGTCTGGAATGCAGGGGCTTGGGCTTGGGCCTGGGCCCCAGAATGAAGGAATTCGCGACCCCAAAATGGGGGCCGCCACGCGGCCCCAATTTTGGTTCCTCTATAGTTCCCAGTCAAATATATTAGAGGAGGTTGGCTGCATTTCGCGGCTCCTTTTCTGGGGCCGCGAGACGGCCCCATTTTTGGGGTCGCAAGTTTGATCCCTGCACCCACAGCGGCTGAATCTCGTCGGCTGCGCATGTCATGAGGTAAGTTTGGGGAACGTCTGGTGGAGGACCGTCTGGAAGGTCGGGGCTTGTCCAAAGCAGCTGTGTGCTTGCCCTTGTTGCTGCTGCTGCTGCTGCAGCCAGCGGAATGCAACTGTGGAGGGCCGACCTGGCGAAGCCAGAATTGCTTTTGTTTTGCGGGCCTGGAAATGGGGTCGCCCGACAGCCCCATAACGTGGGCTTCGTCCTGGCAGTGCAGCGGGCTCGCCAGTTGACCCGCGCGGATTTTTGGTGTTCTTTCTGTGGATGGGAGTCGTAGTTCAAGCTCTGGGAAGTGGACCGACGTGGCTTCAACGTTTCCCTTTTGGTTTTGCAAACTCGTCGGCCAGACTATGCAGCTTTATGGAGGTAACCAAAACAGAGATCGTACAAAGACAGGGACATTTTTCCAGAGGTGACTCCAGCGTTTCTGAATACAGCAGATCAAGCCATGCAGACTCTCTGTACTGCACAGGAACTGTGATGTGTCTTCGCAAAGTCTGCTGGAGCCTGGTCTAGGTTTCCAAACCATCGCCACAGTAGTCTTCTGGAGTTCTAGAATTGTGTCCTTGCGGATGGGCCATGTTCATCTTCTTTCTGTTCGTGGCTCGACGTTGTTGTGCTTTCGCCCTCCTCTGATCATATGGAGAACTCCTTGGTGGATCGCGTGGAGCGACTCATAAGCAGGAACGAAAAGCTTTGAATGCTCCCAAAAAGGAGGCCACCAGCCATATTCATCTTCTTTCTGTCTTTCAAAACGCCTTTAAAGGCTGCCTGCTTGGGTTTGCTGATGGCCTATGGGTTCCCAGGCCGAAGGAGCCTGGAGTGTCGTTTCTCTATCTGCCTACTGGATGTCCTCTGCGTAGCAGGACCTGTCCGGAACTTTCGGGCCTAATGGATTCTCTTGGCAGAAAGTGTCCGGAACCTCGTTGTTCCTTATATGGCCTAATCGATTCCCTGTGGCAGAAAAAATCAGGAACCTCGTTTTTCCATATGGCCTAATGGGTTCCGTCCGGCAGAAAGTGTCCCGAACCTTGTTTTTCCATATGGCCTAATGGATTCCCTATGGCAGAAAGTGTCCGGAACTTCGTTTTTCCATATGGCCTAATGGATTCCCTCTGGCAGAAAGTGTCAGGAACCTCGTTTTTCCATATGGCCTAATTGATTCCTGTGGCAGAAAGTGCCCGGAACTTCGTTTTTTTATATGGCCTAATGGATTCCTTATGACCTATCCTATGGCCTAACCTATGGCCTAATACACCTTCCCTATGACCTAATCATTTTCGCGTTTTAGAAATACAATCTTTTCTTTTCCCACACGGAAATGATTAGGTCATAGGGAAGGTGTATTAGGCCATAGGTTAGGCCATAGGATAGGTCATAAGGAATCCATTAGGCCATATGAAAAAACGAGGTTCCGGACACTTTCTGCCACAGGAACCCATTGGGCCATATGGAAAAACGAGGGTCCGGACACTTTCTGCCAGAGGGAATCCATTAGGCCATATGGAAAAACGAGGTTCCGGACACTTTCTGCCAGAGGGAATCCATTAGGCCATATGGAAAAACGAGGTTCCGGACACTTTCTGCCAGAGGAATCTGTTAGGCCATGACGTCGCGATGCTCGCAGCCTCTTCTGCGCCGTGTGAGTGACAAGATGAGTTTCCAACTCCGCATGTTTCCAGTCGGACAGTAGGCTTGCTGGGGATGCGAGAGCTTCCTCCAGACGGTAGGGGTTGGCAGGGTTCACAGACGCGACGTCATAGACTGTTGTGTTGCATGTACGGACCCCCCCCCCCCTCCATTTCAATGATTTCGTCTGCTCGGAGGCGCGTGTCGTCTGCTTGCGCAGGGCTTTGTGGCCGTGCTGCTCCAAACATTGAGATTTGGGGGAGGGGGATGTGCCGCGGTGGCCTTGTCGGCGTGCCGGTGTCACAGCAATACAACCGGTTCTGATGGTCAGGTTCTTGTCCGTTCGGAGGTCAGTGGCTTAAAATCTGGTCTTGTTCCAGCTACCCTCCCAATGCGTAGTTTCTGGGGACACATGGTGGTTCCCCCTCTGTATCGAGAAGGTCGGCGGATGCTACGGATTTTGAGAAATGCACTTAACTGCTGGGACCCCCCCCATTGCAAAACGGGGTTGCATCTTCATTTCCGTCAAATCTGTTGCTCTTTAAGTCAGTTCCATCATGTAATCGGAGTCTGGGATTGCTTCATGGTTGCTTGTCTCTTTTGGAACTTGCAGACTCGAGGTGCATGTTGCGGTCAAAAATCCACCTCTATGGCCTCAGCAGGCCTCAAGCGCCCGCAAGTGAAGCCTCGAAGGCCTTTGTGAAAGTGGTCATCGCAGGCGGCTCCAAATGTGGGGTCGAATAGTCTGAGCAATTTTAGCTTCGCTTGAGTGGCCCCCCTCTGTGCGCGCTTCTCTCATGTTAATCACTTCCACAAGCACGTGTCTGTGGAAATTTCTGGTTCTTGGAGAGTCTTTTTCACACTGGATGCCTGCCGTGAGCGGGTCGCCTCGGTGTGTAGCAGTCTGGAATGCAGGGGCTTGGGATTGGGCTTGGGCCCCAGAATGAAGGAATTCGCGACCCCAAAATGGGGGCCGCCACGCGGCCCCAATTTTGGGTCCTCTATAGTTCCCAGTCAAATATATTAGAGGAGGTTGGCTGCATTTCGCGGCTCCTTTTCTGGGGCCGCGAGACGGCCCCATTTTTGGGGTCGCAAGTTTGATCCATGCACCCACAGCGGCTGAATCTCGTCGGCTGCGCATGTCATGAGGTAAGTTTGGGGAACGTCTGGTGGAGGACCGTTTGGAAGGTCGGGGCTTGTCCAAAGCAGCTGTGTGCTTGCCATTGTTGCTGCTGCTGCTGCTGCAGCCAGCGGAATGCAACTGTGGAGGGCCGACCTGGCGAAGCCAGAATTGCTTGTGTTTTGCGGGCCTGGAAATGGGGTCGCCCGACAGCCCCATAACGTGGGCTTCGTCCTGGCAGTGCAGCGGGATCGCCAGTTGACCCGCGCGGATTTTTGGTGTTCTTTCTGTGGATGGGAGTCGTAGTTCAAGCTCTGGGAAGTTGACCGACGTGGCTTCAACGTTTCCCTTTTGGTTTTGCAAACTCGTCGGCCAGACTATGCAGCTTTATGGAGGTAACCAAAACAGAGATAGTACAAAGACAGGGAAATTTTTCCAGAGGTGACTCCAGCGTTTCTGAATACAGCAGATCAAGCCATGCAGACTCTCTGTACTGCACAGGAACTGTGATGTGTCGTCGCAAAGTCTGCTGGAGCCTGGTCTAGGTTTCCAAACCATCGCCACAGTAGTCTTCTGGAGTTCTAGCATTGTGTCCTTGCGGATGGGCCATGTTCATCTTCTTTCTGTTCGTGGCTCGACGTTGTTGTGCTTTCGCCCTCCTCTGATCATATGGAGAACTCCTTGGTGGATCGCGTGGAGCCACTCATAAGCAGGAACGAAAAGCTTTGAATGCTGCCAAAAAGGAGGCCACCAGCCATATTCATCTTCTTTCTGTCTTTCAAAACGCCTTTAAAGGCTGCCTGCTTGGGTTTGCTGATGGCCTATGGATTCCCAGGCCGAAGGAGCCTGGAGTGTCGTTTCTCTATCTGCCTACTGGATGTCCTCTGCGTAGCAGGACCTGTCCGGAACTTTCTGGCGTAATGGATTCTCTCTGGCAGAAAGTGTCCGGAACCTCGTTGTTCCTTATATGGCCTAATCGATTCCCTGTGGCAGAAAAAATCAGGAACCTCGTTTTTCCATATGGCCTAATGGGTTCCCTCCGGCAGAAAGTGTCCCGATCCTTGTTTTTCCATATGGCCTAATGGATTCCCTATGGCAGAAAGTGTCCGGAACTTCGTTTTTCCATATGGCCTAATGGATTCCCTCTGGTAGAAAGTGTCAGGAACCTCGTTTTTCCATATGGCCTAATTGATTCCTGTGGCAGAAAGTGCCCGGAACATCGTTTTTTTATATGTCCTAATGGATTCCTTATGACCTATCCTATGGCCTAACCTATGGCCTAATACACCTTCCCTATGACCTAATCATTTTCGCGTTTTAGTAATACAATCTTTTCTTTTCCCACACGGAAATGATTAGGTCATAGGGAAGGTGTATTAGGCCATAGGTTAGGCCATAGGATAGGTCATAAGGAATCCATTAGGCCATATGAAAAAACGAGGTTCCGGACACTTTCTGCCACAGGAACCCCTTGGGCCATATGGAAAAACGAGGTTCCGGACACTTTCTGCCAGAGGGAATCCATTAGGCCATATGGAAAAACGAGGTTCCGGACACTTTCTGCCAGAGGGAATCCATTAGGCTATATGGAAAAACGAGGTTCCGGACACTTTCTGCCAGAGGAATCTGTTAGGCCATGACGTCGCGATGCTCGCAGCCTCTTCTGCTCCGTGTGAGTGACAAGATGAGTTTCCAACTCCGCATGTTTCCAGTCGGACAGTAGGCTTGCTTGGGATGCGAGAGCTTCCTCCAGACGGTAGGGGTTGGCAGGGTTCACAGACGCGACGTCATAGACTGTTGTGTTGCATGTACGGACCCCCCCCCCCTCCATTTCAATGATGTCGTCTGCTCGGAGGTGCGTGTCGTCTGCTTGCGCAGGGCTTGGTGGCCGTGCTGCTCCAAACATTGAGATTTGGGGGAGGGGGATGTGCCGCGGTGGCCTTGTCGGCGTGCCGGTGTCACAGCAATACAACCGTTTCTGATGGTCAGGTTCTTGTCCGTTCGGAGGTCAGTGGCTTAAAATCTGGTCTTGTTCCAGCTCCCCTCCCAATGCGTAGTTTCTGGGGACACATGGTGGTTCCCCCTCTGTATCGAGAAGGTCGGCGGATGCTACGGATTTTGAGAAACGCACTTAACTGCGGGACCCCCCCATTGCAAAACGGGGTTGCATCTTCATCTCCGTCAAATCTGTTGCTCTTTAAGTCAGTTCCATCATGTAATCGGAGTCTGGGATTGCTTCATGGTTGCTTGTCTCTTTTGGAACTTGCAGACTCGATGTGCATGTTGCTGTCAAAAATCCACCTCTATGGCCTCAGCAGGCCTCAAGCGCCCGCAAGTGAAGCCTCGAAGGCCTTTGTGAAAGTGGTCAGCGCAGGCGGCTCCAAAGGTGGGGTCGAATAGTCTGAGCAATTTTAGCTTCGCTTGAGTGGCCCCCCTCTGTGCGCGCTTCTCTCATGTTAATCACTTCCACAAGCACGTGTCTGTGGAAATTTCTGGTTCTTGGAGAGTCTTTTTCACACTGGATGCCTGCCGTGAGCGGATCGCCTCGGTGTGTAGCAGTCTGGAATGCAGGGGCTTGGGCTTGGGCTTGGGCCCCAGAATGAAGGAATTCGCGACCCCAAAATGGGGGCCGCCACGCGGCCCCAATTTTGGGTCCTCTATAGTTCCCAGTCAAATATATTAGAGGAGGTTGGCTGCATTTCGCGGCTCCTTTTCTGGGGCCGGGAGACGGCCCCATTTTTGGGGTCGCAAGTTTGATCCCTGCACCCACAGCGGCTGAATCTCGTCGGCTGCGCATGTCATGAGGTAAGTTTGGGGAACGTCTGGTGGAGGACCGTTTGGAAGGTCGGGGCTTGTCCAAAGCAGCTGTGTGCTTGCCCTTGTTGCTGCTGCTGCTGCTGCAGCCAGCGGAATGCAACTGGGGAGGGCCGACCTGGCGAAGCCAGAATTGCTTGTGTTTTGCGGGCCTGGAAATGGGGTCGCCCGACAGCCCCATAACGTGGGCTTCGTCCTGGCAGTGCAGCGGGCTCGCCAGTTGACCCGCGCGGATTTTTGGTGTTCTTTCTGTGGATGGGAGTCGTAGTTCAAGCTCTGGGAATTTGACCGACGTGGCTTCAACGTTTCCCTTTTGGTTTTGCAAACTCGTCGGCCAGACTATGCAGCTTTATGGAGGTAACCAAAACAGAGATCGTACAAAGACAGGGAAATTTTTCCAGAGGTGACTCCAGCGTTTCTGAATACAGCAGATCAAGCCATGCATACTCTCTGTACTGCACAGGAACTGTGATGTGTCTTCGCAAAGTCTGCTGGAGCCTGGTCTAGGTTTCCAAACCATCGCCACAGTAGTCTTCTGGAGTTCTAGCATTGTGTCCTTGCGGCTGGGCCATGTTCATCTTCTTTCTGTTCGTGGCTCGACGTTGTTGTGCTTTCGCCCTCCTCTGATCATATGGAGAACTCCTTGAGCAGGAACGAAAAGCTTTGAATGCTGCCAAAAAGGAGGCCACCAGCCATATTCATCTTCTTTCTGTCTTTCAAAACGCCTTTAAAGGCTGCCTGCTTGGGTTTGTTGATGGCCTATGGGTTCCCAGGCCGAAGGAGCCTGGAGTGTCGTTTCTCTATCTGCCTACTGGATGTCCTCTGCGTAGCAGGACCTGTCCGGAACTTTCTGGCCTAATGGATTCTCTCTGGCAGAAAGTGTCCGGAACCTCCTTGTTCCTTATATGGCCTAATCGATTCCCTGTGGCAGAAAAATCAGGAACCTCGTTTTTCCATATGGCCTAATGGGTTCCCTCCGGCAGAAAGTGTCCCGAACCTTGTTTTTCCATATGGCCCAATGGATTCCCTATGGCAGAAAGTGTCCGGAACTTCGTTTTTCCATATGGCCTAATGGATTCCCTCTGGCAGAAAGTGTCAGGAACCTCGTTTTTCCATATGGCTTAATTGATTCCTGTGGCAGAAAGTGCCTGGAACCTCGTTTTTTTATATGGGCTAATGGATTCCTTATGACCTATCCTATGGCCTAACCTATGGCCTAATACACCTTCCCTATGACCTAATCATTTTCGCGTTTTAGGAATACAATCTTTTCTTTTCCCACACGGAAATGATTAGGTCATAGGGAAGGTGTATTAGGCCATAGGTTAGGCCATAGGATAGTTCATAAGGAATCCATTAGGCCATATGAAAAAACGAGGTTCCGGACACTTTCTGCCACAGGAACCCATTGGGCCATATGGAAAAACGAGGTTCCGGACACTTTCTGCCAGAGGGAATCCATTAGGCCATATGGAAAAACGAGGTTCCGGACACTTTCTGCCAGAGGAATCTGTTAGGCCATGACGTCGCGATGCTCGCAGCCTCTTCTGCTCAGTGTGAGTGACAAGATGAGTTTCCAACTCCGCATGTTTCCAGTCGGACAGTAGGCTTGCTGGGGATGCGAGAGCTTCCTCCAGACGGTAGGGGTTGGCAGGGTTCACAGACGCGACGTCATAGACTGTTGTGTTGCATGTACGGACCCCTCCGCCCCTCCATTTCAATGCTGTCGTCTGCTCGGAGGTGCGTGTCGTCTGCTTGCGCAGGGCTTTGTGGCCGTGCTGCTCCAAACATTGAGATTTGGGGGAGGGGGATGTGCCGCGGTGGCCTTGTCGGCGTGCCGGTGTCACAGCAGTACAACCGTTTCTGATGGTCAGGTTCTTGTCCGTTCGGAGGTCAGGGGCTTAAAATCTGGTCTTGTTCCAGCTACCCTCCCAATGCGTAGTTTCTGGGGACACATGGTGGTTCCCCCTCTGTATCGAGAAGGTCGGCGGATGCTACGGATTGTGAGAAATGCACTTAACTGCTGGGACCCCCCCATTGCAAAACGGGGTTGCATCTTCATTTCCGTCAAATCTGTTGCTCTTTAAGTCAGTTCCATCATGTAATCGGAGTCTGGGATTGCTTCATGTTTGCTTGTCTCTTTTGGAACTTGCAGACTCGAGGTGCATGTTGCTGTCAAAAATCCACCTCTATGGCCTCAGCAGGCCTCAAGCGCCCGCAAGTGAAGCCTCGAAGGCTTTTGTGAAAGTGGTCAGCGCAGGCGGCTCCAAATGTGGGGTCGAATAGTCTGAGCAATTTTAGCTTCGCTTGAGTGGCCCCCCTCTGTGCGCGCTTCTCTCATGTTAATCACTTCCACAAGCACGTGTCTGTGGAAATTTCTGGTGCTTGGAGAGTCTTTTTCACACTGGATGCCTGCCGTGAGCGGGTCGCCTCGGTGTGTAGCAGTCTGGAATGCAGGGGCTTGGGCTTGGGCTTGGGCCCCAGAATGAAGGAATTCGCGACCCCAAAATGGGGGCCGCCACGCGGCCCCAATTTTGGGTCCTCTATAGGTCCCAGTCAAATATATTAGAGGAGGTTGGCTGCATTTCGCGGCTCCTTTTCTGGGGCCGCGAGACGGCCCCATTTTTGGGGTCGCAAGTTTGATCCCTGCACCCACAGCGGCTGAATCTCGTCGCCTCCGCATGTCATGAGGTAAGTTTGGGGAACGTCTGGTGGAGGACCGTTTGGAAGGTCGGGGCTTGTCCAAAGCAGCTGTGTGCTTGCCCTTGTTGCTGCTGCTGCTGCTGCAGCCAGCGGAATGCAACTGTGCGCGCTTCTCTCATGTTAATCACTTCCACAAGCACGTGTCTGTGGAAATTTCTGGTTCTTGGAGAGTCTTTTCACACTGGATGCCTGCCGTGAGCGGGTCGCCTCGGTGTGTAGCAGTCTGGAATGCAGGGGCTTGGGCTTGGGCTTGGGCCCCAGAATGAAGGAATTCGCGACCCCAAAAAGGGGGCCGCCACGCGGCCCCAATTTTGGGTCCTCTATAGTTCCCAGTCAAATATATTAGAGGAGGTTGGCTGCATTTCGCGGCTCCTTTTCTGGGGCCGAGAGACGGCCCCATTTTTGGGGTCGCAAGTTTGATCCCTGCACCCACAGCGGCTGAATCTCGTCGGCTGCGCATGTCATGAGGTAAGTTTGGGGAACGTCTGGTGGAGGACCGTTTGGAAGGTCGGGGCTTGTCCAAAGCAGCTGTGTGCTTGCCCTTGTTGCTGCTGCTGCTGCAGCCAGCGGAATGCACCTGTGGAGGGCCGACCTGGCGAAGCCAGAATTGCTTGTGTTTTGCGGGCCTGGAAATGGGGTCGCCCGACAGCCCCATAACGTGGGCTTCGTCCTGGCAGTGCAGCGGGATCGCCAGTTGACCCGCGCGGATTTTTGGTGTTCTTTCTGTGGATGGGAGTCGTAGTTCAAGCTCTGGGAAGTTGACCGACGTGGCTTCAACGTTTCCCTTTTGGTTTTGCAAGCTCGTCGGCCAGACTATGCAGCTTTATGGAGGTAACCAAAACAGAGATCGTACAAAGACAGGGAAATTTTTCCAGAGGTGACTCCAGCGTTTCTGAATACAGCAGATCAAGCCATGCAGACTCTCTGTACTGCACAGGAACTGTGATGTGTCTTCGCAAAGTCTGTTGGAGCCTGGTCTAGGTTTCCAAACCATCGCCACAGTAGTCTTCTGGAGTTCTAGCATTGTGT
>CAJNDT010004764.1:0-11242 GCA_905221615.1 Symbiodinium sp. CCMP2592
CTTTCCTTTTCTCTTTCTCTCCCTCTCTCTCTCTTTCTCTCTCCCCTTCTGCTCGCGCTCTTTGCTACTATTCATTCTTGACTTAGGAACCCGCGGCGTCGTCGTCCGCGTCCATCGAAGCGTCTTGGCTTTGTCTCTCTCTCTCTCTCTTTCTCTCTCTCTCTCTCTCTCTCTCTCTCTCTCTCTCTCTCTCTTTCTCTCTCGCTCTTTCCTTTTCTCTTTCTCTCCCTCTCTCTCTCTTTCTCTCTCCCCTTCTGCTTGCACTCTTTGCTACTATTCATTCTTGACTTAGGAACCCGCGGCGTCGTCGTCCGCGTCCATCGAAGCTTCTTGGCTTTGTCTCTCTCTCTCTCTCTTTCTCTCTCTCTCTCTCTCTCTCTCTCTCTCTCTCTCTCTTTCTCTCTCGCTCTTTCCTTTTCTCTTTCTCTCCCTCTCTCTCTCTTTCTCTCTCCCCTTCTGCTTGCACTCTTTGCTACTATTCATTCTTGACTTAGGAACCCGCGGCGTCGTCGTCCGCGTCCATCGACGCGTCTTGGCTTTGTCTCTCTCTCTCTCTCTCTCTTTTTCTCTCTCTCTCTCTCTCTCTCTCTCTCTCTCTCTCTCTCTCTCTCTCTCCCTCTCCCTCTCATTTCCAACTTTTTCCTTGTTTTTACCCTTCTGCTGCCGGCAGCTTTGGACTTAGGAGCCGGCCGACCCTCCTGTTTCAGCAGCAACCTGGCTTTGGTTGGGGTGGTTTTTCTTGCGGGGCTTTGTTTCCATCGTTTCTCGCTCTCTCCCTCTGCTTACACTGTTTGTTGCTTGTCGTTCTTGACTTATGATTCTCCGGTGGCATCTCTTGCCCTTCCCGAAGTGTCTTGGCTTTGATGTTCTCTCCCTATCTCTCTATTTATCTCTTTTCGCTTTATCTTCTCTTCTCTTTCCGCGGTTTGCTTCTTCGTGATGACTTAGGACACTGCGGATGTGGAGTCGTCCGTCCCCTGGGAGTCGGCCCCCTACGTTTTGGTAGAGCTCTA
Source organism: Symbiodinium sp. CCMP2592 (assembly GCA_905221615.1). Taxonomy (NCBI): domain Eukaryota; class Dinophyceae; order Suessiales; family Symbiodiniaceae; genus Symbiodinium; species Symbiodinium sp. CCMP2592. The sequence continues at coordinate 1,014 of CAJNDT010004764.1, forward strand.
CTAGTCTGCTTCTTTCTATTCTTTTCTCTACTCTCGCCTCCTATTGCGTGAGGCACTTGGACCCCGAAGTCGCGGCTGGTGTTCCTTGGTTTAGGCTGTTGTAGTTTGCGGGCGTGCTTTCGGGGGTTCGGGTTTCGTTGGTACGCAAATCGAGGTTGTTTGGGACGAGGATGAGGACTCGGAGGAAGTCTTTGGGTGGGACGTGGCGGTTCCTTGGCTTTACTTGTCGCGGGCTGTGTTTATGCTTTCGGGGTTTCGGGGTTTCGTTTCTGCATAATCTGTGGTGTTGGGCATTGCATCTGGAGGAGTTTCCGGAATGTCCGGAACTCGTCGGCGACCTGCCAGAAAACGACGTGGGCGGCTTAGTGTTCCAGTTGGGCTCGTGGACGGCGGTCACTTCATCCTGTCGGGATTTGGGGTTAGGGCTTAGGGTTTTCGGGCTTACGGTTTGGGGGTTTCGGTGTTTCGGTGTCTGGGTTTAGGGTTTCCGGGTTCCAGGGCTGGGGTGTAGGGTGTCTGGGTTTCAGGCTTAGTGTTTAAGATCCCGGCTTGGGTGTTGTTTTCGGTCGCGAGGCGACGCGCTACGCTTCGGATATCGCTGCAACCTGGTTGCATTGCTTGTGTTGCTCTTTTCTTGCTTCTTCTTGGGTTTGCTTGGTGTGTTGCTTTCGAGGCGTCACTGGACTTTCCGGCGGAACCAGCCGTGCCTGCCGTGGCTTGGCTGGTTTTTTTTGTTCCTTCATGTTTTGCGTTGTACTTTCTGTTCCGCGTGCCGTGTGGCTACAAGGAGCTGGCGTCCTGTGTCGTAGCTTGGCTGGTCTTGTGTTCTCCCTTGTTTTGCGTTGTACTTCTTGGTCTGCATGCCTTGTGGCTGTAAGGAGGTTGCCTCTGGTAGTGGCGACATCCCCGCTCCTTGGACCGGGCTTGTTTTTTAGTTATGCTTTGGGGTGACCTCGCTTGTTTGCATGCGTGAACCGAGGTCATGGTCCCTTCTGCCGACGGGGATGAAAGCCCTACCAAGCGGCAGCGGCGCAACCGGCCCGTCGGTCCCAGGTTAGGGTCTGGCTTGTTTATGTCTTGGGCGTCGGTTTAGGTCGTTAGTTCTGCTGTGGTTGTGCCGTTCGGCCTTTGCTTGCCCCGCCCTCCCTCCCCCCCCCCACCCTCCGCTCCCACCCTTGGAACAGGAACCGGTACAACGTGGCCTGGTTGCCCTGTGGCGAGTGCCCACGTTGCCTCGCCAACCGGTTGCGAGGCCTTTGGGTGTTCTGTGTGTTTGGGGATTGCGGTTCGCGGGGTTTTAAGGTTCTATATGTTTCGGTTTCGTAGGACTTCTGGGTTTAGGGCTTATGGGGTTCATGGCTTTTTTTTTTCTTATGGTCTTTGGGTTTAGTGGTTCTGGTGCCAGGGCTTTGATGCGGGGGCTTAGGGTCTGGGTCTCGGGTTTTAGGGTTCGGGGTTTCAGTGCTTGGGATTGTGGGGTTTAGGATTGTTTTCGGCTTAGTACCTTTTTTGTCCGCCGTTTAAGGATCTAGTGCTCGGGCATGTAAGGTTTCGGGTCTAGTATTTTGGGCGTTTGGGGGGATCTCGGTTGTTCTTCTGTCTGCCGACAGGACGCGTTCAGCGGAGTGATCGCTGCGATGGTCCAGTGCCTCGCAACCAATTTTTCCGGCAGCGTGCTACGCCTAAGGCGGCCGCTAAAGCCAAAGCCGAGGCAAAGGCCAAGGCTCATTTTTATCAGAACCCGCCTCGTAAGTAGGCCTGGGTATTGAGGGGTTGGGTGTGTATGTAGCTATCTATGTAGTGTTGTCTAACCCTAGGGTATTATCCTTTATGTATGTAACTTTGTATGTATCCTGGTCCATCTATTAAAGCGGTAATTAATTGTTTCACATCGCGGGGTCTCGGCCGTTTGCCACCTGCCATTTTCTTTCTTTAAAAAAAAAATCTTTGGTTGCTCAGTCCGACTTGTACATGGGTGTGTGTGTGTGTGCGCCTGTGATGGTTTTAGTAGCTGTGATAATAATAGTGCTAATACTCGTAATAGGAGTAACAATAATAGTGGCAGTATATAATAGTTCATGGTGACGGCAATACGAATCGACATGACATCTCTACTTGTGTTGCCGGTAGTCGGACTGAGCGACCGGGGGGGCCGGGCACGTCTTTTGCGGGACTGTTAATTTCCTTCTTTGGCATAGACCTTTGTTGATTCTTATTTGTGGGTTGGTCTAGGAATGATAGCTGGTTGTCATTAAGGAAATTACAGTCTCGCAAACGTGGCAACTTGCGGGTCGGTGTGTCGGAGCGAAGCTTTGCTTCCAGATGCCGAGACACACCGACCCGCATGGGTTCCCGCGATGGACAGCTTCGTCAGTTTTGGTTCTGCAGTTTGGTTTTGTTGGAGTGGAACTGGCATCGTTTCTTGGAGATAGGTCTTTCTTCGTTTCGTGGTTGGTTAGCTGTCCATCGCATTTTGTTTCACGGGCCGTGGACTCTTTCTCCCAGGCTTGGTTGTTGGATCGTGCCGCTAGGTTCGGTTCCTGAGTAATCAGATACAGGCATGCACCGCTGAGTGACTTGCTCCGTCTGTGCAATGGTTTTGGCGTTGGTGGCTGTGGTTATCGTATTTAGTTTGTTCTTCTTGTGCCTTGGGGAAGGAGTCCTTCGGGATGCGCTCCGTCAATGCGTGGCCCTTTTCACCTGCCGCACTGGAATTTCTTTGTTTCACTTGAATTTGTGTGTTGCCTCTTTGTATTTCTCACTTCCATTCTCGCTCTCTCATCTTTTTTTTCTCTGTCCTTCTCTCTTTCTTTCTCTCGCTCCCTCCCTCTCCCCCCCTTTCCCTCTCTTTGCCCCGCTTTTTCTCGCATTTGCCGAGCGCCTAACATCAGCATCGGTGGCTCGGGGGCTGAGGCCGGCATTTGCGTTGTTTCACACTTCCTTGTGCATCTGTCGGTTAAAAGGAAGGTACTTTCGTCGCCTGCGGCACTGCATGGGTCTGTGCTTGCATCTGTCCGCTCTGCCTCTCCTCCTTGCTCTTCCGTCTTCGCCTGCCTTCCTTGTGCCCAGGTCCGACCTCGACTTGGGCTGGTGCCCTCAGAGGTTCCAGGGTTTGGGGTTTGCTTTGGAGGCCGGTTGGGGCTCAGAGGCAGCGAGGCAGCGGTCCGTGCGCGCAAGGTTGCAGGGTTTTTGGGATGTGGGCTTTTTCGCAGGCTGCGAGGTCTAGAGTGGGGTGCAGGGGTCGTTGCCGGGCCTTGGAGGGTTTTTGCGGCTTCTTAGGTCCTCTGTGCTGTCTTGCTACCCTGCGCTGCTCTGTATGCGGGATCCCGGCCCTTCTACCCCTCCCTGCGCCCAGGTCCGACCTTGTCATTGGCCGGTGCCTTCAGAGGTGTTAGGCTTTGGGGTTTGTTGCGAAGGTGGGTTGAAGTTGAGAGGCAGGGAGGCTGTGGTCCGTGCGCGCATTCAAAGTATTCGGTTTAAGGGTTTCGGGCTAAGCTTGTGGTGCTCAGGGCTCAGGGCTTAGGGCTTTGGGGTTGGGGTTTGAGGGCTAGGTTTCCTAGGAAGGCTGCTTTACGTAAATTTAACGGTCTCGGTTCTTGTGTGTTGGGGCATGTATCACAGGGTTTGGTGACTGTCGGGGTTGGGCTTTGCCGGGGTTTAGGTCCCGCTAAGGTGTAGGAGTTGGTGCGATTTATTTGTTGGGTTTCCTGCTGTATCAGGGCTCAGGGTTCGTTACGGTTGAGGCCTTGTCGGGGTTGGGCCTTCTGCTGGGGTTCAAGGTTTGTTGGTGTCTGAAATCTGTTAGGGTTCTGTGTTTGTCAGGGTTTAGGGGTTCCTAGGGGGTTTGTTGCGGTTTAGTTGTTGGACTTCAGGGGTTGTTGCGACCTAGGGATCAGGCTGCGTTGGGGGTGAGGGCTCTGCTAGGCCTTAAGGTTTGTTAGGCTTTCGGGCTCGGTAGGGTTTAAGCTTTGTTAGGCTAGAGGGTTTGCTAGGGTTTAGGGTCTTTTGGGGTTCAGGGTTTGTTAGGTGTCGTTTTCTTTCCGCCCAGGCTCGGCGGTGCTGCTTTTGCGTGGCCGGGCACTCCCTCGCGAGGTTTCAGGGCTTCCAGGTGGGTTGGGGCTCCGAGGCAGAGAGGTCCGAGTGCGCAAGGCTTGGGTGTTGAGGGTTTTTTGGACTTGGAAGGTGGGTTGGGGCTCCGAGGCAGTGAGGTTTGGAGTGCGTGCTCTTAGGGCTTTTGTTGTTAGGGCTCAGGGCATTCTGGGGTTCAAGGTTTGTTGGGGTCTGGGGTTCGTCAGGGTGGAAGCTTCGAAGGGGTTTTGGACAGGTTAGTGTTTGCTAGGGTTGAGGGTTTGTTGCGGTTTATTTGTTAGAGTTTAAGGTTTGGTCGGTCCTAGGGTTCGTTGGGGCTTAGGCTTTGTTAGAGTTTGGGAGTCTGTTAGGCTTTAGGGTTTCTTAGGCTTTAAGGCTCGGTAGGGTTTAAGCTTTGTTAGGCTAGAGGGTTTGCTAGGGTTTAGGGGCTCTTGGGGTTTAGGGTTTGTCATTCTTTCCTCTACTCCTTCCGCCCAGGCTCGGCGGTGCTGCTTTTGCGTGGCCGGGCCCTCCCTCGCGAGGTTTCAGGGCTTCCAGGTGGGTTGGGGCTCCGAGGCAGAGAGGTACGAGTGCGCGAGGCTTGGGTGTTGAGGGTTTTCCGGACTTGGAAGGTGGGTTGGGGCTCCGAGGCAGTGAGGTTTGGAGTGCGCGCTTTCAGGGCTTTTGTTGTTAGGGCTCAGGGTATTCTGGGGTTCAAGGTTTGTTGGGGTCTGGGGTGCGTCAGGGTGGAAGCTTTGAAACGTTTTTGGAAAGCTTAGTGTTTGCTAGGGTTGAGGGTTTGTTGCGGTTTATTTGTTAGAGTTTAAGGTTTGTCCGGGCCTAGAGTTCGTTGGGGCTTAGGCTTTGTTAGAGTTTGGGGCCCTGTTAGGCTTTAGGGTTTCTTAGGCTTTAGGGCTCGGTAGGGCTTAAGCTTTGTTAGGCTAGAGGGTTTGCTAGGGTTTAAGGGGCTCTTGGGGTTCGGGGTTTGTTAGGGGTTTTTCTCTCTTTCCGCCCAGGCTCGGCGATGCTCTGGTCTGGCCGGGCCCTCCCTCGCGAGGCTTCAGGGGTTCCAGGTGGGTTGGGCTCCGAGGCAGAGAGGTCCGAGTGCGCGAGGCGTGGGTGTTGAGGGTTTTTCGGACTTGGGAGGTGGGTTGGGGCTCCGAGGCAGTGAGGTCTCGAGTGCGTGCCGTGCTTTGTGTGGGGGCTTCGGGTTGTTCGGGTTTGGGGTGTGCTAGGACTTAGGGTTTGGCAGGGTTTAGCGCTTGTCGGCGTTTAGGGTTTGTCCGGGTTTGCGGCTTGTTGGCGTTTCGGGTTCTGTTAGGCTGTTTAGGTTTCGGGTATCTTAGGGTTAAGGCTTCGTGTCGCCGTGGCCAGGGGCCAAGCCTAGGACCCAAGCGTGAAAGGAGCCGGGGGGTCGAGCGGGAGCACCACTCGCTAGTCCCGGACCCGTCGGCTCCTTTCACTTTCGTTTTTCTTTTATATTCTTGTGGTGCGATGAGGTTGGTGAGTCGAGGGGTTCGAGTGCCCAGTTTCCTCAAATCCTCCGTTCCTCAGGTTCTGCCAACTCGGTTAGTCGAGGGCGTCGAGGAGTGCGGTGCTCGGCATTCTTTTGGCCCCCTGGAGCATTTCGCAAGTTTGGGCGAGGATACACGTGAAGTTGAACCCCAGCCGCCGTCTTCGGTTTCAGTTTGTTATTAGCAGTCATGGCCGCTTTGCCCCCAATGATTGTTGCCCCTGCGGGGACGCCGTTGAGCGCGCAGCAGCTGCTGCAGATGCAGCATCACCAGCAGCTGCAGCAGCAGCTGGCTTTGCCCATCATCGCCGAGTCCCGACATAATTCATGTCATGTGTGAGCGTCTCTTTTGGTTATGTCCGTGCTGCATCATCTCACCGACAACTTTTCGGTTGAGTCATTGTAAACTGCACAAAAAAAGGACCAGTCGGGGACGCTCTGGCTGCAGCCGGTGGCTCCATGGCTCAACTCAACTTCATGCTGTTCTTGTAGGGTGTTGCCTGTTTGCCGTACATTGTCATGCTCACCGAATCTCCTCATTGGAAAATGTCCTTGCTATCTGAGGTCCCTCCCCCTGTGCCGGCGAACATCTTGATTTTCCCCGCAATGTGACTCTGTGCAAACATTCGTGCATTTATTGACTTCGCGCTAGCTTGTTTTTCCCGAGTGAATCCAAGGCCCACACTGCAGCAAAGGACGGCCCTCGGTGGCGGGTGAGGCGCATTGAGAGACAGGCAGGGATCCGGCTCAGAGGACGTGTTGAACGCTCAATTTCTAGGACTCAAAGTTCTGTCCTGCAGGCGGATGATTCTTCACGTTTCACGTCGCCTCACTGCCCATGTTTCGTTGCAGGGTCAAAATTGCCCTAGCAGATGCACGTGCATGTTTTTTTTTTCTTAAAACTTGGGGTCTCCAATTAGGTTTTGGTGTTGCTCATATTATGTTTCTGGTTCCGGTTAGTTCTCTTTCGGATTCGGTGATTCGTGGTTGTAGCCGTGCTGTATTGTTGTGGTTGTAGAATTGGGGACCCGGGGGTAGTAAGGTCGGGGGTTTGTCCGGAGCGAGGTTCGCCTCCATATGCCGAGGACAAACCCCCGACCAGAGCGCCCTCTGTACATACTGGGGACGGTATCCTGGTTTGCTCTTAATTAGTTAGTTAGTTAGTTAGCTAGTTAGTTAGATAGATAGTTAGCTAGTTAGTTAGATAGTTAGCTAGTTGTTAGTTAGTTAGTTAGTTAGTTAGCTAGCTAGTTAGTTAGTCAGTTAGTTAGTTAGTGTTTGGGATCATGCAGATGTTTGACACACTCACTTGGTGGAGGTGAATATTGACTTGATCGCATAGTGCATTTTCTTTGGTCCTTCTTGGTTTGTTTTGTCCCCGTTTCACGGGCCATGGGCTTTGCATCGCACTTGTTTTTGCGGTTTGTTGTCATCGTTTTAGTTTGATTTGCTATGGCATCTCTTAGACTAGGTGCTCGATGCAAGGCCCAGCGGGATGCGCTCCGTTAATGCGTGGCCCTTTTTTGGTACTGGAATTCATCTAATTAAAACCTTGACCTTTTTGCTTAATTCAACTTTTGTTGCCGAGCGTCTAACACCAGCATCGGTGGCTCGGGGGCTGGGGCCGGCATGCATGTTCCTTTCTGACATCTTTCTTTAGCAACCGTCTTCAAAATAGATTGCACCGCTGCCGCGCTGTGCTTGCTTCTGTCCGCCCTTCCCCTCCTCTTTGCTCTTCCCTCCCCGCTGCCCTTCCTTTTGCTCAGGTCCGAGCTCGATTTGGGCTGGTGCCCTGAGGGGTTCCAGGGTTCGGGGTTTGCTTTGGAGGCCGGTTGGGGCTCAGAGGCAGCGAGGCAGTGGTCCGTGTGCGCTTGCAATGTTTCGGTTCTTGGCGTTTCCGGCTAAGCTTGTAGGGTTTAGGGCTCGGGGTCAAGGGCTTTCGGGGTTAAGGTTTTAGGGCTCGGAGGGTTTTCGGGTTTAGTGTTTTCGCGGTGAGGGTCAAGGAGGGTTTGGCGCTCTCGGGTTCAGGGTTAGAGTTTAGGATTGTTTTTGCTGCTTGGGGTTTAGGGTTTTCGGGGTTGGGGTTATGGTATGAGGTTTTCCTTCTTAGGGTCTGGGGTTCGTTAGGGCCGAAGCCTTCAAAGGGTTTGGGGAAAGTTTGGGGTTTGCTAGGGTTGAGGGTTTGTGTCGGTTTATTTGTTGGAGTTCAGGGTTTGTTGGGCATAGGCTTCGTTAGGGCTTGGGCTTTGCCCTTCCCTCCTCCTTGCTCCTCCCTCCCCGCTGCCCTTCCTTGTGCTCAGGTCCGACCTCGACTTGGGCTGGTGCCCTGAGAGGTTCCAGGGTTTGGGGTTTGCTTTGGAGGCCGGTTGGGGCTCAGAGGCAGCGAGGCAGTGGTCCGTGTGCGCTTGCAATGTTTCGGTTCTTGGCGTTTCCGGCTAAGCTTGTAGGGTTTAGGGCTCGGGGTTAAGGGCTTTCGGGGTTAAGGTTTTAGGGCTCGGAGGGTTTTCGGGTTTAGTGTTTTCGCGGTGAGGGTCAAGGAGGGTTTAGCGCTCTCGGGTTCAGGGTTGGGGAAAGTTTGGGGTTTGCTAGAGTTGAGGGTTTGTGTCGGTTTATTTGTTGGAGTCGAGGGTTTGTTGGGCCTGGGCTTCGTTAGGGCTTGGGCTTTGTTGGGGTTCAGAGCGCTGTTCGGGTTTAGGGTTTGTTGGGCTTTAGAGCTCGATGGGGTTGAAGCTTTGTTAAGGTTAGCGGTTTGCCAGGGTTTAAGGGTTCTTGGGGTTCAGGGTTTGTTAGGGGTTTTCCTCTCTTTCCGCCCAGGCTCGGCGATGCTGCTTTTGCGTGGCCGGGGCCCCCCTCGCGAGGCTTCGGGGGTTCCAGGTGGGTTGGGGCTCCGAGGCAGAGAGGTCCGAGTGCGCGAGGATTGGGTGTTGAGGGTCCTTCGGCTTTGGAAGGTGGGTTGGGGCTCCGAGGCAGTGAGGTTTGGAGTGCATGCTCTTAGGGCTTTTGTTTCTTAGGGTTTAGGGTTGGTTGGAACGCAGGGTTCGTCAGGGTTTAGGGATCGCCCTCGTATTTTTGGGGTTTGGGGCTAGGGTTGCGGGTAGGTTGTTTGGGTCATCTTATTTACTTAAAACCTCGTGGGGGTTAACCTTCTCAATATACTTAAACCTTTCAACTTACTTAAACCCTCGTGGGGGGGGGGGGGGGGGGCAACTCTTTCAATTTACTGAAACCAGGTTGTTTGAGTCATCTTATTTACTTAAAACCTCGTGGGGGCTAACCTTCTCAATATACTTAAACCTTTCAACTTACTTAAACCCTCGTGGGGGGGCAACTCTTTCAATTTACTGAAACCAACCCTTGCGGACGCTAAGGCTTTTCGGGTTAAGGGTCTGAGGGTTTTCGGGTTTAGGGTTAGGGTTTAGGGTTTTCGGGTTTAGGATTTAGGGTTTTCGGGTTTAGGGTTAGGGTTTAGGGTTTTCGGGTTTAGGATTTAGGGTTTTCGGGTTTAGGGTTTTTAGGGTTTTCGGGTTTAGGATTAGGGTTTTCGGGTTTAGGGTTTAGGGTTAAAGGTTTAGGGTTGGGTGTGTTGCTTGGGTCATTTCAATTTACTTAAACCGTTCAGTTGCACTTAGAAAAAACTTGTCAATTTACTTAAACTGCCCTATGGTCGACCGTTGCTTGCCTTAAATCCTGCGTACCTGCTGAACATAAAACCAGAAGCTGCGCTGGCGCACCTTCGGCGCAAGCCGTCTAAAATTTAGGGTGTAGGGTTTAGGGTTTAGGGTTTAGGGTTTAGGGTTTAGGGTTTAGGGTTCAGCAGCTCTGGGTCGAGCAGTTTCTAGTCAAGCTTACATTCTTAGACAAAAACCCACCCGCCCAAAGAATCCCCTAACATTAAGAAAATACAGAGTATTTTTTTTTCACAGCTTGTACTCCTCATCACCGTTGTTCGTTCCGGTGTTAAGTAAAGCAAAGAAAAGGCCAAAATCGCCTACAGGGTTGGTCGAAAATCCCCGACAGGGGTGGTCGAAAAGGCCAAAATCCCCTACAGGGTTGGTCGAAAAGGCCAAAATCGGCTACAGGGTTGGTCGGAAAAGGCCAAAATCCCCTACAGGGTTGGTCGGAAAAGGCCAAAATCCCCTACAGGGTTGGTCAGAAAAGGCCAAAATCCCCTACAGGGTTGGTCGAAAAGGCCAAAATCGGCTACAGGGTTGGTCGGAAAAGGCCAAAATCCCCTACAGGGTTGGTCGGAAAAGGCCAAAATCCCCTACAGGGTTGGTCGAAAAGGCCAAAATCGCCTACAGGGTTGGTCGAAAAGGCCAAAATCCTCGACAGGGTTGGTCGGAAAAGGCCAAAATCCCCTACAGGGTTGGTCGGAAAAGGCCAAAATCGCCTACAGGGTTGGTCGAAAAGGCCAAAATCGCCTACAGGGTTGGTCGAAAAGGCCAAAATCGGCTACAGGGTTGGTCGGAAAAGGCCAAAATCCCCTACAGGGTTGGTCAGAAAAGGCCAAAATCCCCTACAGGGTTGGTCGAAAAGGCCAAAATCGGCTACAGGGTTGGTCGGAAAAGGCCAAAATCGGCTACAGGATTGGTCAGAAAAGGCCAAAATCCCCGACAGGGTTGGTAGGAAAAGGCCAAAATCCCCGACA
>CAJNDT010004765.1:0-11227 GCA_905221615.1 Symbiodinium sp. CCMP2592
ACACATTTTTGCTTCAGCACGGAAGATGCTAAGAGACGTGCTAACTTGAAAATGTGCACAGAACCCCATTCCGACACACATTTTTGCTTCAGCACGGAAGATGCTAAGAGACGCGCTTACTTGAAAATGTGCACAGAACCCCATTCCGACACACATTTTTGCTTCAGCACGGAAGATGCTAAGAGACGTGCTAACTTGAAAATGTGCACAGAACCCCATTCCGACACACATTTTTGCTTCAGCACGGAAGATGCTAAGAGACATGCTAACTTCAAAATGTGCACAGAACCCCATTCCGACACACATTTTTGCTTCAGCACGGAAGATGCTAAGAGACGTGCTAACTTGAAAATGTGCACAAAACCCCATTCCAACACACATTTTTGCTTCAGCACGGAAGATGCTAAGAGACGTGCTAACTTGAAAATGTGCACAGAACCCCATTCCGACACACATTTTTGCTTCAGCACGGAAGATGCTAAGAGACGTGCTAACTTGAAAATGTGCACAAAACCCATTCGGACACACATTTTTGCTTCAGCACGGAAGATGCTAAGAGACGTGCTAACTTGAAAATGTGCACAGAACCCCATTCCGACACACATTTTTGCTTCAGCACGGAAGATGCTAAGAGACGTAGTAAAAACTGAAAGGGCACAGAACCCCATCCGACACACATTTTTGCTTAGCACGGAAGATGCTAAGAGACGTGCTAACTTGAAAATGTGCACAGAACCCCATTCCGACACACATTTTTGCTTCAGCACGGAAGATGCTAAGAGACGTGCTAACTTGAAAATGTGCACAGAACCCCATTCCGACACACATTTTTGCTTAAGCACGGAAGATGCCAAAAGACGTGCTAACTTGAAAATGTGCACAGAACCCCATTCCGACACACATTTCTGCTTCAGCACGGAAGATGCTAAGAGACGTGTTAACTTGAAAATGTGCACAGAACCCCATTTCGACACACATTTTTGCTTCAGCACGGAAGATGCTAAGAGACGTGCTAACTTGAAAATGTGCACAGAACCCCATTCCGACACACATTTTTGCTTCAGCACGGAAGATGCTAGAGACGTGCTAACTTGAAAATGTGCACAGAACCCCATTCCGACCGACACACTTTTTGCTTCATCAGGAAAGATCTAAGAGAACGTGCTAACTTGAAAAAGTGCACAGAAGAAGAGCGAAACCCCATTCCGACACACATTTTTTGCTTAACACGGAAGGATGCTAATAGACCGTGCTAACTTGACAAGTGCACAGAACCCCATTCCGAACAACGAGCACGGAAGATGCTAAGAGACGTGCTAACTTGAAAATGTGCACAGAACCCCATTCCGACACACATTTTTGCTTCAGCACGGAAGATGCTAAGAGACGTGCTAACGTGAAAATGTGCACAGAACCCCATTCCGACACACATTTGTGCTTCAGCACGGAAGATGCTAAGAGACGTGCTAACTTGAAAATGTGCACAGAACCCCATTCCGACACACATTTTTGCTTAAGCACGGAAGATGCTAAGAGACGTGCTAACTTGAAAATGTGCACAGAACCCCATTCCGACACACATTTTTGCTTCAGCACGGAAGATGCTAAGAGACGTGCTAACTTGAAAATGTGCACAGAACCCCATTCCGACACACATTTTTGCTTCAGCACGGAAGATGCTAAGAGACGTGCTAACTTGAAAATGTGCACAGAACCCCATTCCGACACACATTTTTGCTTCAGCACGGAAGATGCTAAGAGACGTGCTAACTTGAAAATGTGCACAGAACCCCATTCCGACACACATTTTTGCTTCAGCACGGAAGATGCTAAGAGACGTGCTAACTTGAAAATGTGCACAGAACCCCATTCCGACACACATTTTTGCTTCAGCACGGAAGATGCTAAGAGACGTGCTAACTTGAAAATGTGCACAGAACCCCATTCCGACACACATTTTTGCTTCAGCACGGAAGATGCTAAGAGACGTGCTAACTTGGAAAATGTGCACAGAACCCCATTCCGACACACATTTTTGCTTCAGCACGGAAGATGCTAAGAGACGTGCTAACTTGAAAATGTGCACAAAACCCCATTCCGACACACATTTTTGCTTAAGCACGGAAGATGCTAAGAGACGTGCTAACTTGAAAATGTGCACAGAACCCCATTCCGACACACATTTTTGCTTCAGCACGGAAGATGCTAAGAGAAGTGCTAACTTGAAAATGTGAACAAGCTAACTGCAAGACGAGCCCTCCCTCCCTCCAGATGCAAACTACTGTTTTCTCTCCAAGTGGCGATACGACTGTCTGCGGAGGGTCCCGCTCCGTTGTTCGATGATGTGACCTCCGCCCAGGATGAGGGGAAAGCCGCCCTCCCACTGGGGGAAACATCATCAAGTTCAGCCCTGGCTGTGGGCGGGTGGGATTTCGAGAACCCTGGTGCTCTTTGGGTGCTCGACCCAAAATGGCACAGGACATGTCCCCCCCTTCCACCCGATGATGCAAAAGCTTGTTCACGCTAACAAAACTTGTCTGCTCTAACAAGCTAACTGCAAGACGAGCCCTCCCTCCCTCCAGATGCAAACTACTGTTTTCTCTCCAAGTGGCGATACGACTGTCTGCGGAGGGTCCCGCTCCGTTGTTCGATGATGTGACCTCCGCCCAGGATGAGGGGAAAGCCGCCCTCCCACTGGGGGAAACATCATCAAGTTCAGCCGTATGAACAACGCCTGCGTCCGAAGACATATTTTGCGCGCTAATCCCCAGGATCGCTTGAGTCATCACTTTCATGCACATCAGAAAAGCATCTGTGGCATCGCTTGAACGAAACACCTTCGGGCTCTCCATTTGAGAACGTGCTTACATGTCCAATGCCTGCGAAGGGCCAGCCACAGAAGGTCTTCCACCTCCTGGGGCTTCCTTTCAGATCGATAAGGGCCTTGTGTAGGGCACCACTGATTTCATTAAGCACGAACGTAGCTTGCCTACCACTCTCCTGCTCAAGGGCAATGCCGATACCCGTGAGAGAAGCTTCATGCTCATCCAATCTGTCCTCGAGCTCGACCACAGTCGGCCTGATGTCACCTGAGAGTTGTCGGTCAAACTCCCGAGCATCTGTTTCGAGACTTCCGACCCTTTCCAGAATGTCTTTGAGCATGGTGTCGAAATCCGCGAGTCGCCTCATTATGCTGGCACTTCCAGTTTGTAGCGTTGGCGGAAGGGCGTCGATGCCTCCTTGGTGTAGCCTCCGAGCCAGGTCACTCAACGGGGCCTCGGCAACGTAAGAGAGTATCGCCAGAGATCCCCATCTACCCAGAAGCTGAAGAGTGATGGCATCGAGTCCCCAAGATGACAAAGTGCGAGCACCTGTGATTCTGAAAGCGTGGCCCGAATAAAGGGGTTTCCCCGTCGGGTCCATGATCGCCGCTCCTGTGCGAGAGATTGCCTCCAGGAGGGTAGCGACGACAGCGGCTTTAGAGCATCCGTTTCCAGCAGAGTCAACGAAAAGTGGTCCGGCAAGATTTTGTCTTTGAAGGGTCCACTTCCTGTAGTCCAACATTGTGTGGTAGACGCACGGGCGCCCCTGAAGGCAGACGCAGCCCCAAGTGCGCCTACAACCCTTCGCTGCCCAATCAGTTTTGCTTGAAGGCAATGTCAGAGTGATAGTCTTTGTATCCTCCGACAGCACCACGTCATCCCAGGTTGCCGAAGCCGCCTCGAGCTCTCGAAGCAGGAAAAAGACCGCTGTAACCACGATGGCTAAGGGGAACACAGGTCCTCCAGTCGAAATGGCATCCTCGATGCCTTCCAGTGCAGCGCAAAGCTTTTCGAAACAAAAAGCCTCGGAACGAACAGGCCCAGCCAGGCCGCGAATAACAGCCTTGCGACACAGCCTGAGCATGCGATCGAGTTGTGGACTAACCTCAAAACCCGCGGCGATGTGTGCATCCTTGGCACGGTTCTGGTAGTTTCTGTAGGACTTGTAACCTCCAGCCTTAAACAAAGCCGCCACCCTCCTCACTCCTTCGGGGGTGAGGGGGATGGTAGGTACTGCAGATCCGAAAGCTGCAGCGTGCAGGCGACAATACGTGCTCCAGACGGCCTCTCTGGGCCCCAGCGTTGTGGAGGCGTACATGTCCCTGTCCAAACAGTTTAGCGCCTCTCCGATCAGTTCTGGCCGAGCTGCATTTTCCGCCGCGTCAACTGAAGCCTTAAAATGATCACGAATCCGGGCTACATTGCGGCTACATCGGGTCGCGAAGATCGCCCAGTCCTAAGCGTACTGGGCTCATGGCTCTGCTTGCACGACCCTGTCGCGCTCTCGACTGCAGTTTCCCTCAAAACCCGCTCTAGCGAGCTTCCAGAAGCGGAAGCGGGAGCACCGCGTCCTCTAGCGGGGGTGAGCGCAAGCAAGCTGGCAGCATGAAGGTCTACATGAGGTAGAAACTGCACCTTACGCTTGGGCATGACGCTGCCCAGCCGGGCACGAATGACACGACTGAGTAACTCAAAACAGCGCATGCGGGCACACGCAGCAAACTTGTCACCAAAGACACAAACCCGAAAACGCCCGACACAAAAACCCCCAAAGCAACAGCCCTCGAAGCAAAAAGACCCTGCACACAGGTCGTACCAGCAGGCCTTGGGCAGCACCGGGTCCTGTCTGGAGGTCTGTGAGTGGCAAGGTTCCTGAGCCGAGGCGTGTTTGGCAGGCAGAGGTTTCGACTGTCTTAAGCTTCTCGTGCACATCAAACAGCATCTGGAGAGACAATCGACGGGAGGCACACTCTCAATGAGAGGAAGCATCGTGGATGCCACACGATGTCGCAGCCATTTGTCAAGCGGGCTGGAGCTTGTATGCGTTATCGGAGGTGAAACAAGGCTGCGAGAGGAACGGCCTAATCTCATCCTATCTGCGAAGCGGCCGTAATGACATGTAGTAGCCCCTGTCTCTGAGGACTTGGGGTTCCCGTTGAGCATACATGACAGCGGATGGAGGTTCATGTCCTTCTCCGGGCATGTGCATCCGCGACAGCACATCGGCTACCTTGTTTGAAAGGCCGGGAATGTGCTCCATGAGGACGGGCTTGTAAGCTGAAGAGCCAAAAAGGAGCGCAAGTTCCTTGGCCAGGAGTTGTGAGCCACTTCTGTTTGCAGACGTCCTCAACTTGTATATCATGCTCAACGCAGAAACGGAATCAGATTGAATGGTGAGGCAGGCGTCGTCGTTCTTCCAATATGTCTCCCATAAACGGAGAGCCACTAGAAGAGCCAAGGCCTCGACGACTTGTTGGGTGTCGGGGCTGCCGATAACAACTCCGAGAAGGGAGACATCTTCAGGAGTCAGCGGCATTGAGAAATACCTGTGGATAGTCGTGTCCACGGCCAGGTATCCGCCGATGCCCCAGGGTGAGGCGTCCGTGACGATGCGGATCTGCTTCCCGCGCCGGAAGTATCGGTCCACACGGTATTCTCGTTGAAGAACCCGGCCTTCGTTATGCAGAAGACTTTGAAGCCAGGCTCGAGTGTGCGCCCATTGCTTTGTCCACACCATGCCTGCGGGGGCCTTGGATGTCGACTCGTCGCCGTGCAAGGCCCCGTACAACTCTGAGAGGAAAGGACGTAGAATCTCGATCATGCCAGCGATGTGATTGAGCTTCCGCGTGTAGGAAGCCAATTCTTTCTTTGAGATGAGGTTGACGGTATCGTGGCGAGAGGTCGCCTCTCGGATCTCTGCCATCATCTCAGGCTTTGCTGTGACGATGACTGCAGCCTTGTTGGTACCCGCCTCCTTGATCTCAAAGTTTGCGCCGATCCAACCTACAGACGTGTTAATCGCCCCCTTCCTGTAGGCCAGCTTGACGCCGAGTGCTTCCCACATGAGAATGAGGGACGCGAAGTGTAGCCTCCGCTCAGGTCCTGGCCCGATGGCGCAGATGAACGGGTCATCTACGAAATCTGTAGCCGCAAATGCCGCGCGTGTAGTGCTCCTTGGGTGAGTCTTCCCACTAAGGCAGCAACTCGACCACAGACTACGGGCGCATTACGAGACCCCTGCGGCTGAGTCGTGTAGACGGCGAACTTCCCCTCGTAGGAGAAAGCGAAGTGCTTGCTTTCTGCTTGGGCAAGCGGAGTCTGGTAGAACCAATCGGAAAAGTCAAGCACCATCATTTCCATGTTGATGTCTTCCGAGTCGCCCATCTGGTCCAGGAGATACAAAAGATCGTCCACTACGTCAGAAATGCGAGGAAGTATAAGTTTGCCACCTCTGGCTGCCATGTCGTTCACAGAAGACCGGCGGCAGTCCATGATGAGCCGCTTGATGCGTCCATCTTTCTCTTTTGTGATCATGGCCAGCTTACTGAGGTGAAGTCTGCCTCCCGCCCAACTTTGAGCCTCCTCAAGAGAGTCGAAAACTTTAACGAAGTTGGACTCCAAAAGTCGCCTCACTTCCGGCTCCGCGTCGGGGTCGTTGTCAACTGAAACATAGTTGGTGTGCAGACTTTCGTCGGGAGGCTCGAAGTAATCCAACTCTGGGTCCTGCAGGTCGCTCGGTGGAAACACGCCGGGGTCGTACACCTTTTGTGCGATACCAGCAGGCGCGCCTTCCACTAGCCACTCATATATGGTTTTGGCGTCAACATCCCCCGCTGCAACTCCCCAGCGAAGGAGTAGATCGGCGTGCAAGTGAGTGGATGTCTTACGTCCTCGCTCAAAACCTTCTGGCCAGGGTAAGCGAGCCTCAAGAAGCTCACGGACTTTCGCGACGTCACTCTCAGGAGGGCCGCAAACTCGACCGTCTGAGCCCACAGCCTGGATGCAAGCGTCGAGCACCTGCGGGTTTTTCCTGAGGTAGCCGCTGACAACATCAAACACCACCTTGCCTGCAGCCTCCAGCGTTGGATTAATGTCGAGGGCTCTTCGTGGGTGCCTCATGCCTCCCAAGAACCTGCCAGACTCGCCATCACCGAGCCCTCTGAGTGGAACGCTGAAAACAAAGCTCGAGTCAACGGGCAGTGGCGATGATTTGCTCTGGTCCAGAAGGCCCTTCTTAATCAAGACATTGCCCCACCTGCCACACTTGAGGTAGCCGGGCTTCATGGTGCCCGACGTATCTGCAGGGCATGTGGCATCAGCGAACTTCTTGGCTAAGTACTCGTTCATGGCCTTCGGATATGCCGCGGATGATTTTGAAATGTAACCACCATCCGGCTCCGCAGCAGGGTGACCTTTGCCGTGTGCAGCAACGTGCTCCGCAAGCTGCTCCTCCGAGAGGTGCCACTCCTTTCCGTGAAGTGGGGGATGAGGGCTCCAGCACGTGTGGCCGTCTGAGGGACGAATCCACTTCCTCGAGGAATGGGTGCATTTTCCCACGAGGTCCGCAAAGTCAAGCCTAAAACTGAACAAAGTGGTAGCCTTCTCAATCTTGGCCCCATAGTGGCACTGCGCCATGTCGCGGAATGAAACTCCCATGCGTTTAAGGAGAGTGGCAAACTCGTCGAGGTTGAACATGCTGACGCTGCGACCGTCACGCTTCCAGATTGGCTGCTCCACGCAAACAGGTTTGCACTGATCGACAAATGCGTTCATGACATCAGCCACTCGCACTGCAAGGAGAGTTCCGATCCGAACTGCCTCTTTGTCCTTGGGTAACAGGCCAGGGCGCCCATACCTCGCAGGACCAGAGGCCGCCCTCAAAGGTGGAGGACCTCCGTCGACGAAGTTACGGGCGTTGGAGTACGAGTTGCAGGGAGGGCCCAGCAACGCTCCGTCGAACTCTCCGTTGTCGATGCGCCGCTTGAGTTTGAGCCATATCTCGCCGTCTGTGAGGTCAAAGTGCTCGCCGTTCACGATGTCCCATTCTTCACACTCAAGCCCTAGGCTTTTGAGGCAGCTAGCAAAGCCACCCACCCTTTCCTGCGGACCGCTGAAAAGGTGAAGAATGATCGGCTTTCGGAGCCCCTCACGAGCGAGAGCACAAGGCGCAAAGCTGCTAGGAGTGCGACTGCGATCCAACCTCAGCGGCAGTGAAGGAGGCTGCTGCTTCATCAAAGGACACTTCGCATCAGATGAATTCTCATGCAACTCTTGTTGGTGTCACTGACGTTTTCCTCCGCCACCCTTGCCGCCACCACGCCCTTTGCCGTGATTGACTCGAGGTTGACGCGGATTGGTCAAGGAACAATCTTTAGCACCATGGAATTCGGACAGACAGCGAGCACACTGATGGCGCCGGCGAGGATTTCGACTGCAGAACCCCCGGGCATCGCATTCCGTGCACTCTCCGGTCTGGTAGCCTCTGCAAAGCTCGGCGCCCTTGCGGTTGTGAGTGAGGTTGCCGTCCTCGCCAACCTTGTGGACGCGCTCGGTGCGGGCCCTCTTCGCCGCACCCTTCGGAGCCGGCAGCTCAACACTTCCAGGCTGCCTGGGGTTAGCGATAGACCCCGCCGATGAACTGACAGGCGCGTCTTGATCAAGGACCTGTCCCAAAGAAGCTGCCCTGACCGACAACTGCAACGCAGGCTCGATGACTTCACGCTGCCAAAATGCACTGTCATCCACCAGCATTTTCCAGACATGATCCCAGGGCTTGTTGGTGTCAAGATCGTGAGCGTTCCCAAGTGCCAGTGCTTTGGCGCGCTCCTCCTTGGCGATCCTGAGAAGTCTTTCTGTGTGCTCCAGCCTCGCCCTGACATCAGCTTGATAGATCAAGGCCCAACTGACCTTCCCATACCGCTCTGAAAGGCGGCGGATCTGCTTCTCGTAGTTGTCGAGACGAGCCGGAGAAATCTGAGCCAGCATGATGCATCCAGTGCGGAAGACGAGGTAGCATTCCCTCCAGGCTTCGTAGTCCGGCGGCCCGTACTGGTGATCTCTCCGGCAGGCGAGAGACGGATGCCCTTCATCTTGATCTTCTTCTGAATCCTGTGATGGTAAGGACCGAAGACAGCAAAATCAGTGTAAGGAGGACGATTATTGTCGAACATGTCCTTCAATCCACTGATTTGCTCAACAGACAGTTCTTCGTCTTCAGAAGGGAAAGCACCAGTCTTGGCTTTGTACTCCGCATAGGCCCTAGTAATGTCATTGGCGTCCAAAATGTCCACCTCGTTGTCGTCACCTTGGTTGATGACGGAGGCCATTTTGATCTTTCTCTTGGTGCCTACAGCCGCCGCGGTGGACACAGCTGCTACATTGGCTGCTTGTTGTGCCAGAGTTTGCTCTGTCCCGGCGATCAATCTGCATGTCCTTCCAAAGAGCCCACCTTGACTGCGCTGAACGAAGGTGGGTAAAGTGGCTGTTGCCGCATCTGCTCCAATGCGCCACTGCTCCACAGCTGCGTTGTAATCAGCAGCACTCATGAAACCAATGATGCGAGGTTGCATGTTGGCAGTGACGCCTAACAGGGTAAACAAAGATCCCAGAGCTGTAGCGCGGTCGGTGGCCGTGCCTTGGAGTCCACACCAGTTTGCCACATCCTGAACTGTGGCAAAAGCTTGAAGCTCAGCAGGTGTGGGATCGATAGCCATGACCGCTAGCGGAGCAGATGGCAGCAATTGCTGACTTGGGTTCGCATATCCACCGATGGCTTCAGAGAACCAGTGCAGTCGACATGCCCATTTCGAGAACCCTGGTGCTCTTTGGGTGCTCGACCCAAAATGGCACAGGACATGTCCCCCCCTTCCACCCGATGATGCAAAAGCTTGTTCACGCTAACAAAACTTGTCTGCTCTCACAGAACCCCATTCCGACACACATTTTTGCTTCAGCACGGAAGATGCTAAGAGACGTGCTAACTTGAAAATGTGCACAGAACCCCATTCCGACACACATTTTTGCTTCAGCACGGAAGATGCTAAGAGACGTGCTAACTTGAAAATGTGCACAGAACCCCATTCCGACACACATTTTTGCTTCAGCACGGAAGATGCTAAGAGACGTGCTAACTTGAAAATGTGCACAGAACCCCATTCCGACACACATTTTTGCTTCAGCACGGAAGATGCTAAGAGACGTGCTAACTTGAAAATGTGCACAGAACCCCATTCCGACACACATTTTTGCTTCAGCACGGAAGATGCTAAGAGACGTGCTAACTTGAAAATGTGCACAGAACCCCATTCCGACACACATTTTTGCTTCAGCACGGAAGATGCTAAGAGACGTGCTAACTTGAAAATGTGCACAGAACCCCATTCCGACACACATTTTTGCTTCAGCACGGAAGATGCTAAGAGACGTGCTAACTTGAAAATGTGCACAGAACCCCATTCCGACACACATTTTTGCTTCAGCACGGAAGATGCTAAGAGACGTGCTAACTTGAAAATGTGCACAGAACCCCATTCCGACACACATTTTTGCTTCAGCACGGAAGATGCTAAGAGACGTGCTAACTTGAAAATGTGCACAGAACCCCATTCCGACACACATTTTTGCTTCAGCACGGAAGATGCTAAGAGACGTGCTAACTTGAAAATGTGCACAGAACCCCATTCCGACACACATTTTTGCTTCAGCACGGAAGATGCTAAGAGACGTGCTAACTTGAAAATGTGCACAGAACCCCATTCCGACACACATTTTTGCTTCAGCACGGAAGATGCTAAGAGACGTGCGAACTTGAAAATGTGCACAGAACCCCATTCCGACACACATTTTTGCTTCAGCACGGAAGATGCTAAGAGACGTGCTAACTTGAAAATGTGCACAGAACCCCATTCCGACACACATTTTTGCTTAAGCACGGAAGATGCTAAGAGACGTGCTAACTTGAAAATGTGCACAGAACCCCATTCCGACACACATTTTTGCTTCAGCACGGAAGATGCTAAGAGACGTGCTAACTTGAAAATGTGCACAGAACCCCATTCCGACACACATTTTTGCTTCAGCACGGAAGATGCTAAGAGACGTGCTAACTTGAAAATGTGCACAGAACCCCATTCCGACACACAAACTTTGCTTCAACTTGAAAATGTGCACAGAACCCCATTCCGACACACATTTTTGCTTCAGCACGGAAGATGCTAAGAGACGTGCCAACTTGAAAATGTGCACAGAACGCCATTCCGACACACATTTTTGCTTCAGCACGGAAGATGCTAAGAGACGTGCTAACTTGAAAATGTGCACAGAACCCCCATCCGACACACATTTTTGCTTCAGCACGGAAGATGCTAAGAGACGTGCTAACTTGAAAATGTGCACAGAACCCCATT
>CAJNDT010004766.1:0-11218 GCA_905221615.1 Symbiodinium sp. CCMP2592
AGGGCTGTGGTGCCCTTAGCTGTGGGGCCCTTGGGTAAGGAAGCCCAGAGAGGGCTGGTGTGGCCCTGGCTAAGGAAGCCTACTATTAGCTATTGTAATTGACGAAATCTTGATTTCCTTAGGACTTCTCCATATAATTACGATTATCATTTCCCACATAATATTTTTTGAATATTGGAATATTTATGCGTGCTTATGTATGAGATTCATTCGCTTAAGGGCGCGAGATTAGGTCTTCTCGTGGGTGCAAGTGAAGCCAGAAATAGAGTGAAAGGCTTCTCCTGTGTGGTCTTGGGTAAGGAAGCCCAGAGAGGGCTGTGGTGCCCTTGGGCCCATAGAGGGCTGTGGTGCCCTTGGGTACGGAAGCCCAGAGAGGGCTGTGGTGCCCTTCAGTAAGGAAGCCCAGAGAAGGCTGTGGTGCCCTTGGACCCAGAGAGGGCTGTGGTGCCCTCAGGTAAGGAAGCCCAGAGAGGGCCGCTTGGGTAAGAAAGCCCAGAGAAAGCTGTGATGGCCTTGGGCCCAGAAAGGGCTGTGGTGCCCTTAGATAAGCAAGAGAGGGCCGTGGTGCCCTTGGGCCCAGAGGGTTGTGGTGCCCTTGGGTGAGGAAGCCCAGAGAGGGCCGTGGTGCCCTTGGGCCCAGAAAGGATTGTGGTGCCCTTGGGTAAAGAAGCCCAGAGAGGGCTGCTTGGGTAAGGAAGCCCAGAGAGGGCTGTGGTGCCCTTGAGCCAAGAGAGGGCTGTGGTGCCCTTTGGTAGAAAGCCCAGAGAAGGCTGTAGTGCCCTTGGGCCCAGAGAGGGCTGTGGTGCCCTTGAGTAAGGAAGACCAGAGAGGGCTGTGGTGCCCTTGGGCCCAGAGAGGGCTGTGGTGCTCTTGGGTAAGGAAGCCCAGAGAGGGCTGTGGTGTTTTTGGACCCAGAGAGGGCTGTGGTGCTCTTGGGGGAGAGGGCTGTGGTGCCCTTAGGCCCAAAAAGGGCTGTGGTGCCCTTGAGTAAGGAAGCCCAGAGAGGGCTGCTTGGGTAAGGAAGCCCAGAGTGAAGGCCGTGGTGCCCTTAGGCCCAGAGAGGAATGTAGTGCCCTTGGGTAAGAAGCCCAGAGAGGGCTGTGGTGCCCTTGGGCCCAGAAAGGGCTGTGGTGCCCTTGGGTAAAGAATGCTTGGGAAGGAAGCCCAGAAAGGGCTGTGGTGCCCTGAGGCCCAGAGAGGGCTGTGGTGCCCTTGGGCAAAGCGGCCCAGAGAGGGCTGTGCCGTTTGGCCCTAAGAGGGCCAGGGCTGCCCATGCATAAGGAAGCCCAGAAAGGGCTGGGTTGCCCTTGGGCCCAGAGAGGGCTGTGGTGCCCTTGGGTAAGGAAACCCAGGCAAAACTGCAGTGCCCTTGGGTAGGGAGAGGTCTGTGGTGGTCTTGGGTAAGGAAGCTCTCTGGAGAGGGCTGTGGTGCCCTTGGGTGAGGAAGCCCAGAAATGGTGTGGTGCCCTCGGGCCCAGAGAGGGCTGTGGTGCCCTTGGGTAATGGGTAAGGAAGAAGCCCAGAGAGGGCTGTGGTGCCCTTGGGTAAGTGCCCCCCGAGAGAACGCACTCATAGACCTGGCTGGCTAGGCGCCCCGAAGCACCTCCCAAAGCCAAAGGGCCCTCAACACGCAAGGGCGCGAGATTAGGTCTTCCCGTGGGTGCAAGTGAAGCCAGAAATAGAGTGAAAGGCTTCTCCTGTGTGGTCTTGGGTAAGGAAGCCCAGAGAGGGCTGTGGTGCCCTTGGGCCCAGAGACGGCTGTGGTGCCCTTGGGTACGGAAGCCCAGCTGTGGTGCCCTTCAGTAAGGAAGCCCAGAGAGGGCTGTGGTGCCCTTGGACCCAGAGAGGGCTGTGGTGCCCTTAGGTAAGGAAGCCCAGAGAGGGCCGCTTGGGTAAGAAAGCCCACAAAAAGCTGTGGTGGCCTTGGGCCCAGAGAGGGCTGTGGTGCCCTTGCGTAAGGAAGAGAGGGCCGCGGTGCCCTTGGGCCCAGAGAGGGTTGGTGCCCTTGGGTGAGGAAGCCCAGAGAGGGCTGTGGTGCCCTTGGGCCCAGAAAGGATTGTGGTGCCCTTGGGTAAAGAAGCCCAGAGAGGGCTGCTTGGGTAAGGAAGCCCAGAGAGGGCTGTGGTGCCCTTGGGAGCCCAGAGAAGGCTGTGGTGCCCTTGGGTAGAAAACCCAGAGAAGGCTGTAGTGCCCTTGGGCCCAGAGAGGGCTGTGGTGCCCTTGAGTAAGGAAGACCACAGAGGGCTGTGGTGCCCTTGGGCCCAGAGAGGGCTGTGGGCTGTGGTGCCCTTGGACCCAGAGAGGGCTGTGGTGCTCTTGGGTAAGGAAGCCCGGAGAGGGCTGTGGTGCCCTTGGGCCCAAAGAGGGCTGTGGTGCCCTTGGGTAAGGAAGCCCAGGTAAGCAAGAGAGGGCCGTGGTGCCCTTGGGCCCAGAAATGTGGTGCCCTTGGGCCCAGAAAGGATTGTGGTGCCCTTGGGTAAAGAAGCCCAGAGAGGGCTGCTTGGGTAAGGAAGCCCAGAGAGGGCTGTGGTGCCCTTGAGCCAAGAGAGGGCTGTGGTGCCCTTGGGTAGAAAGCCCAGAGAAGGCTGTGGTGCCCTTGGGCCCAGAGAGGGCTGTGGTGCCCTTGGGTAAGGAAGACCAGAGAGGGCTGTGGTACCCTTGGGCCCAGAGAGGGCTGTGGTGCTCTTGGGTAAGGAAGCCCAGAGGAGGGCTGTGGTGCTCTTGGGTAAGGAAGCCCGGAGAGGGCTGTGGTGCCCTTGGGCCCAAAGAGGGCTGTGGTGCCCTTGGGTAAGGAAGCCCAGAGAGGGCTGCTTGGGTAAGGAAGCCCAGAGTGAAGGCCGTGGTGCCCTTAGGCCCAGAGAGGAATGTAGTGCCCTTGGGTAAGAAGCCCAGAGAGGGCTGTGGTGCCCTTGGGCCCAGAAAGGGCTGTGGTGCCCTTGGGTAAAGAAGCCCAGAGAGGGCTGCTTGGGAAGGAAGCCCAGAAAGGGCTGTGGTGCCCTGAGGCCCAGAGAGGGCTGTGGTGCCCTTGGGCAAAGCGGCCCAGAGAGGGATCCGAGTACCGCACTGGCCACACAGAATGAAGCCCAGAGCATCCGAGTACTGCACTGGCCCCACAGGATGCAGCCCAGAGCATCCGAGTATTGCCCTGACCATGCACAACGAAGAGCATCCAAGTACTGCACTGGCCACACAGAACCAAGCCAAGAGCATCCGAGTACTGCACTGGCCACACAGAATGAAGCCCAGAGCATCGAGAACGGCACTGGCCACACAGAATGGAGCCGAGAGCATCCCAGTACTGCACTGGCCACACAGAACCAAGCCCAGAGCAGCTGAGTACTGCACTGGCCACCAGAACCAAGCCCAGGGAATCCGAGTACTGCCATGGCCATGCACAACGAAGAGCATCCGAGTACTGCACTGGCCGCACGGAAGACCCTCTTGCAGGCTCTTAGAGGGCTGTAGCCCACTCTTAAACCTCTGAGAGAGCAGACAAAGAGCCTCTGTGGGCTGGGGAAAATCTCACCAGCACCCTTCAGAGCCTCTGAGAAAGAAGCAAAAGCTCCTCTGTGGGCTGGGGAAGACCCTCTTGGAGGCTCTGAGAGGGCTGTAGCCCAGTGCCAAGACCCCTCTTAAAGCCTCTGAGAGAGGCTCTTAAAGCCTCTGAGAAAGCAGCAAAAGCTCCTCTGTGGGCTGGGGAAGACCTTCTTAGAGGCTCCGAGCACTGCCAAGACCCCTCTTAGAGCCTCTGAGAGAGCAGACAAGATGCTCTGTGGGCTGGGAACCCTTCTTAGAGCCTCTGAGAGAGGCTCTTAGAGCCTCAGCGAGAGCTCTCCAGAGACCAAATGAAAGGCCTTCACCACCTTGCTCTCCCTTCTTAGACCCTCTGAGAAAAGCTCTTAGAGCCTCTGAGAGAGCTCTCCAGAGTCCAAATGAAAGGCTTTCACCACCTTGCTCTCGTCGCCCAAAGCCTTCTCCCGTGCCAGGAATCGTTTGACCTGCTTCTTTGCCGTTTCCAGCATCTGCTTAGGGCTGGGGAAGACCCTCTGAAAGGCTCTGAGAGGGCTGTAGCCCACTGCCAAGACCCCTCTTGGAGCAGCTTAGTGAGTCTCTGAAAGCCTCTGAGAGAGCAGCAAGGCGCGCTCTGTGGGCTGGGGAAGACCCTCCGAGTACTGCACTGGCCACACAGAATGAAGCCCAGGACATCCGAGTACTGCGCTGGCCACACAGAAAATGAAGCCCAGAGCATCCGAATACTGCACTGGCCGCGCAGAACCAAGCCCAGAGCATCCGAGTACTGCACTGGCCATACAGAATGAAGCCCAGAGCATCCGAGTATTGCGACGGCCACACAGAATGGAGCCCAGGGCACTCGAGTACTGCACCGGCCATGCACAACGAAGAGCATCCGAGTACAGCCCAGAGCATCCGAGTACTGCACTGGACACGCAGAATGAAGCCCAAAGCATCCGAAGACTGCACTGGCCACACAGAATGAAGCCCAGAACATCCGAGTACTGCGCTGGCCACACAGAATGAAGCCCAGAGCATCCGAATACTGCACTGGCCGCGCAGAACCAATCCCAGAGCATCCGAGTACTGCACTGGCCATAGAGAATGAAGCCCAGAGCATCCGAGTATTGCGATGACCACACAGAATGAAGCCCAGAGCATCCGAGTACTGCACTGGCCACACAAAATGAAGCCCAGAGCATCCGAGAACTGCCCTGGACATGCACATCCGACTACTGCACTGGCCCCACAGAACCGAGCCCAGAGCATCCGAGTACTGCACTGGCCACACAGAACGAAGCCCAGAGGATCCGAGTACTGCGATGGCCACACAGAACCAAGCCCAGAGCATCCGAGTACGGCACTGGCCCCACAGAACCGAGCCCAGAGCATCCGCGTACGGCACTGGCCACACAGAATGATGCCCAGAGCATCCGAGTACTGCACTGGCCACACAGAACCAGTCCCAGAGCATCCGAATACTGCGCCGGCCACACAGAACGAAGCCCAGAGCATCCGAGTACTGCACTGGCCACACAGAATGAAGCCCAGAACATCCGAGTACTGCACTGGCGACACAAAACGAAGCCCAGAGCAACCGAGTACTGCGATGGCCACACAGAACCAAGCCCAGAGCATCCGAGTACTGCACTGGCCACACAGAATGAAGCCCAGAGCAGCCGAGTGCTGCCGTGGCCATACACAACGAAGAGCATCCGAATACTGCACTGGCCACGCAGAACCAAGCCCAAGGCATCCGAGTACTGCACTGGCCACACAGGATGACGCCCAGAGCATCCGAGTACTGCCCTGGCCATGCACAAGGAAGAGCACCCGAGTACTGCACTGGCCACACAGAACCAAGCCCAGCGCATCCTAGTGACAATCTAACCCCCCTCACGACGCCAACAACCGACAATCCAGAGGCACACAGACCAGGATGGGACCGTGACAGCCATCCAACGCCTCCCTCACCGCACCCTTCACGATTGCCACCGACCGACAATCCGGACCCCTGACAATTGCCGCCGGCCGCCAATCCGAGCGAGCCTGCCGACAATCCAAGGGGCAAAAAGACCCCGAAGAAGGGGTAAAGCTCTAGTGCAAAATCCCAGAACACATATCAAAAAAAACAGACCAAGCAATGCAATGAGGCGGCCGTTGCTTCGCACAGCCGCTCCGGGCTTGCCGTCGGGGTCCTTGCCCGGCGGGGGCCGGAATCGAACCGCGGACCCAACTTTGCGAAACGATGCGCTCCCTGCCCAACCAGCACGACCCTCGCGATTGCCACCTCGCGACAATCCCCAGAAAACAAACAGCTTACGGTTGCTACCTGCTGACGATCTGAGCCCTTTATGCTGGCCGCCCGCCGACACACCAAAGGGGCAAAACACAAGCTATTGCACTCCTGGGAGCTGCCGTTGTGACTATCCTCCCAGGGCTGAGGAGCCGACCAGGAGCCGAGAGCCAACTCGCCGCATGTACCATCATACCGCAAGCGGTCATTCTTGACAGACCCTTTCAACACTCTTTGGGCCTACTAACGAGCACTCCAACACCAAAACTGGTCCAACAGTCTCCCTACACGAAGCACACACATAAGCCAAACAACGCCCGGTCCACATTTTGGCCGAAACCGTGAGAGACAACCGTCTTGAGACATCACTTCCCCATAACCTGACCGTTTACATTAAAAAAACACTCTACGATAGTCAAACATAGCTGAGGCACGGAAACCTATAATTGCGGTTCGGCCCGAGCGAGCTAGATCATAATGCGTCGTCGCGTCGCTGGGTATGGGGTTCTGGGCTTACCCCCTCGCCATCTCCACGCGTTGTGCCGGGGAGGAGGGACCGGGACTCGCGAGTGGTGCTCCCGCTCGGCCCTCCCCCCAGCTTGCCTGTTGCTGGGGTTCTCGGCTTTGCCCCTCGCCATTCCGATGCGCAAGGCGGGGCCAGGGGGGACCGGGACTCGCGAGTGGTGCTCCCGCTCGGCCCCCCTGACCCCCCACTCTTTTTGCCCGCCGCGCGAAGACGCATCGGTGGCATCACGCCAGTGGCTGGACCTGGGCGGCGGGGAGGGGGGCCGGGGATCCCGGACGCAAAGGCAGCCTAGGGTACCCAAAGGGCTCGGGACCTAAAGCCCTGAAGGAAACCCAGCAAGCCCACAGAGAACCCTGCGCACCTCCACTCCAAACCTGCTGCCTCACAGCCCCATGCCTTCCAACCTCCGAAGCCACACCCTGAACAAAACCACGAGCCTCGCGCACTCCGACCTTGCAGCCTACGAAAACCCAAACCCCCTCGGAACTCCCTGAAACCTGGCAGGGGAGGGTCCGGCGAGTCGAAGCGAAGCGACGAGGTCCAGACCTGGGCGCCGGGGAGGGGGGCCGGGGATCCCGGACGCAAGGCAGCCTAGGGTACCCAAAGGGCTCGGGACCTAAAGCCCTGAAGGAAACCCGGCAACCCCACAGAGAACCCTGCGCACCTGCACTCCAAACCTTGCTGCCTCACAGCCCCATGCCTTCCAACCTCCGAAGCCACACCCTGAACAAAACCACAAGCCTCGCGCACTCCGACCGTGCAGCCTACGAAAACCCAAACCACCTCGGAACTCCCTGAAACCTGGCAGGGAAGGGTCCGGCGAGTCGAAGCGAAGCGACGAGGTCCAGACCTGGGCGCCGGGGAGGAGGGCCGGGGATCCCGGACGCAAGGCAGCCTAGGGTACCCAAAGGGCTCGGGACCTAAAGACCTGAAGGAAACCCAGCAACCCCACAGAGAACCCTGCGCACCTGCACTCCAAACCTTGCTGCCTCACAGCCCCATGCCTTCCAACCTCCGAAGCCACACCCTGAACAAAACCACAAGCCTCGCGCACTCCGACCTTGCAGCCTACGAAAACCCACTAGAAGACAATTGGCCCGAAAGCATCATCAGCGAAGAGTGTGGGGCTATGTGATAGATCCAGTGTATAGGATTGTAAAGTCACAGAATCAAGAGTCATAGAGTCCATGAGTCATGAGTCATAAAGTCATAGAGTTGCAGTGACATAGCGTCATAGAGTCGTAGTGAGATATAGTCAGTGTATAGGATCGTAAAGTCACAGAATCAAGAGTCATAGAGTCCATGGGTCATGAGTCATAAAGTCATAGAGTTGTAGTGAGATAGAGTCACGGAGTCGTGGAGTCATCTTTGTACCATACACTTGACTCGATGTAGTTCACTCTATGCCCTGTTTGTGGGAACGCTTAATCAAGATCCGCCTAGCGTGAGGGCTCAGAGCCTGACTCAACAGGTCAAGTGGCAACTTGTCAGAGGGATTGGCAAATGCATAATATATGGATACTATACATATAAATATAAATATATATATATATATATTATATATATGGAAATGTGCCTGGCCAAGAACTGGCCACTCGTCCTTGGCATTCCTGCCTCTCAAGTTATGAAGGGTGGAACGCCTCACATCGTCCTCATTGTACCAGCGGAAACACCAGCTGCGGAAAATGGCGTTATTGCAAGAATCTTCACTGACTTCACAATAATAGAGCTGCGAATGAGGACAGAGTCACAGGTGACTGACTGGTCTCTGATCAGCCATGGCACATCTTAAAATCTTCCTGAAGACTTGGCTTTTTTTTACACACACGCACATTCTTCTCGTGTTTGGGTCGTTGCTTGCTTGCTCTTTCGCAAGACAGCGTCGAAGCAAGCAAGCAACGTCCCAAAGACCGGCATCGGAGAGGCGGCCTGAGGAGGTGCCGGGAGAGGTCATCCCAGGGATTACGGTGGTCCTGAGCCTCGTGAAAATGGCTGATTGTAGTTGCAAAGGTTCGTCGGGAGCCCCGAGCCTCCATAGCACGCATTATACCAAGCCAGGGTATAGGGGTATAGTATCATTGAAGAAGAAACATAGCGGCAGCTGACAAACATCCCCAAACGGAAGCCGCAACACTGGTCTCTGAAAGGAGTCGGGAATTAGGGGTTCGCTCTTCATCTCAAACCACAACAGGCCAGCGTATGTTACTTAGCCGATTCAACAGACTCCAGGGGAACGCCAGGGGCTTATGGGTCCTTAGGCCTAGTAGTAGGACTAATGCAGGGATCATGGTGGTCCAGAGCCTCCTACAGAAAGATTGATTCTAGCTGCAGACATTCATCGAGAGCCCCAGGCTTCGGTGACACCCTGTGTATCAACCCAAGGTATACTATCTCAGAAGAAGAAACCCGGCGGCATCTGGCAAACATTCCCAAGCTGCAGTCACAACACGGGTCTCTCAAAGGATGATTGGGGATTTAAGATCTATCCTATACCACAAACGGGTCCACCTCGCTGAGCTGCTGCGCGATCCGTGGCGCCGGGATTCCAGCAGCGAAAGGCAGTGCAGTCATTAGGGATTTGGAAAGACACCGTTCCGAAGTGAAACACCTTACTTCACTAGGAAACCCGCCAGATGCCGCAAAGTATTTAACGTGCCACGCAATCGAGGAGCTCCTGCGTCTCGATGAGCCTTTGTCTGCTCACAGAACGTCGCGGCCAGGAGGAGAACACCGAGGCATTGGGAATCACTACGCTTCCGCCGCACCAATGTACCAATGCGAGCACTTGAAGTTGCCGTTGACGGTTCGCCCATCATAGTTCTCGCTCGGCAGCCTTCGATTGTCAATCGGCCTGAGACGCCCACGGTACCTCACAACTTCATGGTGCACTCCTGCTCCGTTGACGGATCCATTTGCTTCATAAATGCACGCTTCGTGCAATGCGTTGTCTCTTTAGCACACAAACACACACACACACACACACACACACACACACACACACACACACACACATACACACATACAACTGGTTCGTGGGAGTTCGCAAGATCAAGTGAGACCACAGAAGCCTGCGATTTGACTTCGATCTATGCAGAACAACAGACCTTACACTGCATCACGAAGCATTTCGGAGGCGGGTTGGGGGTGGAGAGCCAGCGCGGGAGGAACCTGGACCTAGACCGGATTACTCTTCCCAGGCGACCCTCCCCGGCCTTCGTCGTCAGCATCGGAGAGGTGGCCTGGTGAGGTGCTGGGAGAGGTCATACACGAGTTATGGCGGTCCGGAGCCTTGTGAAAATGGCTGGTTGGAGTTGCAAAGGTTCATCGGGAGCCCCGAGCCTCCATAGCACGCACTGTACCAACCCAGGGTATAGTATCATGGAAGAAGAAACATAGCGGCAGCTGACAAACATCCCCAAACGGAAGTCGCAACACTGGTCTCTGAAAGGAGTCGGGAATTAGGGTTTCGCTCTTCATCTCAAACCACAACAGGCCAGCGTATGTTTCTTAGCCGACCCAACAGACTCCAGGGGAACGCCAGGGGCTTAGGGGTCCTTAGGCCTAGTAGTAGGACTAATGCAGGGATCATGGTGGTCCAGAGCCTCCTCCAGAAAGATTGATTCTAGCTGCAGACATTCATCGAGAGCCCCAGGCTTCGGTGCCACCCTGTGTATCAACCCAAGGTATACTATCTCAGAAGAAGAAACCCGGCGGCATCTGGCAAACATTCCCAAGCGGCAGTCACAACACGGGTCTCTCAAAGGATGATTGGGGATTTAAGATCTATCCTATACCACAAACGGGTCCACCTCGCTGATCTGCTGCGCGATCCGTGGCGCCGGGATTCCAGCAGCGAAAGGCAGTGCAGTCATTCGGGATTTGGTAAAAACACCGTTCCGAAGTGAAACACCCTACTTCACTAGGAAACCCGCCAGATGCCGCAAAGTATTTAACGCGCCAAGCAATCGAGGAGCTCCCGCGGCTCGACGGTGGCCAATCCCTGTGGAGACTTGCAGACGGTGCCACCCCTTGTGCTAGCGGCGCTCCACAGGAACCATCATCCGCGCCATCGCGGCTGTCATCATGCTGATACCACCAGAGCAGGTCCAAGCCTCCAAGCGGCCACATTCTGTGGCGAGGCAGGCAAGATGACTGCAGGGCAGAACGTCAAGAGCCAGCTTCTCGTTTGGCCAGCACGACGGACTCGCGGGTTGGACAAGCCGCGCATTTGGAGTAGTGCTGCCTAGGCGAACACAACGGACTCGCAGGTTGCTTGCACAGGCCGCAGGCACCGTCCCGCCAAGACGAGCCGCGCATTTGGAGTGGTGCTGGCTAAGCTCGTCTGAAGGGTTGCAAAGTGTGCCATCTCAATGGCGACTTCTCAAGAGGAAGAACGGATCATTCAAGAATCCAAACAGTAGCAGTGTGCAACGAAGCTAAACCGGGACACCGGGTTGAGCAGAACCCCGAAGACCTTTCGGCCACACAACGGAAATTCTGAACTTGAACCAACCAAGCCCAGCAGTCCGCAGTGGGAAACTCAGGAAATGAAGAGGTTTCTGTTAGACCGACCTTCCCAGCCGCGACGAATCCAAAGCGACCGGGCAGTGCAGGCAACCTCAGGAGCAGGGTTGCCCCGCCCAAGCAGCCGCACTTTCGCAAGACAGCGTCATTCTGCCACGAGCAGAAGAAACAACAAACAAGCGATTTTCTTCTCGTGGCGGCGTCGTTGTTGCTTTCTTGCTCTTTCGCAAGACAGCGTCGAAGCAAGCAAGCAACGGTGGAAGCTAGCCAGAGCAAAGAATTCACAGCCCGCACGGCTCACCGTGGAGTCAAGGGCCGCGCCACCCAGTCGCCCCAGCGCACGACTTGGTCGTTGTCAA
>CAJNDT010004767.1:0-11200 GCA_905221615.1 Symbiodinium sp. CCMP2592
ACCGCCACAAAGAAACCAAAAGAATGAAATGTGGCGTTAATTTTAAAGAAAAGAAGCACGCACTTCGCTTACACTTCGTTTGTCTTTTTCCTTTTATTTAAAATTAACACACATTTCTATCTTCTTTTTCGGCGGTTAGTTCATGAGGATTCTTTAGGAGCTGTGGTCAAGGTACGGCTACAACTGGATTCCTTACCGTCTATATCCAGGCCATGGTGAGGAAGGAACGGTAACAGACGCATGATCAAGAGCCGAGGGTCGGATTCTTACACCTAGATCCGCTAATGAACCCTGATGACCTAGATTCCAACACGCTCCTCATTCCATTCGTCTCTCCTTTGTTCTTCTCTTTTGCTTTGTTTCTCTTTAATTCAACGCAACGAAAGAGAGGCGAGATTAAAGCAGAACCAAACAAAAGGAAGCACAAAGGGCCCGGAATCAACATCAGGTTCTCCAGCTATAACCGTGTAACACCTTGGAATTTCGTGCTTATTTTGTGTGGTCTTTCACGCTTCTTTTTTTTCATTGTAAAGAACCACACAAAATAGAACGAAATGAAAGGTGAGGAGCGGTGTGGGTTGGGTCTTTGTGTTCGGGCGTTTATGCGGCGAAATTAAAGAGGAACGAACACGCCTCTGTTTCACTACTTTGTTTCGTTCTCTTTAATTACACCGCATTTCACTACTCACCGCCCGACCTAGAGCCTGATTTCGTTCATGTGGTGCAATAAAACAAGAAGAAAGAACACGCTTCCAGTTCCTTCCATTGTTTCTTTCTCTTCTTTTAATTCACCACATTCTCTTCATATAGTAAGGTTAGCAGATTATACCAGAAGTTAGTAATGTTGTAAGATACTAGATTTTAGATGTAGAGATCATTCTAGGTTTTAGGTTCCAGGATACAACTAAAAAGGTAAAGGATTTCCAACATTAAGGATCCAGTTGTAATTTCTCTCTTTATTTCATTGCATTAAACCCACGCACTTCTCTCCCTTCTGTTCGCTTCGTTTGTGCTTTAATGAATGAAAAGTGAGAGAAGATTACACAAAGAAGAAACGGTATGAGCAAAAGGCACAAATTAAAGTGAATTAAACACGCTTCGTTCATGCTTCACTCATTGTTTTATTTCACTTTACTTTGCTCCTTTTGAATGAAGAGAATGAACACCCAACAATATAGGTCCTGAAGATACGAACCAAGGTTACCAAGAATTAGAAAATGTCCAAGAAGGAGAAAATCAGCATGAATTAGATGAATGGAGAAAGCAAAAGGTAAATTCCAAAGGACCCAGATGGTAAATGAGATTTCCTTAGGTATAATTTAGGTCTTTTGGAATCAACTCAAACCAAGGACACAGAAACCCAGAAAACCATGCTCTTTTAATAATAAATAATAAATTCTCTGTACAAAAGAAATAATAAATCCTGACAACTAATCTTGGTAATCCTAAAATTGGGTCCTTTTCGTGCGTCCTGTGTTGTGCCTTTTGTTTAATAATAAATTAAGCACGCTTCACTTCGTTCTTCATTCGTTCCTCATTCCATTCCACTCTGTTACATTGTTTTAATTTATTATAAACAAAGGCTACAACAGGACTCACTTCAAGGATTTCTAAAGATTGAAACCTTCATGAACGACTCCTGATTCCGTTCACTTTGTTTTGTTCCTTTGTGCTTAATTCTCGCATACTCTTCTCTTTCATTTGAAATTAAGCGAAAGTGAACACAACACCACGCCCTAATAATATTATGAAGTGAGTCTTTTGCTTTTGCCTTTTGTTTTCCTTTGGGCTTTTGTAATGCAGTGAAATGAAGCACGAAAAGCCCAAAGAAAGCAAAAGCAAAGCAAAAGGTGAACGGCGGTTGGGTTTTTGGGGTTCTGCTTTAATTAAACGAAATGAAATCATGCTTCCTTCTCGTTCCTCGCTTCATTATATTTCATTTCTCTTTTAATTAAAGGGAACAGAAACCCAAAGAACAAAACCGCAAAGAAACCAAAAGACCACATTTTGCTTTAATTAATCCACATTATAATATCCTTCTTCTCTGGCCTTTATTGTGTCTTACAGCATTTAGGTTATATTTTAAGGTGAGAAATGAATGGGGCTTTATTGTGTGGATTTACCCTTTGCCCTTGGTGTTCATTCTCTTCATTCACCCTTGATTCCGCCAACACCATTAACGAAACGAAAAGGGCTCCAAGTTCCAGGATTTTTACTGCCTTTGGGCTTACTTCATTATCATTTACCCCTTTCTCACCGTTCATTCTTGTGTCTTTCTTGCTTTGTCCTAATAAAATGAAAGGGAAAAGAGCTAAATGAAAGATAATGAAGTGAAGCGAATGAAGTGAGTGGAATGGAAGCATGCTTTCATTTTGGTCTTTTGCCCCTTTCATTCCACCCGTTCCAGCCGCCGCCACCAAGACAAACTAAGTGAAGAATGAACGAAGAAGAAGCGAGAAGAAAGAGCACGAGAGAAAGACACAGAAAAGATTATTGACTCCTCTTGATCTAGTACAGTAAGCTTCTTGTACTAAGAAAGTCTCCTGTAAACCCATGCTTCCTTCTCACACCTCGAGACTTGACTGCCAGCACCAGGATATAGACGGTAAATCATTTGGTGTAAGTCAACAGCTGATGTGGTTTATGTTGTGTCTTTAATGAAGCCGAAATAAACACGAAATACAAGCGAAACAAAGGGCAGCGCGTGATTTCGTTCTCTTTTATTCGGCTTCATTCACACAACACAGCCCGTTCCTTCTCTGGCTCATGTGCTGAAATTAAGTGAGAGAAACACGCGTCTCGTTCATTCTTCTCTCACTTGTTTTCTTCTCACTTAATTACAACACGAGCCATGAACGGAATTATTAGGATGTGAAGAAAATAATGTGTAGTGTTGGGTTTAAAGAAAAAGAAGAGAACAAAGACCTAATTTCATGCTTCCTTTCGCTTCGCTTCATTCATTATAAATTAGGTCATTTGTTTCTCTCCCTTTGCTTCCCTTTTAATATTATATGAAGAGAGTGTGTTGATTTTAAATAGAATGAACGAAACAAGTGAAGTGTGAACGTAATGCGTGTTCTTCATTCTAAT
This sequence comes from Symbiodinium sp. CCMP2592, assembly GCA_905221615.1. Taxonomy (NCBI): domain Eukaryota; class Dinophyceae; order Suessiales; family Symbiodiniaceae; genus Symbiodinium; species Symbiodinium sp. CCMP2592. The sequence goes on from CAJNDT010004767.1 coordinate 3,091, forward strand.
TAAAATCAGCACACGAACGCCCTTGGGATTTTTGTGTTTAATTTAAACTAAAGAGAACACGCATTCTTTCATCATTTGTTTCTCTAGTTTAAATTAACCACATAATCCCAATGAAGGAAATTAGTATTAGAAGATTATTAGTAGTTTTAGTTGTAATGTAATAGGATAATTTACTAATAAAGATTCTTACAGGATTTCTCCTATACCATTACAACTAATCTTCTAATAATAATTTCTGGGAGTTTCGTTCGTATGTTGTGTGTTTTGTTTCGTTTAATTCACGCACTTCTCTCTGTTCATTTGTAATTAAACAAAACAACTAACACACAACATTACTCTCTTCACCTAATAATAAAATATCATTCCCATTCCTTTCCTTTGTTTCGGAGTAATGAAATGAAGCGGAGCGGAATGGAAGCACGCCCGAACAAAGGAAAAGGAAAAGGGAATGGTGAAGAGAATTTAGTATGATCTTATTTCCTAATAAAATCAGGTGTAAATGTAGGTGCTGAATTTTAATGTGTGGATTTAATGAGAAAAACACGCGCTTCTTTCATCCACTTGTTTTCTCTCATTAAACTCACACAGTAAACTACAGCACCAGGAATGAGGATATGATGAAGAGAGCACTGTGTTGTGACTTCTTTCGTTCTTTAGTTGTAATGCAACGGAAAGGAGTGGAGTGAAGCACGAACAAAGAACGAAAGGCACAACACAGTACGAACGAAATCACCGTTCAGCCTTGATGATTCCTGTACTAGATGTTAAATCCTGTTGTGTGTTATGTGTTGTGTTGAATGAAGCACAAAGGGTAATGAAAGCACGCCTTTGTTCTTTTCTTCATTCAACTAAACACAACACACCACAAGAAAACCAAAAGGAATGTGTGGCGGTTTGACGTTGGTTCGTGGGTTTAATTCATGCCTCCTTTCACTTTGTTCCACTGCGTTATAATTAAACCCAACGAAACAACAACCGCCACATCCCAGCTCTAGGACACAGAAGATAAAGTGAAGAGAGTAATGTGCTGGAGATTAAAGTGAAAAGAAAAAAGGGCACGCGTGTTCTGTTCACTTTAACTCAGCACATTATGAACGAAATTAGTTGTGTCTTTTGTGCTTTAATTTCAAACAAACAAATTTCGTTCATATGTGGCCGACTTAAAGAGAGAAAAACACGCGCTTCTTTTCATTCCGCTTGTTTTTTCTCCTTTAATTAGACCACATTATTCTCTTCACTTCTCATTCTTCTTTTCCTTTCCTTCTATTCGTTCCGTTCCACTCATTTTTAATGGAATGAAGCGAAGTGAAATGAAGCAAGAAATGTTGGAACAGAACGAAATAAGAAGGAAATGAAATCATGAGAAGTGAACTAATTTCTAGTATGTTTGGATTATTAGGATATTTAGTTGTGATTTTAAAGGAGATTTCATTAATAATCCAAACATTACAAATCTCTTCACAATATTCTTCTCACTTCCCTCCTTTGTTTGTTTCCTTTTGCTTTCTTTTCAAGCGAAAGAAAAGAGCGCGAGAAAGAAGCAAAATGAAACACACAAAGGGCTCGTTCCTTCTTTCGTTTTCTTTTGTTAAATTCACGCACTAAGCTTCTCTTCATTTGTAATTTAACAAAAGATAAACGAAACAGGAACCAGAGCGAGAAGTGAGAAGTGGGTGGCGGCTGTGGTGTTTCTTTGTGTTGCAATTAAATGAGCGGCAAAAGGGTAAAGAATGCACGCCTTTCGCTCCATTTAATTCACACAAAGAACACCCATTACCCCTTGATTCCAGCACCGAGTCCAAGGCTGACCTAAATTACTAATAAAGATTCTTAGTACTAGATTATATGTTACAAGAAGATACTAGATTTTAGGTCATTCTAGGATACTAAATCTCAAGCTGTTAAATCCTGGTGTTTGCGTTCCCCTTTCGTTCGTGTTTGTTGCAATTAAACCACGCATACGCTTCTCTTCTTTGTGTTTAATTCCAACAAAACCAGCACGAAAGACTCACTCCAGATAATAAATTCTGTGTCCTAAGTGAAGAGAACAAAAGCACAAAATAAAACAAATGAAACACAAAGGGTAAAGAATGCACGCCTTTGTTTCATTTCGTTTAATTTTGCCTTTTGTTCGGTGGCGGTTGGGTTTTTGCTTCTTTCTCGCTTGCGTTTCTCTACATTGAAAAGAAGCAAAACACCCAGAAAACCGCCACTCATTCTACCACCAAGTCATTCATCGGGATTCTAATGGTTAGTGAGGAGTGGTGAGAAGTAAATGAAGTGTGAGAAGATAATGAAGAGAATGAGGAACGAATGAAAGTACGCATGCTTCTCTCACTTTATTTTCTTCACACCAGGATTTCTTAGTACAGGAAATTATTAAGGGCTTTAGGTCATAAGTTTCTTACCATTTTCTCCTATATCCCCATCCTTTCCATTCCCTTCAGTCTTTTGTGGTCTAATTTAATGCAACAAAAGAAGTGGAACGTAATGGAATGAAACAGAGTGGAATGGAAGCACGGTTCCCTTCTTTTATTGCAATTAAATGACCACACCACCCATCGGGATACAACCGCCAAGTCATTCGTGGTTAATGGTGAATGAAGAACAAAGACCCAACTAAATCCCAATGCTTATTTCCTGGTCATGGTGGTATAGGAGTATTTCTACAGGATTTTACAACTAACTTTCTCTCTTTCATTCCGTTCATATTTCGTTTCCCTTTTGTTTTAAATTCACGCGCTCTTTTCCTTCGCTTGTAATTTAGTAACAAAAGAGGAACGAATACAGCACCGTGAGATGAATGACCGAACCAAATAAGAAGAAAATCATGAAGTGAACTATTTTGCTTTAATTTAATTGAATAAAACACAAAGAAAGAGAGTGATGCGTGGTTTTATTAAATTAAATTAGGGCAAAATGAGAACGAAATCAGGAACAACAATATGATTAAGGGCTCCAAGTTCCAGGATGTGCGGTTTCTTGTGTCTTTGTGTGCTCTTTTGTTTTGCTTTAATTAAACCACGCCGCCATTCGCTTCTCTCATTCCACTTCGTTCCCTTTCATTCCACTCTGTTGCGTTGTGTTTAATTAAAGGGGAAACAAAAGGCACAACATCAGACACCCAGAAATGTACGACCTGGAGCCCTTAACCACCGACACCGAGAATGAGAGGAATGTAGGGCATGGGTGTTCATTCTATTTAATTGGGTCATATTGGTATTTCTTGATGTTGGACGGGAACTCAACGAACACCGGAATTTTACTGTAGATTTAAACACAAAAGACCACACCATTAATGACTCATCCTATAAGACCCTGAGCACCTGGAGTTAGTAAGAATCCTTTATGAGCTGGAACCGAACTGGCGGCTGCTTGAGGATGAAGAACGAAGTGGAACAGGGAACAGCCACTCAAGGTACGAACGGTAAGACAACACAACAGAGGAACGGTGTAAAATCTCAAGGAACTAAATGTGAATTAACTGCCAACATAGGACTCATTTTACAGGGGCGTCCAGCGGTGGTTTTCTTTAGACAAAATAATAAAAGATAAACGAAACCAGCACCAACAACGAACCAAATGTACAGGGTGAACGGTGAGAAGCTTACTGGGATTAGTTGATGAAGGTAACCAGGAATCATTAAGGATGGAATGACCTAAACCATGCATCATCTCTAAGCTTAGGAAATCCTCTTTAACATCTAGACTTAGGATTATTAATGACATTTCTTACTGATCTTCTCCTTTATAATTACAACTAACTTCTGGTATATTTTGGTCTAACCGTTCACCCTTGATCATCTCATTGTTTGGTTTTCTGGGCTTAGGATTGTTGAGTTTTCATTATTAATAAGCCGTTCATTCTTCACTCCATTCATCTCCCGAACTCAACTCCTGTATCCTGGTGCTGTGGTTAAAGAGAATGAAACAAGACAATGTAGCGGAAAGAGAGAAGCGAATGAAGAGGAAGCGTGCTTGTTTCTTTCTCTTTAATTTCAGCACCCAAGAAACCGTCCGCTAGTGAGGTGAGTTTCTTACTGTTATAGGTCATTCTTGGTCACCTTGAGATTTACTACCGGTTCTGTTCCTCTGTCACTAATTCCAAATGTAATGTGTGGAGAGTGAAAGGAATGAACACGCATTCCACTTGTTTCATTTCCTTTCGTACTCTCTTCACTACCTTCACCACTCAACAGAACAAGACATGAAGAGAATAATGTGTGTGAATTTAAAGGAAACAAAACAACGCAGTGGAATGAAATAGAATGAGGCGTGTTTGTTTCTCTTTAAATTAGCACACATATGAACGAAATGGGATTGTTATTAGGGATTTTAGTTGTAGAGATACACCTAGAATTACACATGATCTTCTCACCTAAAATCCTTAATAATCCAATCCTTACCGTTCGTTCATGGTGCGTGCGTTCATTCCATTCGTTCCTCATTCCATTCCTTACCACCATTCCCTTCACTTCTTGAGTCATTCCTGGGTGCTGGTGTCGGGCGGCGGTGGTGTGCTCTTCATGGACAGCGTGTTTAATTAATAATAAAATATAATGGAATGAAACAGAGTGGAATGGAAGCATGATTTTATTATTAAATTAAAACACGCGTCCAAAAGAGCCGTGCTGAATTTAGAACAAAAGAGAACGAACACGCGTTTATTTCACTTGTTTCGTTCCTTTTGTTTAAACTCAGCACCCAAACCCACACGAACCACCGCCACCAAAGCAGCCGAATGAAGAGGAACGGAATGGTATAGGAGGATTCATTAATGTTGGGATTCCTTACCGAACCTTCCTATATCTCTACAACTAATATTAGTAAGGATCCCAACCATTAATGTTTCCTTCTGTGTCCTAAGCTTACGTGGTTGGGGTAATTAAAAAGAAGAAAAACAAATGGAATGAAGTGGAACGTAGTGTAATGCGTGTTTTCTTTCTTTTTAATTCCCAAAACCACTCCACTTCTCATTCTTCATCGGGATTCATTTGTGTCTTTTGTGGGTTTAATTACAAACGAAGGGAATGAAATGAAGTGAAGAACGAAGTGCGTGAATTAAACACACAAAACACAACGAATAAATCCCGATGGCGTTCCTGTGGTCTTTTTGCTTCACTTTTAATTTGTGTCATTTTCATGCTTCTCTTTCGTTCATTATAAAATGTCCAAATTAAAGTGAACAAAAGACCCCATTCTCTTCATATCTTGGTAGTAGAAATCTCTTGTGCTTGGGGTTTAATGGCGTGTTGTGTTAAATTAAAGGAACAGAAGAAAGCAAAAGACAAACGTAATGGAATGTAGTGCGTGCTTCTTTCTTCTGTTCACTTTAATTACACTACACACGCCATTCGTTCCCTTTTCGCTATTTCGTTGGCTAATTTCGTGCTTCTTTTCTTTCATTACAAATTAGACCAACGAAATAAGCGAAAATAGGAACGAAATGAGGAGATTCTTGTAGGAGATTTTAGTACTACCTAAAAGACCTAAAATTACTAAGGAATATTCTTATTACTAAAATCTCCTATAATCATCTCATACAAATCTCTTCATTTTGTGTTACGTGGTGGTGTGTGCTTGTTTGTTTCTCTTCATTTGTAATGCAGCGGAGTGAAGCACGAAATGAAGTGAAACAAAGCACACGCACACAACACACCACCCTTTCTTCGCTTTCTTTGTTTGCGTTCGTTGAGTTCGTGCTTCATTCTATTCCATTACAACTCAACGAACACAAAGCAAGAAAGCAGCAGAAAGAACGAACCAAGGCTGGACGGTATAATCTCCAAGTCATTCCAGTAGATCTAGTACAGGCTTCCTACTTGGCGGTTCATTCTCGGTTCTGGCTCTCGGGTTCGGGAACAAAGGACAAATTAAAAGGAAAAGAGCCCAAAAGAAGAAAAACAAGTGGAGACGCGTGTTTTCTTTCTTTTGTTCTTTTCTGCTTTAATTTGGTGCTTTGTTCGGTGGTGAGGAATGGGTGCTGTGTTGTATTAAAAGAGAACGAACCACGCGCTTCAGTTTCTTTCGCTTGTGTTTTTCTTTATTCAATTAATTTTCCCTTCTCTTCATTCATCATCGGTTAACCCTTGATTTGTGGTTCGCCAAGGATAACAGGTTCTTGAATCCCAAGAGCTCCTACAAAAGGATTCTGATGGCACCTCCATGTCGGCTCATTCCGTTCATCTTTTGTTTCCCTTTAATTTAATTGAACACGCATCCGCTTCATTCTTTTGCTCCTTTGTTTCAATTAAATTAAAAGGCAACAAAAGACTCTCTTCATATTATTACCCCAGCTCCAGGATACAACTAAATTCTAGCATAAACTCTATCATTAGCGGAATTAGTTGTCCAGGTACAGGAGATTCTATAATGCTGGAACTTCTTAGTAGCTCTAGGTCATTATTTCCTTACTGACTTCTCCTAATCTCATTCATTACCACATTCTCCTATAATGACAGGATACCGCCGCTCATTCCATTTCACTCCTTTGTGTTGCTTTTATTAATTTAAAACAAAGAACGAGGGGAATGAGTGATGCGTGTTTAAATTAATAAAGCGAAACAAAGGACCCATTACAACTAATCTCATAAAGACCCAGATCATAATGGCTGTTACACCTGGATTTAGTTGGGCCGTTCCTGATGCCGGAGATGAAGAATGAAGTGAGTAGTGAAGTGTGCTAAAGTAAAAGAAGAGAAACAATGAAGTGGAACGGAAGCGTGTTCTCTTTCTTTTATTGCAGCACACAAACATACGAACGAGCCTGGATTCATTAAGAAATTACAACTACCACAGGATTCTTCTTACCTTTTGGCTGTTCATTCCTGGTTCGTGGTTCGTTCATTCCTCACTCTCCACTTACCACTCATTCTTCATCGGGATCCTTGTTGTGTGTTTTAATTATAAGTGAACAAAGAATGAAGTGAAGCGCATGAATTAAACCACACAACAAATCCCGATGGCCATTCCGTTCCCTTTTGTTTAGTGCTTTTTGCTTCTTTTCAATGGAATGGAATAAAAGCGAGAAAGAAGCAAAAAGGAGAAACAAAAGAGGGAACGAAACAGTAGATTTTGGAAGAGGAAATCATTTGTAACCGCTAGAAAGAACTGGGCAAAAGAACCAAATTTTATTGTGTCTTTCTTGCTTCGTTTCACTGCCATTAAAAAGACACACTAAAATTGGTCCTTTTGTTTCCAGTTCTAGCGGTATAAGAGGATTTGGTAGGATCTTGAAATACTAGATTATAGATGTAATATTATAGGAGGATTTACTAATAAATATCTTCATACTAAAAATCTCTTGTATCTCCAAGCTTAATTGGGTCCTTTTGGGTTCTTTCGCGCTTTAATTGTAATGGATGAACGCAGAGAAGGAAGCACGAATTAAAGCAAACGAAAGAAACCAAAACAAAGGACCCAACATGCTTCTATTTCAAAGGTAACAGGATTTAACATCTAGAACCACCCGACATTGAGACCGAACCGCCAGTGTTGTGTGTTTAAATGAAGTGAACACGCGTTCCTCTCGCTCACTTGTTTAACTCCATTAAACACACCACACGGCTCCTCCTTGAAGATTACACATGAATCCTGGTGTTAGGATTCTTACCAATCTTAGTTGTTGGGATATAGGAGGAATCTTTAATGACTGGAATTATTAATGTCTTTAGTTGTAATGGAACGCGGCGCCCTTCTTTTATTTAATTTTGCCTAATTTCAATGGAATGAAATAGAAGCGAGAATTAGGCCAAATGAAATGAAAGAAAAAGAGCCGCGCATTTCGTTCGTTGTGTGCTGTTTTAAAAGAAAGAAAAGCACGCCTCATTCTTCGTTGTCTTTTGTTCTTTCTTTTAATTCAGCAACAACAGCACGAAATAAGAAGGAAATAATAAGATCCCAAAAAGAACTAATTTTTAGTATTAAAATACAAAGGAATGAAATGTATGCGTGATTTTAATACAAAAAATTAGGTCTTTTTTAATTTTTTTCCTTTTTGCTCTTTTCTTCCGCCCTTTGTTCTCGCTTCCATTCTATTTCATTGAAACAAAGGCGGAACAAAAGGCAAAAGACTGAACCAAATTAAGCTTTGAGATTGTTATTAGGAATT
>CAJNDT010004768.1:0-165000 GCA_905221615.1 Symbiodinium sp. CCMP2592
TTCAAACAAAAATAATATTTCTCTTATCCTCCCATATATCTAAACTCGCCCACCCCCACACACCATCCCAAACCACCCACACCCAACCGCTCCCGATACAAGACCCAACCCCACCCCAACCGCAGACTCACAAACTCACCCCCACCCATACCAACACACGCACAAACACACCCACCCAACACCCCCAACCCGCACCCACCATCCCCAACCCGCAAAACCCTCTCCCACCCCCGCACCCCCACCCCCACCCCCACCCCCCACCCCTAGCCACACCCATACCGACACCCACAACCACAACACCTACGCCCACGCCCACGCCCAAGTGTCACACCCACCCCCACACACACACACGCAAGAACACCCACAGACGCGTACACACGCACACACACACACACACAAGCACACACACCCACACACACACAATACCATCTTTATGCAACACACACAGGCACACAGACAAACCCACACACACACACAGAAACCCCCACACACACACAACCATATACACACAAACGCACAACACGCACACTCGCGCACGCGTGCGCACGCACAAACGCACACGCGCTTATGCGCACGCGCACGCACACGCTCACGTGCACGCACACAACCACGAACACCCACAACCGCGCCCAACCACACACAACCACACACAACCACGCACGCACATACGCACACACACACACACACACACACTCAAACACACACAAACACACACACACACACACAAACACACACAAACACACACACAAACACACAAACAAACACAAACAAACAAACAAATAAACAAAACCAAACAAAACAAACAAAGCCAAACAAAACAATCTTTGCTTCGTGCATGCCCCCACCCAGACCGCCCTAGGCATGCACTCGGACACTCCTTTCTTTTTGTAGCTGCTGAGACGGCGGTTAGTCCCTCAGACCTTCGTCGAGCCGCCGTGCCCATCGTGGGCTCAAATCGGTGCACTCCGATCTCCCCTTCTTCGTCCCGTCCCCACAGCGTTCCTGCCTCGAGCTCCACTCTCGATCAGGGAATAAAGGACGAAGGGGGAGACCCGCTTCCAAGATGCGGGGCGTGGGGCCAACTGCCCTCCGCCGCCCCTCAGCAGGTTTCCCCGCGAGCGACCTCTGGTCGACTTTGCACCTGAGCGTCAAGGAGCTAGGCGCTAACGACGTGCCACCTCAGAAGGCTGTCGGGAGTGGTGGGTGGGAAGACAGCCGATCCGTGACTCCCGGTGGCGGGCTTGACCCCAAATGGCCACGGGAGTCAGCTGTTATCCCTAACCTCCAGGCACTGCAGCACGATTGTTATTTCTTACACGCGTGTAGTCCACAACAATCTTTGCTTCGTGCATGCCCCCACCCAGACCGCCCGAGGCATGCACTCGGACACTCCTTTCTTTTTGTAGCTGCTGAGACGGCGGTTAGTCCCTCAGACCTTCGTCGAGCCGCCGTGCCCATCGTGGGCTCAAATCGGCGCACTCCGATCTCCCCTTCTTCGTCCCGTCCCCACAGCGTTCCTGCCTCGAGCTCCACTCTCGATCAGGGGGGGAAGGACGAAGGGGGAGACCCGCTTCCAAGATGCGGGGCGTGGGGCCAACTGCCCTCCGCCGCCCCTCAGCAGGTTTCCCCGCGAGCGACCTCTGGTCGACTTTGCACCTGAGCGTCAAGGAGCTAGGCGCTAACGACGTGCCTACTTGGGTTACCGCGTCCTAGCACTACAGGAGAGTCGGCCTTACTTGTTTTCCCTGCTTCTGTACAGGTGCGTCCAGGCGATCCTGCCCGGAAAGTTCAAGCCGGAGCTTGCGGGAAGCACTTCGGGCAGAGCCTGTGTCCGCCCGAGCTGAAGCTACCGGCGAGTCCATTCTGGACCCAGTTCCACCCGCACCTCGCCTTCGACGCGGCCGGGTGGTTCAGATCTAGGGCCCGGGGAGCGTGCAGGGTCCCCGTGAGCCCGTTCTTGATCTTCACGATCAGATCAAGTCCTCAAGCTTCTGGGCTCTTCCGGCCCTAAGAAGCTCATTGGCGCCCGGGGGGCCCGCGCTGGCCCCTACCGGGCCTCCGCTTCCCCAGGACATGGGGCCTTCCCTCAAGGCGCGGGCGATGGTCTGCGAGGCCTTTGCCGCGCGTGCAACGGGCGCGCCCCGAAGGTAGCACCTCATGCCGGCCTCGCTTTTCCAAGGGGACGGGCTCACGCTGCTTGGAGGCGCCCAGTCCCCACTTCACCATCCTCCCCACTCCCTTGACGGCCTCCAGGAGGTCGAGGTCCAGGCCGAAGGTGGTGCGGTGGCGGCGCATGGCCGCGTTGGCGTACAGCGCCGTGGACCTGTAGCCTTGGACCGCGAGGTAGGCCGACACCACACGCAGCCCCTCCACGTCCAGGGCCCCATCAGCCGGCCGAGGCTTCAGCAGGGTCTGCGCCGTCAGCGCGTCCCACGCCAAGTCCCACGTGCGCAGCCGTGCCCGCAGGGACTTGCGGGTCGTGGCCGCAAGCTGCTCCGCGAGCTTCGCCCGAAGCTTCTGCGCGAGACTCTTCCCCCTTCCGGCCTTCTGGGCGGGGGAGGGTCTCCGCGGGCGATTGCCCTCTGCTTCCTCTGCTTTTGGGACGGGCGGTTTTTCTTCTTCTTTTCCTCGCCGGTCCCCCTCCTCCTTTTCCTCCTTTGGGTCCCCTGCCCCCCGATCCTCCCGGCCTGTCCTTGTGGGGAGGGGGGGCCTTCCTGCCGTGCATCCTGTCGCACTCCTCGCTGAACCTGCAAGGCCCGCAGCAAAAGCGGGAGAAGGAGCGGCGGTGCCGGTCGCAGCCCTCGGTCATGCAGTTGCGTCATCTTTCTTTCCCCCGCCCGAGGATTTCTCCATGGCCCGCTTCACAGAGCCCCTCGGCGGGGGCGCCCTCTTCCCCTCAGGCTTCTTGGGGGGGGCTCGGGTTCCCCCCCTTCCTCTTCCTCCTCCTGCTCGTTTTTGGTTCTAGTCCGGCTCGTCCTTGGTCGGGACAGGGGCAGCCGGCCTCGTCGTCCTGTCCACGTAGTCCACGCTGCCCTCCGGGATCGGGGCGTCGATGCGGAGCACCGCCCCCAGATCCGGGCGGCTCCACCCGCTCCGCCATCTTAGGCATCGCCTTAACCAGCACCGTCTCGGGTGCCGCTGGTGGGGCCGCGCCCGCCCCTGCCTTTGGTGGCGGCGGGGTCAGCGGGACCACCATGCCTGGCACCGGGGGTGGGGCCTTTCCTCTCAGCTCCGGGGTCATGTGCGGACCCTCGTCGAGCTTCACCGGCGGGAGCTGCCCTGCTCCCCCCTCCGGTTCTCTTCGTAGAGGCAGCACCGGGACGCGACCGTTTCATCCCGAAGCGTCACCACGCAGCCTGGGCAGACTATGCCCGCAGAGCCGCGTCCGGGCCTCAGCCGACCCCTGCGCCCCAGGTCCGCTCACTGAGCGGATTAAGCCGCTGGTGCGGTTTCTGACGCACATCCCGCACAGCACGGTTCCTCCCATCATGGGGAGGGTGCGGAGGTGGTCCTCACTCCGCTGGCTCCTGAACCGCATGGCCTGGCCGTGGTTCGTGCAGGAGCAGCAGAAGGGGAGCGTCGTGAGCTCGGCCACTGCTTGCCTGGCCTCGCTCTCGTCAGCTCCCGCCTCCTCCTCTTCTTCCTCTCCTTCCTCTTCATCTCCTTCCTCTCCTGCGGCACCTGCCGGTGGGGTAGGTCCGGCACTTCCCACCTGTGGGGGAGGCGCTCCTGCTCCCTGGCGAGCGGGCGCACAGCGCCCTCGCCGGTGCGGTTCCTGGGCCCCCTTCTCTTCTTCCTTCTTCACGCGCTTCGGGGTCCCGCGGGCGGCGGCAGGGGAGGAGGCTCGGACGGGAACGCCTCTGGGTCCCGCTCCTCTTCTTCCTCCTCCTCTTTCTCGGTGTTGTGCTGTACACCTCCCGTTCCTTCTCCGGCCCTTTGGGGGATCCTTGTGCCCCCTCCCACACCTGACGGTGCCGCTGCACCCTTTGCTGGCTTTCCTCCACTCTTCTTCGCGAGAATGTCTTCTTCGAGACGCTCCCTTCCCGTCGCCTTTGCTTGGGCCCCGGTGTCGTGGTGGGCCTCTTCATTCCTCCCTCCGGTACGGGAGCCAAGCCCCCAAGTGGATGGGCAGCGGCTCTCGCCTTCCGGGGAGCAAGACTACCGCCGGTCGCGAGGCCGGAGACAAAGGCGCGGCGGCGGTCCACCCGGTCCCCAGGGCATCCCCGACGCTGAGAGCGGGGGAGCCTCCGCCCTTTCCTTCGCTGTCGGACCGGCTCCTTGTGAGCTTCTTCTCCTTCTCGGTCCTGTCCTCGCCGGGCCCGCAGAGGGGGGGGTACCCACTCTGTTCCCCTCCCTGGTCTCTCTCCTCCATCGTTTCCCTGCGGCAGGGCCGCTCCAGGCTCGCCTCTTTCGCCCCATGTGGACGCTAGCGGCCGCGACCCACCATCATCCACAGCATCGCGCCAAGCGCCAGCACAAGAGCGCAAGCAGCGACAGGTCGCAGCCCTCGAGAAGCCAAAGTTCCCAGGCAGCCAGTTCGCCGCCGAGGGCCCACAAAAGGAGCCACACCAGCAGCATGCTGGGGGGCCGAAACGGCTGCGGAGGTGCAGGCAGGGGTGGGACAGCAAAGGGCAACCGACCTGTGCACACGCCTACGTCCAGAGCAGTTGCACCTGTGGACCTGGGTCCGGCACCGGCCAGCCTCGCAGCTCGAAGAGGTCCAGGTTGCATTGCACCTCGTCCCGGGGAAGACCCTCCAACTCCTTGGGAGGGGCTTCCCCTCGGAGAGGCGGCTCAGAGCATCCGCCTCAATGTTGATGGTGTTCCGCCAATGGCGGAGGTCCAGGGCCTTAACCTGGAGCGACTCCAGCAAAAGGCTGATCTCGGCAGCGAGGTGGTTGCTGGAGTCCCCTTTGGAGGACAAGGCCGTGGCGATGGTCAGAGCCGACTGGTTGTCCATCTGAATCTGGACCCCCAGGCGCTTACCGAAGAGCCGGGGTCCCCAGACCTTGAGTCCCACGAAGAGCGCCAGGAGCTCGAAAGTGGTCATGGAGCTGGATTCTCCGATCCGGGCTCCCAGGAATTGTGCAACCTCCTCTGTGATGGTGGCCGCCCAGTAGCGGAGGGGACGACCATCGGTCGAAAGGAGGATTCCGCCCAGCCCGGTGGTTGAGGCATCGCCGCTTTCCCCGTGCTGGTCAGCCGCAGTCGGGCCGCAGCGGCTGCTGCCCACAACATGGAGACGAAGGGCCGCAATCTCGGGGCGATGCCCGCGACCCAGGACAGCTCGCCCGCCAAGGACCTGATCCCTGGGGCGAGGCCCGGCGAATTGAGGACAGTCTCCACGCGGTGGAGGAGCTTCAGTGTTTTGGCTTTATCCAGGTGAATTCTGATTCTAACCGCGTCCCCTTCGACTGAGAGGACCGAGCCTATCCAGGCCTGGACCGACGGTCCCGCCGCCAACTTTTTGATCGCGAGCCTGGCGCCCACCACGGAGAACGCCACCATCATCATGAGCATGATGTGCGTCGCTTCACGGGCGGTTCCTCGGACCGCCGCCAGTGGGTCGTCCACGTAACATTGGAGGCTCGCGCGGTCCCTCGCCATACTTGCCTGTATGAATCTCATAAGCCACGCAGCCACCCTGCCCCACAGGAGGGGTGCCGTGGCCAATCCGAAGGGAACGCCTTTATATGCATAGTATGTGCCGTCCTGCCCCCGGACTATCGTATACGCCCGCTCCTCTTCTCTGACCTGCAGGTTCAGGAAGGCGTCGGCGATGTCGACCGTGATCAGGTAGACCTCTTCTCCGGGCTTGCGCCTACGGAGGAGGTCCAAGATGCCCTCCACTGCGTCACAGCCCCTCGGCAACACAATTCTTTCGGAGAACTTCGTGGCCAGGCCTTTGATGCCGCTGCGGCGCATGTCCACCACGAACCTGGTCTTCGCGGTGCCGTCCGGGCGTTCCTTGACGATCGTTGCAATCCGGGTGGTAATGGCGTCCGGCCACCGGGCAACCACGTCCTCCCACTCCCCTATTCTTTCGAGGTGGCCTTCCCGGACCAACCTCTGGAGCTCTTCTTCCGACTCCGAGGCAAACTCTTCGAACGAGCGGTAGTTCTCCCTGCCCTCGGGTGCCCCCCGGGCCTCATAATATTCCTGTGATGCACGTTGCGCCTCTGACAGCCCCGCCTCAGGGAACATGCCCCGGTTCGGGATGGCGTTTAAAATTTTCAGGGGGGCACCGTCTCTGAACCATGCCGCAACGTCTGTGTCCGGGTCCCCTGTCGCCTCCGTGATCGCTTCCATGAGGCCATACCGCCAGCCCGTGGGTCCCACGACGTGGTCCAACCCGGGCTTTCCCAGCATATCGCTGATTCTACGAGCGGCCTGGTCGCCGGCTTCGGTCACCTTTTTCTAAAGGTCCTGGGCCACATCCCCGGAACCATCCTCAGTCACGGCTCGGCCCTAGGTCCTCCACTTCTCCGAGCGGGCGACGGCCTGGGCGGGGTTCCTCATGCCCCCCTGTCATTGTCCGCCCTTCCGGTCAGCGGGGGTCTGTTCGGTCGCCGCCGGGGGTGACCCTTCCCCCTTGGCGGCTCTGACCTGGCTGCTTCTCACCAGGGTGTTCCCGTGCTTCCCAACCTTGACCAGCGCTTCGTGCGGGCCGGGGGCAGCCACAGCCCGTCCTTTGAGGGGGAGGCTCTTGACCCATCCTTCGGCCCACGCTTCGCAAAGTCCGGTGGGGTACTCGGCAGCTTCGCTGGTGAGCCACACCTCCTTGTCCAGCTTAAGGGAGTGGACTTTGCCTTTGAGGGCGGTGTGCCTGTGCCTCCGCACGTCGCCGCACCTTAACGCCGTATCGGCGATCCAGGGGGCTCTGCAAAGGAGGCCGGTAGGTTTCCTGAAGGGGCCACCATAGGCACACTGATCCAGCACCACAAAGTTCACGTCCTGCTGCTTAAGCAGCCTTTTAAAGGGCTTCAGCTTCCAGATTAGGGATCCCTCAGGGTTCTCGATGGAGAAATCCTTCCCAGCTCGAGCTGCAGCTCGGCTATCCCGACGCACCGCTCGGCCAGGAGGTCTGCCTCCTTCTCCTCTGCCGTGGTGCCCGCCGGTCTCTCCTCAGTCCGGGTCTTCGTTCGAGACGCCCTAGAGTACGTGCGACAGGGGGGGGCCATGTGCACCCAATCCACCGGTACCTCCCTCAGGTCCTGGAGCAGCTGGGCGTACACGTTGTCGTCGCTAAAGTCAAACGTTTTGTCGCCAACTAGCTTGTCGGCCGGGTCTAGCACTTCGACCCTCGTGCCCCCTGCCTCCTTGACCGCCTTTGACAGACCCGCATACCCAGCGAACAGTTCGAGGAATCGGGCGAGGAACCGGGCCCCATCGCTTTCGCCATCCTGCCCGGGGGCCGACTTTGGCGACGCCACAGGCGCCACCACGTCTGCCCCGCCACCTGCCCCCTTCTCCACCGCGGGCTTCGGAGGGGGGGCTTCATCCGCTCAGTTGTCGGGAGCCCGCCCCTTCTTGGGGCAGCTAGTGTAGGGATGGCTCCCCAGACAGATCTGACACACGTGTGAACGGCCCTGTGCGCAGACCCCTTTGCATTTGCCGATGCCGAAGGGGAAACAGATCTGATTGCCCTGGCGATCGGTGGTGTACCTTCCCTGCGCGTCCTTCCTAAGGGCCTTTCCTCCCCCCTTTCCGCCCTCCTCCCTTTTCGTGGGAGCGAGCGGTGGGGTGGTAGGCGGCGTCGGCTGCTCCTTCGCCGGCGTGCTTCGCCTTCTGCGCCTTTTGCGGGGGGGTGCCGGTCGGCGCCGGAGGGGGAGGCACCCCGTCTCCGGTGCGATCCGTGGCCTGCCCCGTCCCGCCGATCTGCCTCTTCGTGCCAGTTCCTCTGGCGGCGAGGAAGCGGAGGGCGGGATCGCGAACGTGTTCGTCCCAGTAGGCCCTATCCTGGCAGGCGTACCTGAACACGGCATCCCAAGGCCTTGCCGCGTCGTAGTCGGGGGCGAGTCCTTGGGCGTGGCGTTCCTGAAGAAGGCGCTTGACTCGGGGGAAGTGCTCGACCCTGCACCGGTCCTCTGCTGTCACAAGCAGGTGCCATGTATCCGAGTACCTCCCGGCCAGGTCCCGAAACGTCTCCCGATAGAGGTCCAGAGTGGACTGCGCGACGATCTGGACCTCCCCTCCCGTAACGGGATCCCGGCTCCTCAGCATTAGCAGGGTGTTTTCGAACACATGCCACGAGGTGAGCCAGGAATCGAAGTTGGGAGGGCCCGCCACCTCGACGGCTCTGAAAGTGCCGTCGGGCTGCAGGACGTGGTTGAGGAACTTGAGGGACCTGGAGAACCTAGACTGGAAGTTTACAAAGAGAGCAAAATCAGCGTAGGGGGCCAGGCCCAGGTCAATGATTCTCACCTTCATAGCCGAAATCTGGTCCGAGGTTGGTTCGGCCTCCGGTCTCACCGGCCCTCCTTTGACCCTTTCTAGGTTCCTGTAGAATTCGTCCATATCCATCGGGTCCAGCTTCGGTACTTCTCCGTCGTCGCCTTGGTCAAGGACGGTGCTCATCTTGACCTTCCTGGCCCCGTCCCCTACCCCTCCTCCGGCCCCGGCTGGGGCGGGGGGGGCGGCTGCAGCCGGCCCTCCACCGCCGCCCACAGCGCCGACAGGGTCGTAGGGATCCTGGTCGGGCAATCCCAACGATAACCTCGCCGCCCTCCACATCAACCCTCCGCAGCAGGGCATCTCAGGAATCGGGGCCGAAATAATTGCCAACAAGCCGATCCCAAAAACAGTGCCAAGACCGGGGAAGGCAAGGATATGCTTCATGATTGATTTTCCCTATCTATATTCATATGAATGTTGCTATTACTGTTCTTTCAAATGAAGGAGAACTAATTAATATGTCCGTCAAACAGTTTCAAGTCTAGAAATATTTCTCAGAATCCGATCCTTTTAAAAGTTTCTTTGACATATATGTCTATCAAAGATCTCTTCTTGAATTTTTGCATGCCGTCAACTCCGAGCCCAAGTCAGAGTTCCCTTAGAGGGAACACGCATATGACGATCTGCGCGCACTTCGTGCACTTTCAATATCAAAATGCCCGGCGTCAGTCGAGTAGTCGCTATTTCCACTCTGGTGAGATCTCCTAGAAGATCGGCGAATCGACCGAAAGGAAGGAAAGGAAGGCGGCATACTGAAGCACAAGAAAAACTCCAGTTCACCGGTCGAAGTTCTGATCACCTCTGTTGTACCACTGACGGATAATATCTCGGAGGAACTCAAACGCAGATCGATTGTGCCCAAAGGCAAGACTTTCTGCGCGAGGTCACCTCTAGCTTCTATGAGCAGGACTTCGTCCCACAGTCGCTTCAGTCTCTTGGAAGTAGCAGCAGAGAAAACATCTGTCAATGCCTTGCCCGCAAGACATCCGAGCGGTGCAGAAGCCGCACAGACTTGCATGAAGTCTATGTCGACCTCTAGCAACCCAAGTCGAGAAGACCGCGAAGCCGGCTGAATTTCCTCTGGCCGGCTGTCTTCTCCTTCTGAAATCGCATCAACTGCATTGCTGGCAATGCTCTTCTGATCTGTAAAATCGCGCAGGCCCAGCAAGTGATGCATACTACCATCTAGCTTGTGGTAGCTTACCTGAAAGACCTCTGTGCGAAACTTGCTTCCGCAGGCATCAACCAGTCGTGTGTGGAATGCTCTTGCTGACACTGTCTGCCGTTGCTCGTGTGCCTCGCAGTCCGTGGAATTTCTGAGAATTTCAGCAGCACGCTGCTTGTCATCGGAGCCAGCAACAAAGTCTGTAAAGCTCAGGCCCACCATGCAACGATTGCCTTGGCCTCGCAGCAACATGGCAGCCAGCTGTGGTGAGCAGGTCGCGACCGTCAAGTCTTCGTGAAGCTCCAACACTGCATCACACGTCAGCTCAAGCAGGGCCGAAGCTGCGTTCAGCTCAGTGGTCGCTTTCGTGCCTCTGACAAACTGCTCGGCAAAGCGTTCCAATGCGGAGCGCATGATGAACGACAGAATCACTACTGCCAAAGTGCAGATCACCTCACCATGCAAGGCCCAGGCAACGGCTTCTTCGTGATCTTCAAGCACCGTACGGAGGTACGTCATGAAAACGCTAATCAAGTTTGCAAGAAGAACGAAAAAGTAATGATGCGTCATTATGGCAGCGGGCAACCGATAGACCACCAGCACTACGCCGGAAACGGCAGTCAGGTATTCCGCATGCACGAACTGAGGCCAGAGGCCGCACGCCAAGCTGGCGCTTCCCAAAAGGTACCAGAAGTCCAAGGTGTACACTGACAAAAGGCAGGGGAAGAGCTGAGTAAAAACTAGGGAAGCGAAGCACCCGACCATAAGCCAAGAGAAAGCGTCGGTCATCCATCGCGGTTTTTTGAAAATTATGTTCCACTGAACCATCGTGAGCACCACACATGAAAGAAATGTCAAGAGTAGCGAATACCTGCGAGCGATGCTCAGGCGCAGCTTGGAGACCTCTCTTGCGACTAACAGTTCATCGGTGTCGGCCCTGGTGGCGCTGCCTTTGCAAAACGCTCTCCGATGCAAGCCCAAAATACATCTGCCGTATCCGGCGACAGCCTGCACCATGCTGGAAAGAATCTCCTTTGTACGTCCCCTTACATTCCACAAAAGCTTCGCGGCTAGCAGGCCTTGAAGAACTCCAGCTGCAGCAAGCCAGGCCGTTTCATCCAAATCCTGCCCCTCTGGATCCATGGAGTGCCAATGCTGCGAGGCTTTAAAACTTGCTTGGGCCGAAGTCGCCTCCAGAGTCAGATGGTCACAAGGCACCGACATGCTATCTTAGTCCTCGGGATGCTCTTCCCCAAGCCATCGGTCTGCCTGGAGCCTGTGGCCTAGGGGTCTTAGCCATGCTTTGGAGGGTCTTCTTGGCAGTTCGGCTACTCTAGTCAGAATCCCGCAAAAACAAGACGGGCAAGCCAAAGTCGTCTTTGCTTTGCGTCACCCATGTTGCCACCGCCCTGAGACTTATCCGTTCCACCTTGCAGGCCTAAGGCCCTTCCGACTACTCTCATCCTGAGTGTGAAGCATAGCTTTTGGCACAACAGCGACCGCACAAGCATCCTGTGAAACTTGGACCTTCGCACACGACAGCAAGATCGGTTCTGAAGCGCTGCATGCCCGCACCTGTTGCTTTCAGCTTTGTATCCAACCCGGGAGCCCTTTGATTGCTCTTTGCTCTGTTGCAGAGTTTTGGGCATACAGCGGGGCGTCAAAAGGCCTCAATCATGGACTGATCGAAACAACTTGCCACCACAGCCTAGACCCTCAGTTTGCCAATGCACTGAAAGCAATATCTTCTTGGTAAAACCCTGTGGCACTCGTACATTGGTCTGCACTTACTGCACGTTCAGTCGCCAGAGTTCTGTCGTACCTCGGTCAAGGCATACACGCAAGATAGCAGACAGTTCCCGTGCCCCTAACCTTCGGGCACTTCGGCACCTGTACTAGTGGCCACGTAGATACAAGACTGGTTGGTCCCTAGCAGACATTCCCTGTAGCGCCTGTTCTATTGCAAAGCTACATGTGGACGCGAACATATCTGTCGAAAGGCCCAAGGCACTTTTGCCAACTTCTCCCATCAAGTGCAGCGACGCAGATCACGTGTGACTCCCTTGCAACTCATTAGGCCAGTCTCCTACACATCAACGCAGAATCGACAGCCCGCGAAGTGAAAGGACCGGCAGACCGGGCCCTACTTCGTCCAAAAAAGCATTCTCAGATCTTGGTTCCGACGAACTCAATGACCTAACCCCACTGTTCAACACCCCATCATTACACAAAGCCCCATCCACCCACCACCCTCCATACTTCGGGCTTCCACGCAGGTGCCAAGCACCGTGGTCTTCGGGACTCTGGGGGATGTCTGCTCAAGGATTCGGCGTGCGATGAAGCCGAAAAGGAAGCTTGCTGAATGCTGCAAACACCTGCCGCTACTCCGAATGAAGCAGAAGGGCGGGGCCAGATCCTCCGTCCCTGTACTGCCCTTGTTTGCCCGCGTTGCTGATGCTTGGGGCGCGTGCCATGTCTGCCCAAGTTGTTGGCTTTGGCAGCTCCGAATCCTGGCTGGCATGGGAAAAGAAAAGAACTCTTTTTTCTGATACCGATTCCGATAAGAACTCTGCTCTTCGGAGGATCCGGACGGGCCTCCTGTTCGCCTCCAGGCTCTGGGGCCGCAGAAGGCTCAAGCTCCTATCCGCGATGCAGCTCCGGATGATTCAAGGTAGAACGGAGACCTTGGACAACATTGATGGTGTTGGTCGTCCAATGTGTAAGTGAAGAGCTCACATGGTAATCCCCACATGCTTGTAGAGGGAATCAAAACCATCGATTTACTTAATCTGTGCCGTTTTGCTATTGTTCGGCATAGGATGCCACAGATATCAGGGGATGGGAGTTGACGATACCCTGTCGCAAACATGTAGAAGCACATCCAGGTCCTCTGCTTTGTCAGGAGGCTTTGTTTTGGCCTGCCACCTCCAGTCAAAGCATTTAGGAATTCGAAAAAGGAATAGCCTCACAGCTTTCCTCTTTCAGACGAAAACTTCAAGTTCTCAGCATGCAATTTTTCCGGCATCACTTACGATGGAATGCTAGTCAAACAGCACAACGGAACATTGCATATCACAAGGTGGGCAGGAGCTGAACGTTTGCTGTTGCACTGGTCGACATTCCTGAATTTTAAAGAAGGCTTGTGAGCTCCCTGCAAGCAGACACAAGCTCTGTTCGGGCAGGGTATCCCGAAACCAGCCACATCAAGTAACGGCTGTGCCTCTGCGTGCCAGAACCAGAACCTTTCGCCGCCTTGCACAGAGTCTGTGGAGGGCTGTTGACAGGCGCCCTTTGCAAGGGAGCAAGTTCATGACTTGGCATGATACGCGGAGCAGTTGGCACGAGCTGCTGATGGAGCAACTTTGGCACTGCGGCCTTCTCTGCCCAGCTGGGCTTTCGCTTGGCACTGCTCTCATCGGCGGCTGTGGCACCTTCCAGCGGTGCTCGGGTGGTCGGCAGCGAAGCATTTCGCTTCTAGTCACTTCTAGTCAACTCTTCGATTGGACACATGAAGAGCCAGCCTGCTGAGGCAGTCTTTGCAACCTTGGCGAGCGAGCTACTAACATCGCATCGTATTTGCCCGACAAGATCAAGCGGGGGCGTGACCCACTGCATCTTGCCACGGCCATACCTGCCGCGAACCCGCATCGCCCGATTTGCTGTGCGCAAAGAGAGCAAGCAGGACCAGTCGTCTGCATGGTGCCAACGCTCTGACCACCACCTCAGCGCTGTGATGTAGTCTACTGGACTCGGCCCATTAGATATCTCAGGGCCGCGGCTCGTCCTTAGAGTTGTCATGCCAATCGTTCCATTCCCAGTCATCTGACGGGGTGGCCTGCTGGAGCTACTTCAGTATGGCAGTGGCACAAACTACGGGGCACCGTTACAAAATTTCATGTACAGCTGTGCCTGCGTCTCGGGCTGCTGATCCACGCTCCTGCCATCGGCCGCTCGGAACAAAATGAATTCGATGCGAAAAGATCCCAGCGTGAACTGATGATGAGTTCATTAAGTGGAATGGTGCAGCCACCACTGAATAGTTCCTTGAACGGGATGTCCGACTGCCGCGCTCCTGCTAGAAAAATTCAAGCCGAGCTGTCATGCCACAGTCAGTGTACTACTAACCTGGGGGTTCCTTATTCTATTTTAGCATCTCATAGTAATGGGCCCCTATATCATACAGCCTTTTTCGTATTCTCTATAGAATTCCTGTCTTGAAGGACCCCTCAAAGGAACCCTCTTCGAATTATCAAGGTACCTTCAAAGAGTCAAAGCTCGCTTCCTCAGCACGGATTCCCACTCAGGTCGCTTTAATTAAGTCGGCTTCAACGCTCTGGAACGCGGGCGTCGGCTCTGCAGTTGCAGTGGCGGTGACGGTAGTAGTCGTCGTCGCCGTCGTCCACGTAGTAGTCGTAGTCGTAGTCGTAAGTCGTAAGTCGTAAGTCGTAAGTCGAAGTAGTAGCAGTAGTAGTAGTAGTAGTAGTAGTAGCAGTAGCAGTAGCAGTAGCAGTAGCAGTAGCAGTAGCAGTAGCAGTAGCAGTAGCAGTAGCAGTAGCAGTAGCAGTAGTAGTAGTGGTAGTAGTAGTAGTAGTAGTAGTAGTGGTAGTAGTAGTATCATGCGTTCCAGTCGGGTAAAACCTGGACTGTAAATGTTCAAGGTTTCAGAGTGGGTGTCACACATGCTTGGACTCTCCACTCGAGATCCGGAAGTAGCCTATGGGTCTTGGGCAATGCGTCCACTCACAGTCTTCCGCTCCTTTCGGCCACGGCCCCTGGGTGCTCCGTCGAGGTCACTGTCGTCGCCAGTCCCAGTCCTGAAGGCAGATATGGCGGTCGCTGATGGGGGTTTGAAGCTTTTGGGGGACAGTGGCCCGAGGCTCTTATCATCTGCATCTCTACCTCAGAAGAGCTCATAGAAGCTCGTCCGAGTACGGATTCAGACCTTTGGGGGTGCAGGGCTTGGTGCCTCACGATGCTGAGTGGTGAGCATTCCACTGTATGATACTGCATTTCTTTTACTTTCCGGCTTCCATGTGCAGAGGACTCAGAGGCTACATGGAGATTAGGGGTAATCAGCCTTTGTTGTGCAGCGGTTCCGTGCTGAAGCCTGGTCCCGCGGCTTTCGGAACCGAGGAAGCTGTCGACAGGAGTTGGCAGCGGTGCCCAATCCTGCTCAAGAAGGCGTTTGCCGTGTCCCATGAAGCTGAACCGATTGGGTTGTCCCGGCCTTGTTGGGCGTGTCGCTGAAGAGTGCCAAGTCCGGGAACTTGGCTTCTATCCTCAGAATAAAGTTAGTCGGTCTGTCTGCTTGCCGAACCGACTGACTATCCCATTTCTCTGCCACTTAGTACCCAACTTCTTGTAGCTCTCTGGCTTGTCAACAACTTCCATCTTGCTGCAAATCTGCAGCAGGTGGACACTCGAGAGGCATTGGTCGATGCGGGAAAGTGCTAATGTGGAAGCAGCAACCAGGACGAATTAGCTCACCACTTGTGCAGACTACGACCAACCTCAACGATCTGTTGTCTGCTGTACCGGCGGAAGTCATGCTGGTACCTGACTCGCTCAAGAATCACAAGCTGCTTAAAAGGCAGACCAGAACTGCTCCATTTGGTAGCGCAGGCTTCCATGAGCATGCTCGCTGTGGCTTGAGAGAAGCACCCAAGGTTCTCGTCATCGGTGTCAGCACCCTGTCGTCATAAACAAGACAACTCCATGAAGACGAGAGGGCTGCAAGTCTACAAGCCTTGCCCATGTCGGTCGGGCTCTGGAAAGCCTGGCACATTTCGACGAATCTCGAGTTCTTTGAGTTTCTCAGTTTCGTGTCGCATCGAGCACCAAGCCACGCTTCCAACACAAAACAACATGGCAAGCGCAACTGCCTGAAAGTCAGCTTCTCCCTTGCTCATGGAGCCTGTTGCAAGACTTGGGATGCAACAGCAAATTGCGGAACAAGTACGCAACTAAGTCTTCGGCGGGATTTCCCCTCAGCCTTGCCTTTGCCTGTGTGCCAAAGTAAAGAAAACGTTTCAGGCAACAAACTGTTGCTGCGGACATCCACAGGACTGTATTAGTGCTTCTGCTGCATCGCAACCAATGGCCTTTTCCCTTGTCGAACCCCTTGTCGAATCCCTTGTCAAAGCCCATGTCGAAGCCCTGCGGCGGGGCTGCTTGCGAAAAAACCTGCGGCTCCGACTGGCAATCCTTCCAAACCAACCAAGGCCAGTTTAGCATCCTGCCTTGCCAGGGAGTCCTTTGCCTTTTCCCTTGTGGCCCTTGTCGCGGCCCTTGTCGACACCCTTGTCGGTGCCTTTGTCGGTACCCTTCATCAGGCCTCGGATAACACTCCAGCTTGGTGCTACACAGAAGCACTAGAACGATGGACTCAAAAAAATCGCTTTGCCACTAAGGTGCCTTTGCCCTTGAAGAGTCCCTTGTCAACAACGTCCTTTCCCTTGCCGTTTCCGTCCTGCAATTTCGGTGAAGATCCAGAACAACACAACCCGGGGTGCAGAAATCCCCAGATTTCATGCTTCACAGCTCGGGCGCTCCCCGGAAGGTCCTTCCCCGCATCAGGCGATGGGGTCATCCAGGCGGGAGCCCCCTGTCCGGGAACCTGCTGTAGGGTTTCGGGTTTACGGTTCAGGGTTTTGGTCAGACTTCCAGGCAAAAGCAAGACTTGGCGCTGAGTGCTCGACGACCCAGCCACCAGTAGCATTGGCGTTCCACACCTGCATTCCGAGCCTTAAATGACAGGCTAGGAATCCTTATCTGGGCTTGTACCCTTTCATCCCAGAGCGCACAGTCATCGAGTCATCCCCGAATACCGAATAGCGATGCATCTGAAACTTCTCCCTGGCTTCCCACCACCTGGTAATTCATTGCGGCAGCCCACGGTGGTACGCCTGCGAGCAGTGTCGAAAGCTCGAAAACGCCACACGGTCCAACAGCGGTCCTTAAACTGCTACATTCGCAGAACGGCGTTCCCCGCCAAACCGTCAACCAAGCCCACGGATCAGCGAGACCCTGTTATGGCGTCAACTTCGGATGGGTCCCACAGTCAGTCGCTGACTGACATAAGACTTCGGACACGGGCGATAGTTTGAAAAAACGGAAAACTGCTTGCTGAAAAGATCGGGCTTTGCGAGGCCATGACCATGGGTCGGAAAGCCGGCCATGGGCTGCATCGGAAAGAAGCTGCGCAGGAACTGTTCCGACCTGCGAGGTGACGTGAAAGCTCGCCGCGCCGTAGGTACTTCCATCTTCGAGGTCCCGGCTTGATGGAGCACTTCACTCCGTTTCCCCGAAGCTTCTGTGATCTGCGCGCATTGCATCACGACACTGTGCCTAGATTCGACTCAGTCCTGCGATGCTCCCACCTGAGCCACAAGGCCGCATCCGTTGCATCCATGTCGGTTTTGAAGGCGACGAAAGCCTGAAACACGACTGTCGTGCGGCACGGTTTTTGACGTGCTTTACATTGTCTGTAGTCGCTGTCACAACCTGAGCATTGGACCGTGTTATTAACATCAGGCTTGATCGACACCAGGGACTCCGCTGCAGGACACTTCTCGAACAAGTCGTGCAGCTCCTGGCAGCGAGTTGAATGCTTTCCGCCCGACTTTGATCTTCGCTCTAGCACTTTTCTAAGCGAGTTCATGCAAAACTCAGACTTCGCAGGACTCAGCACTGCTCAGATCCACGTGGTCTACCGGATCTTCGGCCAGAAATTGACTGCGACGAACCTGCGGGCCTGGAGCTGTACATGTCTGTACAAATCTCGTGCATGAATCACTGGCTGTACATAAAGTGCAGTCTGGCTGAGCCGAAGCTCACTGCCCAAATTAGAACATGGCCTTTCGAAGTCATTTCAGGCTTGGCAGTCTGGTGCTCTCACTCGGCTCTAGGCCTAGGCCATGCAGCTCCAGCTTGACTTGGCGAAGAGCCTGGACTCGCGGTTCGTGGGCAATACATGCAATGTGTCAAGTCCGAGGATGCGAGGACATGCTAGGAGCCTCTTGTGACAGACAGATCAGCCTCTTCCGTTCCCCTTCCGTGCCTCGGGGGCCTCGCGCGCTGCCTCCTCCACTGCAGCCAGGAGCTCAGCATCCACTTCCTGGCTTCTGCAGTTGCCACCGGCCAAACATCAAAGCGGCTGCGGCCAAAGCAGGGAAGCGCGGGTTGGATACCACTAGTCACTAGGTACACACTTCGGGAGGCCGGCGCGATAGAACGGCCTGGAGACACACCAATGCCCTACGTATCCGGATGTGTCGCGGATGCACTGAATGCAGGCCCAGCGTCTCGCCGTTCTGGCGGCCTCGCAGGCTGTATCTCAACTGCACATGCCCAGCCCCAATGGCCCATCTGGCAGGAGAGAGTCAGGTGGCCTGTACGATAGACCAAGGGCGGCAAATATGGCCCTTTCCTGGGAGAGCAAGCTTCTACGCTGTCTTTTTCCCTCGTGAAGGCACCAATGCCCCACTGTCAAGCTGATGCATGCGGGGCTGTGGCGTTGCAGATATCGAGCAGGGTTACAGCACATGGCACGAAGCAACTTAAAGCCAACAAGCTTCATCAGCACACTCCATCTTGGCACCAGCACGGCAAATCTCCCCCACCTGGCTTATAGAATGTGTTCCAGGAAGGGAATGCAGCAGCCACTCGGACCTGGCGACCACGAGCGCCTTCTCGATCAGCCTTGCAAGGAGACACAAAGCTTTGAAGCTTGCGGTTGCGGCTCTCAGCTTTCGCTGAAGAGAAGGCCTTGCACATGTAGGTGTGCGAGAGGTGGAGTCCGCGGAGTGCTGCAATGCGCTTCATCTCCCTGCCAAGTCTCAGGAAACCAAGGGAAGCTCGCGTTCTCAAACCACGTGCCTGTTGAAAAGGCCCCCATCGCCTCGGCTGCGGCACGACAGGTGAAGCGACAGGACTCACAGAATACTTCCAATCCTGCTTATCTGATCTAGGCTCGAAACGGGCTGGCCCACAGATTTCAACGGTGTTCTCGGTCATCTGAAGACCAACTCTGGTTGAATTTAGAATGTAAGACCGTAGATTCGTATCCTAGCACACCAGATAAGCCATGCAAGACCTTCTAGAGTGGAAAAGACCCCCATGTTTGCCACTGAGAAGCTTCCGGTCCACTGAAGAGTGATGAAGGGTAGGCCAGCGCGGCGGCAAAACACAAAGTCGCACCGCCTGCTGGTCGAAGCAGGATCCGTCTTTGGGGGCTTTGGGGCTTTCACGGTTTAGGGTTTCAATCCGCGCCTGTATCTCATGGGCTCTCCTTCGATGGGACAGCCGCGCACAACACAGAGGCATGCCTGGAAAGACCAGACGAACATGCACACACTGCACACACTTTCAACTTCACAGCAAACCCGTGCCTGGGCCGAGCCTGTTGGGTCATCATCCCCAGGAACCCTGCCGTCAGACAGAGTCGTGGCCCGACATCTTGCAGACAATCGGCTCATACTCGCACTATGCTCTGCCTTACAGGCTTCGGGGAGTGCGGAGCATTGTTGCTAAGATCGGCAACGATCACGCCGCCAGACTCCATCGCCTGGGCCACAAGTAGACACGGCTCCGTCTCAACTCTCAACTCATGTGGCCGCTTGGAAAAAGAATATCAGGAACCCGCAAGAAGATATGCGGCAGCATCGGATTCCACTGGACCGTCGCCTGATCTCGAAAACACCAAATTGTAAACGCACCTCCGTTCCCACCCATTGTCGCAAGTGCTACGGTAGTTTTACATCCGTGAGCGACAAGCTGCCATCGACACACACCACCAGCGTCATCCCCGAGCAAAGCACGTCTCCACGGCCTTGCAAAAGAGCGATGAAGACCTCTGCTAATCACAAAGCTAAGGTCACGACGGTAGGCGCCGCAAGGGACCACGGTCGCCAGGCAGTTGGCCTCGTTTCGAAGTGCTCCGGCTCCGGTCTTCCTGGGAGATCCCAGGTCGCCGTGCCTCGGCGGCCCGCTGCACCGCGCAGTGCACGCGCTCCACCTCCGAGCGGGAGATCGGCACCTCGTGCAGGCGAAGCAAACTCGGTTCCGAGGCATCTGACACTACTCTTTGCGCTCTGAATCTGCTTCCCCTGCCTGAAAATCATCCACGAAACGCAGTCCCAGACGCTGAGCCTGTGACGAGGAGTGGCTCAGTGCAACAGGTCGGCACAAGCGGCCCACAGCGAGTCTCAATTGGATTCAATGATCTTGTCGACAAGCCGGCCTTTGTCAATCCTGTAGCGGGGCCACCGGCAGTACCCGGGAGGGAATCCACACGCAGGCGGACATCTGCAATCGAACGTGCACCACACCTGCACTGCCGAGCCAAGGTCAGAGACACGTGAGAAGAGCGAACATACCCAGTCTGCCACCGAGGCATCAATAGACTGTTAGATGCCCCGGGTCAACCTGAGCCATGTCTGCGCCAGCGCAGGGCCCACACCGTGTATCCTGCGTGCACCCACACAGGACCCACACAGGATCTCTGTGGGCACGTTGCACAAGCTGAAGCTTGCTCCGAAGTGCCACACTTAAGCTGGAAGCATGTGGAAGCATCCTGGTCATTTCCAACAGCGAGTGGACGTCGGCATCCTCACGCAGAAACTCAGCAGCACTCCACTATGTCACCATGTAATTAATGAATCTGTGTTCACGTCAGTTCAACACACGGTCCTTCCGGAAACCCTCTGCCTGCTGCAGGGTGCCCTTCTCCCGGATCTCCTGTGCGCAATCCAACTCAGCAGTCCTTATTGTGACATGGAAACGTATATACGACTTAACGTCCGTCTACGTGCATGCCCAAGTCGATGCCTGGCATTTCTGCACGAACTTTGGCGTCAGCCCAGAATGCGAGAGCTCCTCGAGGGCAGAAATCACATGTCTGGGCTTGCTCAGCTTTGTAACAGCATGCGCCGAAACCACGCCTCCCGTTGCAGCGTGCCGCGCAGCTGGGCAACCAGCTGCTCGGCCTATTCTAATTCAGAGAACAGACAAGGGAAGCTGCATCAAGCTCAATGTCTGTCAATGCCTTCTTGTACTGCCAGGAGCGCCACTTGTCGCCACGCACTGCCCAAGCTGCGGCACAGGTGCGGAACCTTTCACCATGCAACTGCCCCTTCCCGCTGTACCCAAAAGCAGCTGACACGAGCAGACAAGCTCGTTGCGGCCCTCTCCCGAATTGGGGGCGGTACTCTTCGACGATCTTTGCGCGCAAATCATCTGGCGATGCAAAGGCACCCCACCTCAAATTGATTGGCAGCCTGAACAAATTGCAGAAGTGGGCCAGGCACAGCTGAGCAGCAGACCCCGACTCGCCGGCACTTTCGGTCACGGGTGTATGTGCCTTCCGGCCGAACATGGAGATGGCCACGTGACCAGAAACTCCCAACCCTAACAGCAATAATGCGAACATGCTGGATCTGCTTCAACCCGGCCTGAGGCTTCTCCTTCTTGATGAGCGATTGCGCAGAGTCTCCTGCCAAGTGCTTGCTCTATAAATACACACACACACCATCTCTACAGACAAATCATGTTTGTGTTTCGGAGAAGCGACCAGAGGATGACAGTGTCGGTCGCACAAGCAAGCGACTACAAGCGGTTCAGATTCAGCAGCCAACAACACCGTGAGTCCCAAACGGGGCCGTGATGCCGACATACCGTCATTACAAACCATTGTTCCAAAAGGAAGGCTCTTTTGCGCCCCGAGAGGAGAAGGACACAATTATGGGCAGAATGGCAATCTGCCAGCCTGAAGATCACCAAACCCAACAAACGCACAAGGTCCATGGAGGGTAGTAACTACTCGGGACTTCCGATGAAAGCTTTTGGGGTCTGCCATAGTGGCGATGCGAAAAGGGCACTTGCAAACTTCGGGAGTGTTGAGAAACATGAACTTGGCGAAACACAGTTGCAGCAAGACTGTCGCTGGGGATCACTTGCGTATCGACAGGATGAATGGCTGGCCAGTTGCTAGAAACGAGGAGTTGTTCGGCAAACTTTAGGCAGGCTCTGACAAGCAACATGCACACACTGCGGGCCGTCCTTCCTGCTTTGCTGGCAGGCCACCATCGCTCTGTCAGGGGTGCATGAGTCACGCGAAGTGTACGAAACTCCGACTGCAAGCGCACATGCCAAGAAAGCCACACCACGCCAAATTTGGGCCGTCGTATTGCCTCCGTCAAGGGTCGCCACACGTAGCGCCCCTGCGGACGTTGGAAGGCACGTTCTGCTGCACTGCCCCGGTGTGCTGTGTGTCTGAATGCACCTCTGGCAGTCGGCGTTGCAGGACCAGACACTCGCTGACCCAGGCATCCGTGACGACAGCCTCCAGGCCACTGTACAGAACCACCGCACTTTAATTTGATGCTGTCAACGTCAACGAGAGCAGATGTAGGCCTAGCACCCTAATAGGGCTCATGCTCTGTGGTGGTCTCGGGAGATGGGTGTGCACACAATATTGAAACAGGTGCAGTCGAGAATCTTGAAAGCCAGGGCCATGTCTGGCCTCTGCGCAGTGACAACAAAAATAGACTGCTTTGCAAGCTCCATCTTGAACTGCCAAGTAGCATCAGGGTAGTCCTGCATCAAGACGGCCCTGCAAGGCATCTATTCACGGAAACACCAGCCACAAAACTGGAACCCACCCCACCTTGGCATTTGGCCTGCTACCACCACATGAGTCACGGTGTCGTCCCAGGACTCGCAAAGAGAGCCTGCACACAAGACAACCGCTCACCACGGACTTGTTATACTGCTCTACCAACAAATTTAGGAGAGTTTATTTGATGCTGACCAGCACGTCGATGTTGACGCTATGTCAGCTACAGGTGTGTTATTCCTCAGGAACGAGGCATCTGCTCCCGAAATCGATCGTTTGCTCAAAAATGTCCAACGAGTTTGTGTTAGGGCGCAAAAGGTTCTCCTGCTTCGGCTCATCACGGCCTCGACTGGCTGTTGTTGTTTCTTCCTTCTTCGTCCTGCCCTGAACTCAATTGAAGGCAAGGGCTCGGGCATACGACGCCCCAAAAGGCTGAATCGGCAAGTCGTCGTCTCAAGATCCGGCCGCTGTCTGGCCCTGCTCCCATGTCTTCAATGTCCCCTCACTGTGGCCGTCCTTGATAGGAAACCATTTTGGGGGACCAGAACCCTTGCCGCTAGCCTCGACCCCTGGGTCTTGAACCGCTTGCTGCACGCGCCTCCAGCTTCGCATATTCGAGCCTGGCTTCTGGCTTGATCCGAAGGTGGCGAAACGTCGGGAACGGAACCCTGAATTTGGGCCTCCAGCAGCTGCTTCCGTGTGGAAGACATGGCGGCGCCTCCTCTGAAAAAAAGCAGAAACTCAGAAGCAGGTTGCACTGCACTGCGAGCATCCAAAGAAGATCCTCGTCCACAAACCAGTACAGCACATCCCTCGAAGATCTGCTTTCCTTTGCTTGCAGGAGCCTGACAGCTTCAGAGAAACAGTGTCAGTGCCACTGCCTCGCGGCCACACTTCCCTACTCAGCCCTACTCTCGCCTACAGCTGCTACAGCGAGGGCGCGCCGCGGGCTGCCGCTAAGCACTCTTCCAACTCTTCAGAACCCGCCTCCTCAAGCCGCCTACTGCACTTCTGCGGCAGGCTGTCTGCGCTGCCCGGAGCTTCGGCTGCCTTCCGCTTGCGGCCAGGGCTCAGCGGGCTCAACGCCTGAAGCCAAAAGGGGCCAAAGGGGTTCTACAGAGCAAGGCGCCTATAGCCCAGGTCGTGCCAGGTGCCAGGCCTCGTAAGCCGGCTTGCTCACGCAAACCGGAACCTCTGCTCTTTGTGTAGGATCCTTTTCAATAGCCGGGCGAGTCAGATGCACAGCCTTGCAGGGGGCAATCAACGGAAAGCAGCTACTCCAGCTCTCTCCAGCCGCGGCTAACAGCGGCCTCCCCAGCACTGGACTTGCACCCACGTCCAGAGTAGACCCAAGAAGCAAAGTTATCGAAGTCCACAGCATCGTCCTTCCTTGACTGCAGCCAGGTTTCAAGCGAAGGGCAGACGTCTGAGCACCCATTCCATGACTCAATCCGCCTTGTTCCCCTCCATGGCAATCCCAGCTTCTCTTCGCAACGCGCAAACAGCGCAGAGAGCAGCGATGCGCGGGCGACGTGGCCCAGAGAATGCAAGAACTGGCTCAGGTTCCCCTGGCAAAGAACCAGGGCGAACGGCAAGGAGTGAAAGGACGGAGGCCGAAGTGTCTCATCGCGAGGCCCAACCTGAGAGACGGCCCGGCCACCTGCCGCGCACTGGGTGAAGACCTGCGAAGACTTCGAACGCGCGCAGTCTCGGGTGTGAATGGAGGATCCCGCTCTACGAGACCGATGCCGAAGGAAAGTATGCACAAGACGGCAGTTGCTGCAAGTTGCTCAACATCACGAAACTTCAAACCCGTGGCCTTCTCGCACCTTCGCTTGGCGTCACGTGGTCCGAGGCCTGTGCCAATTGCCTCGACGACTCGCCGCTTTGACGTATGCTGACATGCTGGCTACTCTTTCGGCCTGGCGGAGGACGGCCCGCGGATCGGTCCGGCGCGTGGCAGCCGCGGACAGCTTGCGCAGGACCTCAGACGCAACGCCAAAGCCAAGCGGAGGAGCGCCTCGCCAACTCCCCCGCCTTGTGAGCCTGGCGCAGGGGCACCTCCTGGAGTTCGGTTCGGGACGTGCATCTTGGATCGTCTTGGTCTGCTGGGGCCCTTGACGAGGCTCCTTACTCGCCGGCCGAGAATTGTTGAAGCGCACAATGATGGAGCCATCAGGTGCAATCGCCTGGCCCGACCAGCAAAGAGCCAGCATTTGAGCGCATCATGACCGTGCCACCCTAGACAATAACCTTGCTCCGGGCTGTCCTGCACCTCACCGTCATCAAACCACCTGCACACCCCCATGTGTCAAGCCGCACCGCGAGCATGATCTAGCAACGGACATGCGTCTGTGGCGTGCTTGCTGTTCTCAAACATCTGAGATTTCACTTATTGCCCAGTTCTGACAACTTGTGAACGTCCACAAAGGCCATCCGCCTCTTGGCCGAGGAACTCCACACATGCACGTGATCACCAGCAGCAAACTCTGCCGTAGCCTGGACAACCGCAGTGACAGCAAGTCACTGAAGCTGAGCTCAGAGTTTGGCACTAAATCCACACAAGAACAGAGTTGCAGTTGAATGAGAAGTATCGGCACGCCTACACGTCACACTCCAATCGTCAGTGTGACTCGTTCTGTCCACACGTCATCCATATGCCCGAGCTGCCGACTGTGCTTCCTGGGATGCTGCACATCTTCCACGCACAGCACACGGCCCGACAGCAGCTTCGAGCCACAGTCGGCGAGAAGCACCATGCACCATGCAGCAACCCTTTAACATGAAGCCTTCCTCCCTGAGAGACCCGATGCTTGCAAAATCATGTGGGTGTCGACATTGGCCAGCGATGCCAGCGGAACCGTCACTCAAAAGCTTGTGCCGTAGCTCCTCCTCGGCAATTGCCTCCGGAAGGTCGTGGAGAATGACCGTGTTCCGCTTGCTCTTCAAGATGGGCTTGATCTGCATACTCTCCTCAAAAAGGCGGCAAGACGTTCTTCACACCTACTCTCGCTGAATGCTGGTTACCTTGTCAACGATGACTTGCTCGGAGCGAAGCCTTGCAAAACTCGGTTCACACATCAAGAGTTCTACAGCAGCCATCTCTCAAGAACGAGAGGGCAAGGAAAGACAGAGAAATGAGGCCGCGGCGCCGCCTCGAAAAGAGTAGCAATGTCTACAATTTGTCCCATTTCCTCAAACTGCTGGTGGCCTGGAAGCATCGGATGCAATGCACTCAAAAAATGCATCGTGGCACACATGTCGCCTTGTCGTCCCGCCACTATGCATTCCGATGTTGCCAGCTCAGGACTGTGGATGTTCAAGCCCCTCGTCAATGAGCCGAGTCTGTCGCCAGCCAGGATCGGGATTGGGATCTGCATCTGCGAGTCCATGTTCATCTGGATGAAGCAGTCCTGCAGCTGGCAGTTGGGCGCTGCTCTCTCTTGCTCTTTCGAACCGATCTTCTGGGACCCAAGAGCCTGCCATTCCCCTGCATGAGCGTTCAAACTCCACACCTAAGGTTGCTCTAATGGCAATGCTGCTTCCTCCTGCAGGTTGTCTCGCGACAGCAGGAACTCCAACCTCGACAGTACACGTGCCTGCAAAACATGGCAAGAAGCTCTGCTTCCTTTGCACGAAACCGACTGCGCTCCCTGCCAGAGCGTCTGGGCCTCTTGCTTCTCTCGCACTTTCTCAATGGACTCCTCGCGGTCCTGCAATGAGGTACGTATGACATCATCATTTCAAAATTGGCTCATGTCAACTCTGCACGCCCAACCTCTGTGGTCTCTGCCATTGGCTTGACGGGGCGCAGCAGCCTGCAACAGAGGGCACAACGTCGCACAATCTGCACCGGATCCGGAACGCAGAGTTGCACGTTGGCAGAGCTGGGCAGGCACGTCGTGTATGGGAACTTTGGCAACACTGAAGAGTTGGGCAGTTCGACGCCATTTCCAGCATCAGGTTTGATGCAAATTCCCACACATCGTCTGCCAAGCCTGTCAGCATTGCTCGCCGGGGGCGAGCACAAGTCTTCAATCCAGCGGAATTTTGCTGAGGATCCGTGGTGTCTGCTGTGCCCTCATCTTATGGGTGCAAGTCAGCTCGGTCTCGCGATATGAGTGATCAATGGCGGTGAAGGTGCTGGGAAGAGGTTTGGACCAGAAAGTTGGGAGTCTTTGCCTGGGTTGTGGTGTGTAGCTGAACTTGTTACTTGTGCAAGGTGGTTTGGGTGCTTCTATGCCTATATGCGCTGTGGCTTACAGAGCAGCTCAATGTTTGAGACGGAATGATGCCAACAGCAGCCAGTCGGATTCATAATCTTAACATCAGAACCAGCTTGCAACCCGACAACTCCCACGGCACTGACAACCTCTCAGTCAGAGGAGCCATTGTTTCGCCCAGCTCTGGTTTCATTCCCTCGTCACTGCGAGTACACTGACCTGTGAACCCTCCTCTCCTCACTTAGATGTAGATCAAGCAGATGAACTCTTCGGGGGAAGTCAGCGGCAATACCAAATATTGCTCAATGTGAACCCTAATAACTGTATGACTAACAGCCGACCATTATCATTCATTTGCCTGTTGGTGTTGGTTTTCTGGTAACTACCTGCACCCTGTTCTACCAGTAAGAGATGTCAGTACTCTCGTTGTCTTGTACTGCCACCACCAACCAAACCAAGAGCAGAGATCTTTTTTGCTTAAAGCAATTCGACGTCATCGCCCTTGGTCGGCCGGTCTAAGGCGCTCAAGGCGCTAAGGCCAAGCCTCAGCTGCACGGAAGCGTGTGTACGTACATGCGTGCATGCATGTGTGCGTGCTTGTGTTCTTGCTTGTGCGCGTGCACACTTGTGTGCGTGTGTGCGAGTGTGCGTGTGTGCGTGTGCGCGTGCGCGTGCGCGTGCGCGTGCGCGTGTGGGTGTGGGTGTGTGTGTGTTGTGTGTGTGTGTGTTGTGTGTGTAGGTAGCCGAAGCCAACCATGAGTGAAATCATCCTTTGCGAAAGTGTGGGTGTGTGTGTGTGTGTGTGTGGGGGTCCATCTGCATGCATATCCCGAGGTGTGTAAACGTTAGACCATGTATATACATACATGCAATACATATATATATATATATATATGCGTACACACATTCACACATTCAGACACATGAGTTTCTGTATGTGTATGCCTATACGTATACATACACACACATATGTCTATATATACACACATGTACCTCTACATCCACATCGACACCTGCACCTACATATAAATATGCGTATACACATACACATACTCGTACATGTACATATACATATACATGTACATGTACATATACATCTACATATATTTATACATACATATATATATATACACACACATATACACATACAGTCATATACACATATATGTATACGTACCTTTAATCTAATTTTGTATTATGTCTGTGTGAGCGCTTCAGTTGGATGTTTACTCCATCCGGTCTATCCGCATCTACATGCATTTCTCGCTTTGCCTTCGTATACATACAGACATTCATACACAAACGCAGAGTTACAGACGCACTGTCAGTCAGTCAGTCAGTCAGTCAGTCAGTCAGGCAGCCAAGCCAGCCAGCCAACCAGGCAGGCAGCAGGCAGGCATTCATACACATGCATCAGACATGCATTTAAATTTAGCCAAACAAATCTCATAAGAACATTTATGAGTACATGGACAAATGTATTTCCTGCCGTGAACCGCAATCCAAGAAGCAACAAGGAATCATCTTAACGTTTGCTCAAGCAGGTTTACTTCATGGTGGAGTCCCATGGCTGATCACCGAAAGAGCCCAGATGTAAGTATACTGTGAACTTCACATGGACGGAGGTGATGTTCCGCTATGGCTCCGCTCGTGGCCGCACACCGACAGCACCGGGGACATGCCACGCTTGGTCGAGCAGAGCTGACACGAGACATATAGATTTGTCGACTTTTCGTATACACAGACACGGCAAGATACACAAATACACAGACAGAGACGGATACACAGTCATATGGAAGAACAGAGAAAGAGGCGGCGAGGCAGACACGCAGACAAAAGGATTGAGTTCCGGACGTCGTCGGCGTCTGCCCTGCCCAAGGAAACTTTGAGGAGGGTGTCACAATGCTTCGCCCAACACACTCGAGGCCTGACGGCATTTCTTCCATGGGAGGCATCTGGCTAGGAGACCCCTCCTGATGGAAGTATTAAATCGAGGTCTTGTGCGGCTATGCGTGCGTGATTGCGTCCTCCAAGTCTGACGGCTCCTCTGCACCTCATAGCCAAATCGCTGTCGATGCAACACCGCCAATTGCAGATCAAACTCGGTGCTTCACAACAGCGAGTAGAAAGCAATGCAGTCGGTGCGCATTTTCGGCGTTTCATGTTCGAAACACCAGTAGCGTGTCACGGTGTCCTCTGTTCAACTCAGCCAGCGACCTTTCGCCAGCACGGTCCCCTGCTGAAGGTCTTGGGCCTGGCAAAGTTGGCCAAAAGAAACTTCTGCCAGTGAGACGACTTGTCTGCCACAGCCCAGGCCTGCACCGCCCACTCCTCCGACACGGCACTCTGAACCTGGCAACAACCGTGCATCTAATCGCCTGCGCAAGGTGTCCCGCACGAAGATAATGAAGCCAAGGAGCGACCGCCACAATGAGCAAGCAGCAGTTTGCTGCTCCGACTGCAACACTGAACATCACGAAGCCGTGCCTCACAGACCAGTGCTCGAAGGCATACAGTAGCTAGGGCGGCATCCTGAATTTGACTATTGCCCGAGATGCAAAACAGGGACACCCGGAAATTGCTCGTGCAGGAACAGTAGAGAAAACAGATTGTGCAACCGCGCCAGGCTGGGGCACAGACGGGGCCGAGGCACTCATCAGAAACAGGGACTGTATGCAAACCTGATTGCTTCTGACAGCAGCCCTTTTATCACTGCAGCGTAAGACAAAGTAGGCAAAGGGGACCGAAGGGGACGACACTACCCTGGCCTGGGCGATGTCCCCGATGGCTTTCTCCAAACCTTAGCCACGGCTCGTTGCGATGTTGCGCAGCGGGACTTCTACCTCATGGAGCTCCTGATGATGCTGAGTCCACTGCTGACCAGGTTCCCAGATGATCTGAGCGTCACTGGCTTTGCCTGGGCATTTACTACTTCCCAGATACAGCTCCAGCGCTGTTTCCCCAACATGCCCTCCCTTATGTATCCTTCTGCATGCAAAGGCCCTGGTGTCGTCTGGTGCTGCGCGGTTTCGGTATGCTTGGGCAGACATGCTGGAGCCTGTCTAGGCGCGGTGGCAGGCAGAGCTGGGCACCAAGCCACTGGAAGATCAGAAGCATCCGGGTCAAAGGGCACCACCGAACGAATGGCGGTGTTGATTAGCTGCACAGGGCAGAAGAGTCTCAGAAGCATGCTGGCGAGCGGATTCTCTGGCACAGAAGAGGTTCCCTCCCTGCGTCAATCCTTGCCAGAGCTCCTAAGCACAGCCTACGGAATGCCCCAGCCCGACCTTGAAATCGAGCAGCACGAAGCCAAAGGAAGCTGGCAGCTCCCCATCGCAGTCCGAGCAAGCGAAGCACGTGTTGAAGATCATCTGCCAGCAACAGCTCGGAAATGTGCCCAGTGAAGCCGGGGGAAATCCGCCTGACAAAACACCACGCCAAAGATGATGGTAGCCAGAGACCTTAGTTGTTCGGTGGAGATGAACACACGCAAGATCACAAATGCAAAAGCCCTGCTGAGATTGCTGCGCCCACCAGAGCGACGAACCACAGTCACGCGCAATGATGACGAAAGCCACATCGGTGTAGCTGTCCAACTGTCAGACCATCCAATGCAGGCACTACATGCCTTACATTGCACAGTCGCTGAATGGATCTGCGTTGGGGTCTTGCCGCACCTTCCACAGCACTGTAGAAGCCAAAGGCAGCCACCACCGCCGTTCCTGGCAAACGGGATTCCCTGGCATGTGCTGAGCATGTGCTGTACGCAGCCTTGCATCTACACATATCTACATGCTTGTGATTTCTTGTTTGTCAGCGGCATTCCGTAGGTGCGAGGGGCAAAGGGATCGCTGTTGCATTAGCACCGAGCACTGTGATGTCTACTTTCAGCCCGCCTGCCAGAATGACCAAAACTCGCTGGCCTCTGCAAACGAGCACATGCCTTGAAGCAATTCGATTCCCGTGGCCTAGCTGAGTCCAGCCTGCAAAAGTCCGAGCCGCTGGAGCATGGCCAGCTCCATCAGGATGGCCTTTCCCAGTTGTTCCAGAACCAGCTGCAATGGACCTTGAAAACTTCGGCAGGCAGGGCCCCTGCCATCGTCAGCATTGCCAGAACCGTTGCACCATACCTGGAGCCAGATCACGGGTCTTCTTGGCAGCCCAGGCCCCCATCAGATCCGAGAGTCCGGCAGAGTCCAGGCCCAGTAAGGCATGTTCGCCTCGCACCTGGGAGACACTGTAAAACCCAAAAGGAAGTCAAGAATCATAGCAGTAGCTACCCCTCAGTGCGCATTTGCAGCACCGGCAGGTCTGTGTTTTCCGACAATCCGAATCCCTGCCTCCATCGTGCGATACTGCACCCAGCGGTAGAGACGACCGAAAACGCGGCCCGATGCACACCAAGCAACATCCCTGCAGTGGCCCTGGCCTGTGATGATCAAGGAAAACTGCAGGGACGACCGTGATGGCGACCTTGGCAAATCGCAAACACTGCAACTGAAGCTTCCTCTCGTGGGCCAGGGGTCATGCCCACCAGCAAAGGTGGTGGAGAGCCAAGCTTTGAAGAAACCTCCCAGCTGCCGACTCTTCTTGCTGCTCTACTTTGTGCACGCATGCGTTGGGTTGAACCAAGTGTGTCGCTTACCAGCCTGCTGTACCCGCCCGCATTGTTGCAAAGCTCTTCCATGAATGCTCTGGAAGACATGCCGGATCCTCAGAAAGCTGATCCGAAAGTGCTTTGAATCTGCCTATGACCAATTAAGGGTCCAGCGGGCCGTGCAAAGTTCCATCCCATTCCTGTGCAAGGGCACTTGGGATGTAGCGTTTCTCACAATTGAAAGCGCTAGCAAGTGCTTGAAAATTGGAGGTGCTTTGCTGGGGTATCAAGCTCTGCACGTTTGACTCGCAAGCTGCCACCTTGCACTGTGGCCCCTGTGGCCTTGGAGTTCGCACTCCTTCCAATGCGCATCCGGCAGTGCCGGCCCTGTCAAGTAAGACAGTGCAGTTGGACGGCACTGAGCATAAACGGCACAAGATGCACATCGTAGGCTGAAAGACCATGGCTTGCGTGCCTAGTGTTTCTGCAAAAGGGCTGACATCTTGTCAGCCCTGCAAGGGCTGCCTCTGCTCCGCGGCTACGCACAAAGACAAGGCTTGAGTCGGTGTGATGATACGAGTGGCTGTGTACGTGATGTTTGGCTGGGGCTGTGGTCTCAAAGCCACTGCTGTGGGTCGCTGCGGGTTGTGGAGGACGAGATCTGGAGTTCGAGCAGCAAACAAAAGGACAAAGACTGCAGCCTACCGGTTCATACGAGAGCGTCGTTTAGCTGTTTACGGCGTCATCTGAACATCTACAGGTTTGAGTTGCATTCGCTTCGTTTTGCTTGACTCCTCAAGCCAATACAGCTGCGAAAGAACCCTGCAGCTGCCAAGTACGCAATTCAGATGCGACAGCAGATGCAAACAGCCAACCAGATACTGCATTAAGTGCATTAGGGATTGCTGTTGAAAGGCTCTCTTGGTTATCGCCAGGAAGAACTAACAGAGCGCAGTCCGCAAATCCCATGGTCAATATGGCAAAGCTCGGCATTTGGTGCTCTCCGCACCCATGTCCACATCGGCTTCAAGTCCCGAAGGCGTGGACAGGACCTGCCAGCAGGGGCCCACAAAAGACCACCAGTACACCAATGAGTGTTGCTCTCTGCACTTCGTCACAAACGCCCAGAGCCCCGGATACCCTGGATGCAGCAATCCAAACGGCAACGTAATCTACACACAGGCGCCTGACTGCAACCGCCGCGGAGCACACCACGCTGCAACGCGCGGTAGGGAACCTGGATAAACCGATTTCAATGCGCTGTCTGTGTCACCTGAAACTTCTTGCAGGCCTTCGCTCCTATCTTCTCTTGGAACTTTCCGAAATCTTCAAGAACGGCACGGGCCCATTCCTGCCTCCGTCAGGCTCTGCTTCGCCTTCTCCCCACGGAGGCCCAGCACGGCGGCAGCATTGGCCAAGTCGGCAGGCGACCTGCAGGCAAGAAGCCGCACTTCGGCGCATCCTTCGAAACATGTCATAGCATGGCTGGCCCCGCCCCGCCTCATCTCCAACGGGTCAAGGGCGCCACTGCTCAGCAGCACGTTCCTTCCGGGTGTCGAGATCCATGAGATCACATTCCAGCATGGCGTCTTTCAAAAGGCAGCAGCGGGATCGGGAAAAGCTTCATTGCCCCTCCTGCCGCGCGTCACGTGGAGAAGCTGCTCAAGGTTGGCCAGGAATGCCCGGCGCCGAGCTGTCGCAGTTTTTGGGAAAGTCTCTCAAATTTAATTATGTGGATTGGAGCGCAATGTTACATGTTAAACAACGGCGAAGAATTTGGATGCCAAGCTGGTGCTTGCACTCAGGAACAAACCGATCAAGGTGCGCACTCCGAAGGAACAACTTTTAGCACAGCAATGAGCCGCAGTACCTATTGCAGCAAGGCAGCACATGCTCGTGGGACCTCGCCCCTTCCGCCAGCAATGGCTTGCTGCCAGCGTGTGCTCCTGCACCCTGCAACTTTCCTCCCGCCATCGATCCCTCCTTCAAACATTCCTCCTCATTGCGTTGATAGCGTAAAATTAATATCCGATAGCACAGAAGCGAGACAGGAATCACTTCATGCCATCACTGGTTGTGTTAGCACACAAGCACCTGAACACGCACACGCGAAGCGTTTCCTTGCCTTTCAGCACGTGACACTGGAATCTCAAAATCGCGTCTCTAGAGTTCAATGCGACCCAGAGCCATGCTAAAGTTAAACTCTGGTTGCATGGAGTTTCTGCTTCAATGGTGCCGAACAGGCACTCTGCTCTCCTCTACTCTGAGCGCTGAGCCTGCATCACGAAGAACACTCCCAAACTCTAACCTCGTCATACACTCGCCCTGCAATCTTCGCAATTGAATGCTTCGCGACTGGCTACGGGTCAGTCTCAGCTACGGACTCAAAGATGCCACCACGTTCTGAGACTCTACGCTCTCGACTCCCGGCATCTTCAAGGAATGACAGCTCCTGAGGTTGTGGCGAAGGAAGGCCAGCACGTCCTGCAAGCTCAGAGACAAGAGGCAAGCTCATGGGAGTTTCCGAAAATAAGGTACCCTGATTTAGTACCCCAAATAGCAGGATCCTTATTGTAAGAACCCCAGATTAAGGTACCCCTCATTTTCGGAAACTCACACATAGTCACAGTACTCCGAGAGTCTGTGCAGCTCATGCAAGCTGAAGCACTCTCTGCACCCTTGACACGCCGGAGCCTGTCCTTTCGCTTCAACTGAAACGGAAGTTTGTCGTCCATCTCCAGAGAAATGATGTCAGACACACCCTGACAGGACATGACCACCCCTACAGGTTCAAGCATCTTGCTAGTGAAGATGCACATACGGAGTGGATTTGCCAGCTATTACCAACTTGCGAATATGCCCGGCCTTCTCACAGGCAGCCTCGCACAGATTCAAGATCAACTTTGCAGCTACTGAGTGTCACTCCACCTCCATTGCCAAGCAAGTCCGAAGCTGGCAGTTCAGTTGGCAAATCGGTGTGTCTGCAGGGCGTAGCCTGGAAAGCTTCCTCAGAAGTGGGGCGCAGGGCGAGGATGTGGTAAGATGGCCTGAGAGCTACCGCAGATTTTCATCCATCGGCTGACCTAAACTTGTGCGGCTCCGCCTCAACGCTGACGCATCGGCTGCAGCAGTCACCTAGTAGGAACAGCTCAGTAGGACAGGGCCCATGATAGGTTGCAGCAAGGAAAAATGCTGTGCAATCATCACGTGCACATGCTGCCCGGCGAGCAAAGTTTCACAGCAAAGCACCTGCGCCACATCGGCAGCACAAAGCGTCAATCCTGGCATGGCGGATGGTCCATCAGAAACACTGTACTACATGAATCTGGCTTCCAAGCTGCAACTCGAAAAAACTACTCTGCATTCTGACACCTAATCAAGCTGACAAGTCGCTGCAACAGGGAAGTTCAAAGTGACACTAAACACCGCGAGTCAGTCTCCAGAACACCAGCCGGAAGTGCGTCGCAGCTGAAGCAATGCCCCGTGCTTCTCGCTTTCGAGCCCTGCACGGGCAGCGCTCAGCAATCGGCCGGCTGAGGACTGTCCTGGGGCGGGCACCGAGGTCCGCCACGGTCGTCCGCCAGAGTGGTCCCTGCCTGCACAGAAGCAGAACGAACGACGCTGCACAGCCTCAGCTGGTGCGCTGCACATCTTCAGCTCAGGGTCGCACTGTGTGGGAGCCAGGGCCACGGGCGGCGGGATGGGGCACCTGGGAAAAGAAGATACTGGAACCACACCCACCGAATCTCGAGGTTGAACCACCAACAGAAAGTCGTGAATACGTCAGGAGAAAACTCAATGCAGGGGTTCTGCTGCTTGTTGGAACACGGTACAAATCTTGGTGGAACCTTGAAAAATTATGGTGGGAACACCCCTTTTAAACCGGCTGTGTTGTCTGTAAGTCCCCGACCAAACATGCCTGATTTTTGTGGAACAAGACATGCAGCCCGTCGATTCTACAAACTAACGACCCAAATTTGTTGATAGTCGGCAGATAGTCGCAGCACCTTCTGCAACTCATGTACTCCACGGCCCAGACATGGTGTTGAAGACTGCGGAATGAACAGATCTTGGTTACCTAGTCTGCTCAGTGCCGCAACCCGACAGCATGCCATGCTCAATTCTCCCTGAATCGCCAATCTGGTTCTCTCGAGCCACTTTGAACCGATCGCACGCACAGGCACGGAGGACGAAATCGATGGACGAGCTGCTGCTGGTGTCTCTGGCACGAGCGTGGGATTCTCCACACGCTGCTAGAAATTCGCCGGCGAGCTAGTGTGGAAGCGGAAGAGGTGCCGGTGAGGTCAATCCGTCGATGTTGAGATTCATCGAGGCCATCAGCAGCGCTGCCGGCGGTGGCCCCAGAAGGGACCAGAAGGGCCATCAGGGCATCGTGGCTTGAGCTCAACCTTGAAGCAGTCCTCGGATCTCCTCGAAGGAAGGCAGCTCCTGCGGCTCGGTGCTGGCACAGCGCTGGCGAAGCTCCTCCGACGCAGTGCTTGCACCAGGCGTCTGCTCTCTCGTGAGACATGGGAGCTCCTAAAAACAAAACATCTCCTTCAAGAGCTCCAGAGTCGCAGCTTCTCTCTCGTTCTGTGCTTCTGCATGGCTCTCCAACAAGTCTTGAAGCAGCCAGCCAAAGCTTCTGACCTCCAACCTTGCTGCGACGCATTAACACTGAGACACTGCAACCCTCAGTCACGGAGCTGTGAGAAACGTTTCGAACTTTGGAGAAGTGTCGATCATTCGAAGCAGAATTTTCGGGTTGTAACTGTCACTCACGCGACCAAACTTTGGAACTGGCACAACCTCTTCTGAAAAGAAGAGAGAGCAACGCTTGCAGGCGCAAGGATCTCACACTTTCGATCTTTAGCATTCCCACTGGTTGGCAGAATGCTTCGAGTTGCTTGGCAAAGTCTGAATTAGGCGTGTGTGACTTGGGGTTTTGTCTACATCTCATCTGAGGGCTTCTGCCGTTTGTCGCCAATGGTCCGATGTGCATGCCTAGCAAGCGAAAGATTTTACAACATGACGAAATCGCATGAAAGTGCTCAAATATTTCTGATCCTACACAGATTCCCTATCAGAGCCATGCAGCTGCCAAACAACATTAACGGAACGTGGTTTCTCGAAACTGGCACATTGCTGAGCCCCCGGGGGGGTTTTGTGGTATGCCCAAGGAAGGAAGTGCCGTCCTGCAGGCACGTATTCTCATGATTCAAGCAAGGGGGCACGAGCAGACGGCTATGGTTAAGCAGGACGTGAACATGCCGTGAAGCGACGATGGGTAGAAATACCCATCATCCTGTCAATTCGATGAAGTGCCAAGCAAAGCGTC
Organism: Symbiodinium sp. CCMP2592; assembly: GCA_905221615.1. Classification (NCBI taxonomy): domain Eukaryota; class Dinophyceae; order Suessiales; family Symbiodiniaceae; genus Symbiodinium; species Symbiodinium sp. CCMP2592. The sequence continues at coordinate 36,391 of CAJNDT010004768.1, forward strand.
CCGATGCAACAGTTATATTGACGACGAGGTGAATCGGACGCAGTCAGGATGCTTACCGTTCGATTTAAAGAGCTGTGGAAGATTTAGCAGAGTCGGGCTGATGAAATTCATCCCATGTACCTGCATGGAGCTCATGCTGCGGCACACTGGGCAAAGGTGCTGAAAACCACATGAAGGTTCAGTTAGGACACCTTCGCAAGTCGGGATCATCTATCGCAGCAGCCGCTCCAAAGTCAGACAGCCGCACATCCTATGACACGAGGTCAGGAGGCCAATCCAAGCTCTCATACACACCAAACTTCAAACCGTCCTCGCTATACCTGGGACATAGCATGTCACACGGATCAGCCTGTCCTTCACTGCAGAGGCGTCCTGTGCAAAGCTATCGATCTGGACTTGCAGTTGTACTTGCCCCAAGGAAAAACAGCACACATACCTCTCGACTACGCCTCGAGCGCCAAAGAAGCTTGTACATGGTTAGCCAATGTTAGACACGCATTTCAGAATGAGCCACCTCTGGACATGCCTCCGTTGTTGTGACATACCAGTTTCGCTGAAGCTGACTCACAGGTCCTTGAGGCCATCAAGCACCACGAGCGTGTTGTGCAAGTAAATGTCGCCGTGCATCAACCCCTGGCCACAAACACAAACAGTGATTGCCTGCACCGAACAAAATTAACGGCGACAATACTCCCAAGCCTTGCTATGGAGGTACGCACCCGCGGCTGCAACGTTGGAAGCAATGCGGCATGCGGCTGTGACGGAGTATATGGGGCCAGGACCCCCGTGGCACGGGAGGGCATCACCTAAGCTCTCGTGGTCGTAGGGCAGTACCAGTGCCAACGCTTGATCATAGTCATCCGGCCGACAGGCCAACCTCAACCACTTATTGTACTGAGCAGCGTGTCACTGTCTGGAACGTCGGTGGGCCCGCCGCAGCTTTCGCTCCTTCCAATAACTCCAGGACCATGCCTTGCGAGCAGCCATGAGCAGCCCATGACACGGTGATGTGGAAAACATTCAACTACAGACCCCAACGCTTCACAGCTGCTGTCAATGAGGACCCTTGACTTTGTGATTTAAAGTTTGGGCCAGGGCTGCCACGTCGGGGCTCTTCAAAGGTACCTGGGCCCATGCACGGTGTCACATCAGTGCCCAGGTTCTGAACTGTCTACCGGTACCAAACGCTAAACGTGCCCAAGCACCCAAAACAGCCACCAAGCATGGGTGACCGGGTTGTGAAGCCACGCGATTGGCGGCCCATTCTGTCCGTGCAGTTCCATCCGAAAAGCACTCCGAATCCCAGATCTTCACAGCAACCTTCTGGTCTCGCCAGGTTCCCTCGTGCACTGTCGCCCCGGCACCGCTTCCCAACTTCTCTGCCAAGCGAAGCTCTGTGAAGTCCAAGCTCCTTGGGCCCTCGGCCAGGTGCCGCGTCAGAGCTTTCTCGGCAAAGGGGTTGCCCCCCAGGGCCAGCCAGGCGAGGCGAGGATGCTTCAAGAGCGCTTCGGGGAAGGCCTCTAAGGCGTTCGCAGCGGCGCGGATCATCTCCAAGGAGGCCATCTGAGCAACAGGGGCCAGAGCCTCGCAAGTGAGCCTGTTGTGACTCAGCATCAGCTTGCGAACTTTCTGAAGCCGGTCCATGTTTGGCAACTCCGCGATCTGATTGCCCGCTGCAATTAGCCACTCCAGGCAGGTGGGCAGCAAGCATCCGTCCAAGCTGGTCAGGTTGTTGTCTTTGATGCCTCATGTCGGGGCCAGCGAATTTCAGAACCGGCAGAAAGGAAGCAAGAGTGTTTCAATCCTGCCTAGCATTCGCAACCGTGGGCACAAAGACAGGTCCGGAAGTGAAGCCATTCCTCGGTCTAGCACACGACTGCCTGCGATTCACATAACCAAAGCGGAGGTGCGCTTCTTTCCAATCATGCCTGGACTCCAACATTGGAGGCGAAGAGAATTTCCAATTTCGGCAACGGGCAGACATCTGGAAAGCTTTGCCTTGGGCTTACAAGCGATTCCGGCAGGAAAAGAAGCGGAATGGTGTGGAACAAGACCTTTCCAAACCCTGGCGAGAACGATCGAGAGGTTCACTCCAAGTCACAGGGGATTTCCTCCGATATCCAGTTGAATGAGCTGCTCACCTGCACGAATGGCATGTCACAACCCAGCGCACATAAGAGCACTTCCAAAAAACAAACACCGAAACAAGTAAGTGCGCATGACCGTGCCACTCAGTGGCACTGCCGCAGTGCGTCTTCAGGCACTGCAGTCAGTCCTCTCAGAAAAATGCAGGAAAGCCACCATGCTCTGGCAAAGAGGCAGGGAAGCCTGCTTCCTGAACCGGTCCTGCTTTGAAGACTTTCAACACCCGGACGGAAGCCAGGATGTCGCCCTGTGCAGAAGGTGCCAACTCCAGAAGGCAGGCCCAGGCCTAGGCGCCCCCAAACGGCCCGTCGGCGCCTGCGGCTCCCGGAGCAGGGACACCGCCCTGTCGCCTGAGAGCTCCGAGGCCTCCGCCTCCGCCATTCCAATCCCGCTCAGAGGCTCCGAGGCTCAGAGGCTCCGCCGTTGAGCCCAAAGCGCTGACAGCTTCCGGTCAAAAGGCTCGAGTGCCCCCCAGGCCCGAGCGCCTCCCCAAAACTGTCAAGCTTCAAGTCCAAGCGGCTGGTGTGAACGCAAGTCAAGGACTTGCTGCCCCGACAGGGTGACGTTGTACGCAAGACCTAAGCCGCGGCCATCCGTAGGTGAGCTAGTGGCCACACCTAACATGCACCGCTAAGCAGCCAGCCCGCGTAGCCGAACCTGCACGAAACACGCGTTCACATGACTTCTCTCACCCTGGCCATCCGGCGTCGAAATTGACTCGAAAAGCCACCTGCTATCATCAACAAGTCTTTGTTTACCTGAGTGCCTGAACCCCCACCCCGGCCTCAGGGCAGTATCAGCAAACGCCGCTGCACGCTTGGCATCCCAAACGACATTAAGATCCCAGAACATTCGACAACTCGCAGGCGAGAAGCGCAGCTAACATAGTCGAGTATGGTACTGAAGCTGACAGCTGACGACAGCAAACAAGTATTCCCATTGTTCCTTCTAGAATGCGTCCATGCCTGTGTGAGAGTCGCCCCACCTTATGTACGCTTATGCTAAAACGTCGGACTTATTACTCTGGGCACGGACATGGCAGGAAAACTCCTGCACAAGTCCGGGCCGTTGCAGGGTGCTAGCTCTGCGGTGTTCCAGTTGACATGACGGTGGCAGCCAAATGCTCCGTCGGCGCATATACACATGTAGCGGGTGAAGAATGCACCGTACTGCAACTTCATGATGCTACACGTGCGAACGTGCAGGCTGACTGGTGCAAGGACTCACATTTTCTGAACACCCGCGCACAGGCAAGCTACACGTCCACGCCTCTCATGATGGCAAATTCGACGAGAGAATGCACTAGGTTCAACCTGCTGTGGAATGCTTGACACATCTGACACCGTATGGACCTCTCCGAGTGTTAGGGCATGAGCATGCCGACCGAAGCTCTCACCACTATGTGCCCGCTATTACAGCACGAGGAAAACAACTAGCGTTTCGGGCTTTTGTAAGACTGACTGCAGACAGCAATCCTGTTTCGTCGTCTGACTAACGGGCATGAATGTCATCCTTGTCGTGCGCCTGAAAAGATCTTCACGGACCTTACTGTGCTCACGAGGCCATCATGCTAAGCTGCTACAGCTGCTACTGGGCACGGCAGTTGATCAATCATTGGCCATGTCAAGGAAAGGTGTGGTATTTTCTTCCGTACAGACTAATGTCATCCAAAGCCTTCCGACAACTACCACCGCAAACGAGGGAGCGTGGGGAGAATGAGGAGCTAGATCACAAGTATCTTTTTATGTCATCGTCGTTTCGGTTTTCTTGTCATGCCCAAAGGCCCTCTCACTTGCAAGGAGTCCGGTAAACATAACAACAATTATAACAACAATAATAATAGTAATCATAATAATAATCATAATCAGAATCCTAATAGAAATGATAATAACCTTGGCCATGCCACGGACTCTGTCATACACCGTGCCAGTGAAATCAACTGCTCTGCAATCAGCTCCAAAAGCGCAGCCCTTCAGGCTGCGTCGATGCACCCAGAAGCTTCTGACTCGTGGAGAGATTGGCATTTAGCTAGGTGTACCCTGCAGTGGCTCCGGGGCTTCGCGTTGGTACGTCCTCCGCAAAAGAACCCAATGGAGGAGTCTGAAGCATCCGGACTGCTGCATTGTTCCGTTAACTTGTCCGAGTTTCATAACCCTAAATTTGTTGGTGCCTCCAGCACCACAACATCTTCTGCATCACTAGAAAGCATCACAGCAAGTCTGTTGGTGCCAGTCTCAAAAGGAGGCACTGACCAAAGAATCCATGGCTGAGAGGAATTCTGCAGAGTCCAAATGGTCTCAAGTTGTGGGCAGGATTCTTTGAGACGGTGCCCAAAAGGCGAGAGCACTTCTCACTGCTGGTCCTTCTTCTCCGCCTTCTCCGCCTGCTCGAGGGCCTCGATGCCCTCGATGAGGTGCTGCATGGCCTCCTCGGCCGTGTCGGCGAAGCGGAGCTGCTGTGCGTCCCAGTCGGAGATCATGCCGTAGTGGACGAAGGCGTCCCACTGGATGCAGTCTTTCCAGAACTTCTTGCCGATGAGCACAATCGGCAGCTGCCGCTTGATCTTGCCCGTCTGCATCAAGGTCAAGAGCTCGAAGAGCTCGTCGCACGTGCCAAAGCCACCCGGAGCAACCACCAAGCCCATGCACTTGAAGGCCATCCAGAACTTCCGGGTGAAGAAGTAGTGGAACTCGAAGCCCAGCTCCGGTGTTACCCACGGGTTCAGGCCATCTTCAAAGGGAACCGAGATTCCTAGGCCGATCGACTTGCCCTTGGCCAGGGCAGCACCCTCGTTGGCCGCTGCCATCATTCCAGGCCCACCGCCTGTGCCCACGTGGTATTCGGCCAGGCCCTGTTTGCTACGCTTCATGCTCCACTCGCTGAGCAGCCGGCATGTTTCCCGGACCACGTCGAACATGCCGACCAGGAACTCCTGCTTCTTTAGCCTTACAAGAGCCGACTGCAGCTTCGCGTCGCCTGGATTGGCCTTCACCTTGGCCTCGGCTTCCTTCACCGCCACCTCGTACTGATCCTTCGGCTTCGCTCGCGCGGACCCGAAGAACATCACGATGTTGTCCACGGAGTTGGCGTTCAGCCGTTCCTTTGGTTCCTCAAGCTCGCACATGATGCGGATCAGCCGGGCCTCCGTGGAATTCAAGAAGTCGTTGTTCTTGTACGCCTTCGGGGGCTTCGGGCCACCCGCATCGGCACCTGCCACCTCGTCGTGGCCGCGCTTCGCCATGGCCGCCCACGCAGGAGGAGGGACTTGACTTCTTCTTGCTAGCCTTGATCGCGACAGCAGCATCAGTCGCAGACGGTAGAACTTCACAGGAAGACAGAAGGGCAAGCGAGAAGGGTGCAGAGCTGCTTAAACTGCGAGTTACCGTCCTGACCCTTTCAGGATGCGCCACAGAGCCGAAGAAACCCCAAAATCAAGGTTTCGTAGTCACCGCCAAAAGGTGTCGCTCACCCACAGCCACGCAACGTCGTATCATCCATCGGGACTTCGGTAGCTACTAAGAGCAAACTAGCTGGTTGGCCAGCCAGCCAGGGAGGCAGGTAGGTGCAGGTAGATGTAAGTAGCCGAAGTAGCTGTGCGCAGCTGCAAGTGGCTGCAGCCAGCTGTTGGTGAGGTAGGCGGAGGTAGGTGTGAGGACCGACCCACGGTTGTTACCGCAGTCGCCACATGATTCGCTCCGGCTTCTCTGAGGCGCATAGCACCGTTGCATCGTTCTCTGGCAACGCCTGTCGCCGATGTTGAACTAAGAGAGCTGAAACGCGACGAAGCCTTTGACGTTGGCTCGTGTATCTGCTAAAGAAGTAGAAGCCAAACTGCCTATGACACATCGCATACACTCTTGATTTTCACCAGCTCTGCTCTCAGCTGAAGCTTGCAAGTGTAAGCAGGAGACAGCCTTCGTCTCGATGCGTCTCACTCGCACTGACTGATGCCTCGATGGAGACATTGCCATCCGACATCGAGGCTAGAGCTCTGGGGGTCTGTCTACAAGGCAGATGACTAAACGCCTCGAAATCGCAGAGGTGCCTCCACGCAACAGGCTACCCGATCTGCGGAGGTCATCAGGAGTCCAACTTTGACTACCGCGTCCTGCGGCCTGCTTCGGCCCACGCAGAGGTATAGATATCATTACAGGCACCTGGGTTCATCTCGAGCTAACCTTTCCGGCAAGACATCTCACACAAAGCGGAGCAGTCTTGAGCACCCGCTTGCTGCTTGGGAGAACCCAGATGCCCCTACCCTACAACCAATAAGTGCAGGAGATTCGGCGCTCAATGCTGATCACTGACACTACGCAGAAAACTCTTTCAAGAGTGCTGAACTCCATTCCACGCGCTGACTCTCCAAGCCTCTTTGGGCCAAGTTGCTGCACTCAAACCATCGAGAATATGATCATACTTAGTGTCGTTTTCGGTGTCATTGGCTGGGACAACTGTTCCACCTCCCAAACAGACACGGGCTAGAATCCCGCATTCGTCAGTGATGAGCACAACTCATCGACGCTTTGCGGAACAGTTGCCTTGTATATCTACCGCCGGAGCAAAGGGACGGCCATCACAGCCTGGCCACACTTGCACAAGTGTCAAGGATTGTACATAACTTAGCCTTGAACCGAAGGCCGTACGATGTGAAGTTTAGAGCTTCGACGGCAACAAAGCAGGTCCGAATACCCTCTTCAATAACCAGAAGAATCGCTGCAATAACGACATTCCCTACTGCTGGCGTTGTGACAGCGACGGGAATGGTGCCCAACATCATGACCATCCTGAATAGTCATGTCCATGATGAGCCTATCCGCAAAAACACGCTGCAGCACATGTCTCCTTTTCTATTGTTCGAGTCTCCCTCTTCGACTTTTTGACAGGATATCTCCAGATGCTTAATTAGTTAGGGTTCTCGCCATCCTGCACTCTGAGAAGAGTGGTGAGTTCTGTAGCTTGGATCGAAGCCTGGTCAGTTTCAAAGCGCAAGTCGTAGCCGCTCAGGGCACGTACTGATCGAGCTGTCGTTTGCACGGCTCGGAACACATGACAGCTTCTTTTCGTGGCTTTGGCTATTGGGCTTCGTCCTGCGGTTGCGATAGATCGGATCTGCGCCGAGCCCAGCGTTACTCTCCAGGGCCGTAAAGCTCCAGGCAGATAGTGCTGCGTCTGTGATTCAGACCACAGGGTTGTTGAAACATGTTGAGCGCAGTGGAAATCCGCACTTTAGCCGAGCGCGACGAAAGAAGCGCCGATCAGGTTGGGAACATTTTCTTTGTCGTGACTGCGGCTGCAGCCATTCCACAGATTCAAAGGGGTGCTTTGTCCCTTTAAGATCAAGCCCAACTGCAATGACTCCTTACACGTACTCCTCGGACCCTTCACTTCACATGCCGGAGTCCGTCTAGCACACTGCAGTGCGGATGACCATGCATCCCCGTTTCTGCAATGCAGGTAGACATGCCTAGACCCAACATGCCTAGATGCAATATAATATGACATAAGATAACATCATATCATACAGTATAATATATCAGATCATATTATTTTATATTGTAATATATAGTTGTATTGTATACATATATATAAATATATTATTATTATTATTATTATTATTATTATTATTATTATTAGTATTATTATTATTACTATTATTATTATTACTATTATTATTATTACTATTATTATTATTATTGTGAGTAAAGGACGTGCCCTGTGCCCACCGGCCTTGGGCTGCGGCTCAGGGTCTCAATTGCCCGCACACGCGGAGCCTGCGCGCGCGGAATGCGGCCGAGGCCACGGCTGGAGATGGTCCGGGGCTCCCCTTAAGGATCCTAGCATTTAGGGGTACCTTTTTGTGGAGTCCTTATGATGAGGACCCTACCATTTTAGGGGCCCTTATAAGGTACTATATAGGGGTACTATTTTAGGGTACTACGAGTATATTAGGGTACTATGTTAAGGTACTATCGTAGGGTCCCCCATTTTGGGAAACCATATAAGTCCCCCCTTGCTGTACTCAGGCTGCTCAGGTTCAGGCATTCGGAGAGAAGGTGCCCGGAGAGCGAACTTGATACCTGCACCGCACACGGACGTGGCAGCTTTGAGCTTGCCAAAGGCACTCCGGGCCACAGGCGAACGAAGGCTTTTGCCGATCGGCTGTCTCGTGGGTGCTAGCTGCTAACTTAAGCCACATGCCACATGTGAAACGGGCCAAATGCCCTTGAAATGAGATTGGCATGGTCAAAACCTATTTAAGTATACAAGATGATCCGAGTTCCGCTCAAGTCAGGCACTCCCGTGTTTTTAGGAGAGCCCAAGCTGGAAGATGGGAAGAGTCGTGGCCAGGTCACTTCACAACTCTAGCAAAGATGCGGTAGCAGTCTGGAGTGTCCTTCGGGTGCCTCCTGAACAGGATAGACCGATTCGATGCTAGCCAGGCCCGATTTGAGCCCGTTTCCACTCCTGCCATTCAAATCGCCAGCAAGCATGCAATGGGTGGGTTCCTATCCTCTCACTGCAACTTCGAAGCTTTGACGTTCCGTTGTGCTCACTGCTGGTCCTTCTTCTCCGCCTTCTCCGCCTGCTCGAGGGCCTCGATGCCCTCGATGAGGTGCTGCATGGCCTCCTCGGCCGTGTCGGCGAAGCGGAGCTGCTGTGCGTCCCAGTCGGAGATCATGCCGTAGTGGACGAAGGCGTCCCACGTGATGCAGTCTTTCCAGAACTTCTTGCCGATGAGCACAATCGGCAGCTGCCGCTTGATCTTGCCCGTCTGCATCAGGGTCAAGAGCTCGAAGAGCTCGTCGCACGTGCCAAAGCCACCCGGAGCAACCACCAAGCCCATGCACTTGAAGGCCATCCAGAACTTCCGGGTGAAGAAGTAGTGGAACTCGAAGCCCAGCTCCGGTGTCACCCACGGGTTCAGGCCATCTTCAAAGGGAACCGAGATTCCTAGGCCGATCGACTTGCCCTTGGCCAGGGCAGCACCCTCGTTGGCCGCTGCCATCATTCCAGGCCCACCGCCTGTGCCCACGTGGTATTCGGCCAGGCCCTGTTTGCTACGCTTCATGCTCCACTCGCTGAGCAGCCGGCATGTTTCCCGGACCACGTCGAACATGCCGACCAGGAACTCCTGCTTCTTTAGCCTTACAAGAGCCGACTGCAGCTTCGCGTCGCCTGGATTGGCCTTCACCTTGGCCTCGGCTTCCTTCACCGCCGCCTCGTACTGATCCTTCGGCTTCGCTCGCGCGGACCCGAAGAACATCACGATGTTGTCCACGGAGTTGGCGTTCAGCCGTTCCTTTGGTTCCTCAAGCTCGCACATGATGCGGATCAGCCGGGCCTCCGTGGAATTCAAGAAGTCGTTGTTCTTGTACGCCTTCGGGGGCTTCGGGCCACCCGCATCGGCACCCGCGACCTCGTCGTGGCCGCGCTTCGCCATGGCCGCCCACAGAGGAGGGTTCACGTCAGAGGATGCTTCTGAGAGGATCATGACAGAAGCGAGCAGCAAGGTCTACGAGCACGTGATCTGAAACAGGCGAATGAAGCCAAGCTCTGACTTTGACAACACGGAAGCAGAAATCGAAACAGACTGAGAGTCTCAAATGGAGTCTTGAAAGCGGAAAGCAACAGGCCAAGGCCTCACGACGCGTAAGCCAGAGTGTATGTACCTGTCCCGTGCTCAAACTTGCAAGCGGAGGTCTGCAAAAGGCTGCAGAACATGGGAACCTGATCAAAGTGATAACATCCCTACCGTTATGTCAGCAGGACCGCAGTTCAAGCATGGGAGCAAAGAAGATCGAGGCTTCGACGCTGTGTCCTTCGGCATCGTGGCTGGCACGACGGAGAAGTCTCCGAAGACGTGCACCCCTGCAAGTGTCAGACTGTAATCTCGAAGTTTCAGGCTTGACGTCACAGTTTCCAGGGCCCTCCCTCCAATCCAAAACACTATCTGCAAAAGATCTCCATATTCTCTGCAGCTCACCTTTGAAGGTCTTCCAGACCCGTTTGTTGGGTTTGGGATTTCGATGTGGAGGTACTATTCTGGGCGCAGCACTTCGCTCCCGTTCGGAGCGTGAGCTCGGGATGGCCGAGCTTGTGGGATCCCTGGCGACGGGCAGAGGAATTTCAGATCTTCGCTGGGGAATTGGGGCGGATTCTTTCGAGCAAAGCACAGCTCAAGAAGAACAGCTCAAGCGAGGAGAGGAGGACTGCTGGATGTGCTCACGCACCTGCAAAGGCTTGGCTTGCCGACCCCTTCACCTGCATCGTCTACGGCGTCCACGGCCTCATCGGAGTTGCAATGATGTCGACTTCGTACCTGACGGCCGGTGTGAGAACCGAGATCTAGGGAGGTCCGGCTGCTGAAGTGCTGCCTTCTTGGTGGCATGGCTCTTGCGCAAGCCACGGTTCTCGATGTCCACCAGCTCATCGCCCACCAAGTATTTCTGCGAGACGGCTACAAGGAGAAAGTCTGAAGCTGAGAAACAAAGCCACCAGACGCAAAGACGCTGAGAAGTGGGAGTTCAAAGCAGGAGAGAAAAAGAGCCAGAGCCCCCAGAAAGACTCAAAGGCCGTCCTCTGCGCCCCCTCGCCGTGGCGAGAGCTCCGGCTGCACGGCCGCCGCCTCTGAGATCCACCACTGCGCACTGAGCAGCCTTTGCGCCTTTGCTCGTCTGAGCTGGGAGCCATCTCGCCACTGGTTCGATGCTGAACTGACACCGTTGCGGATGCCTTTCCTGCCGAAACGAGGCAGGGATCGACCAACCAATTCCGCGATGGCTTCTGCGCAGGCTTGCCTGCTGGGCTCAGGGTGTCGGCCAAGGCGGCATCGGCCAGTCTGCCGAAAACCATCGGAGTCAGACAAGCTCAATAAACCCCAGCACACAAACTTTGATGGCCTGCGCGGGCTGAGAGCACGCAGCTCCTCCATGTCTTCTATGTAACAGCACACCCGTCATCCCACATCAACTGCATCAGCCGTTGACAGGCAGCGGACACACGAGTTTCGGCTTCTTGCAGAGCAAGCAAGACTCGGGGTCATGGGGTTATCCGTTGACTCCATCCCACATTGCTTTCACGTAACTGTCGCTTGACCGTGATCACCAAAATCAGGATCCCACCCCCGCTATGACATGCAAACCGCTCCTCCACATGCTTCGCTGCCTGGCCCGTGAAACGGGACATGTCGTGTCAACAGATCACAAAGGCTTGCCATGGCATGGCATGATTTCCATTTCCAGCCTGAGGATTCTCCGAGAACTGGTGTCGACGATTGTTCGGTGGTGGCTCTGGCACCCTGACAACGAGAGGTCGGTCTCTCGTCCCCTAGATTACAGTGTGGCTGACGTGTTTAAGCATACTGACTGCGCGACTGTATCTGTCTGAGATACTCTTTCCCGGGTCTGTTCAGACAAATGTGAGCACCATGATTGAGGAATCTTACAAGCACCCTTAGAACTTCGACGGTGCGTCCTGGCCTGTGTGCTTCGAAGCGCATCAGCTTCTTGGCGATCTCAGGGTCCTGCACATGCAGGAACGAACGGATCAGACAGCGAAGCCTCACCATTCATGACTGCTTCGAATGACGACAGCCGCCGGAGCCTTGTTCAAGCCCGTTCTCTTTCCGCGGGAAAGTTGAAAATTTTCGCCTAAAGGCTGCGCGAGTGCGCGGAGTTGAGAGCTGCCGTGGCAACTGCAACTGCTGCGCTCATGCCGGATCGAGGCCCGGTCTGTTTGCAATGGCCGCAGCTGTCGGCTTGGCATCCTGTCAATGCGCAACACGACGTCAGCGCTGATAATACTCTCATTCTCTCTGTGATTGCAACACTCTTCTTTCAGGGCGTTGGGGTGACAAGATGGTGGTAGGTGATAACCGGAATCTGGAGGAACCGAAGACATGCTTTTACACTGAAGGTTCCCGGCTAGTCCCCCGATTGGTCGAAAACATGCATGAGTTGTCTTTATGGTCCCAGCAGCGCTAACTTCAGAAACTCACGCTCTCTCTTGCTTGCTTGCCGGGCGTTTAGGAAATGGGGCGCGGGTCCCCCCCTTCCCTGCGCGCTGCGCTATGCCACTGTTCGTGTCTGGTGACACGCTCTTCTTCCGCCGGGCATGAGGAGGTGTTAAGCCCCCTCGGCCACTAGGGCCCCCCCAGATTTTGTGGGGACTTTGGAGGAGTGTGAAAAGGTCTTCGCAGATATTTTCCCCTTGGAAGATCATTTCAATAGAACCAATAAGAATCGGTAAACCTTCAGTAGTCCCCCAAGGGGCTCCATCTACTCTGTACGTTCGATGGTCCGGATTTCCGCCGAAAACAACCTAGTAAAACAAGTAGGCCAAACGAGCAGAAGTCCCTGTTTCCCCGACCATCTGTTGTGCTACGTTGAGGCAAGTTCCCCCATCAACAACAACAGGATATAAAGGGTAAACCATTCACTTCCGGGGTTCTGCCTCAGTGTTTGCTCGACCCCGGTTCGTCGTAACGAAGGTTAAAGTGAATCAAAAAGGCGATGGTAGTTCTAGTCCCCCCGGGTCGAACATTCGAGACTGTATGTATTGCATATATCCTCCTTCCTTTTTGTCATGACAAACAACAGCTTGCAAGGTCAAGAGATACAACAGCCTAAACAGTTGACACTTCAGGAGGTATGCAAGTTTTCAAGGGCGTTTGGATGCTCCACATCCCCTCAGTGCTACTAGGTTGGGTTCGAGGTGCCTCCATCAATTGCGCAAGCCAGAACAACAGCTCGTAAAACCGGTAAAAGATCTCAAACAAACTGAAACACATCTGGAGGTCCTTCGGAGTTATTCTCCCCTCGTGATTGGCTTCGAGTTGCGAGTGGGCATGGTGGGCTCCAAACAAAGCTAGCCTAGACCAACACCTCAAAACAACCTGGACCCTAAAACAAGCCTCGGATCCCCCCATGCAACCCCAACATTTAGCCAGCTACCTCCCCCGTGCCATCAGGCCGTCACTTCTGCCATCTCTCAGGAGTTCTCGTGGATGTGCTCCCCCAGGATGCGCCGGCGACGGTGGCTTGTGTCGGAGCTCGGGCTCGGGCTTCGCGGTCTTACTGTCCCTCTCCCCCGAGGGCTTGGCTCGCTCTCAGGAGTCCAGCCGTGGTAGAGGGCCATATCCCCCATTCCATGGTGTCTGTCAAACCGCCACCATGCGTCCTCTGTGTCGGGTAGTCCTTGTTTCTGTTCGGGGATTTGCCGCGAAATCCCCCGTAGGAAAGCCATTGCTGCTTCCTGCACTTGCGGCAGGCGTTCCCCGGGCCACGTGGTGATCCCCCCAGACCATTCTTGGAGCTGGCGGACTGCGTGTTCCCAGGCTTCAAGTCCAGGGGGTCTCTCCACCATGTTCGACTCGTGGCTCCCCGCGGCCATCTCGACGACGTTCGAGGGGTGGGTGAGGGCATTCCCCCGTAGCAGTAGGTCGAGCGCTTCCATTACTGCTATCAGCTTTGCCCAGTCCTCTGTTGTCGTCTTGCCGTCGAGGATGTTGTTGAGCGTCCTCCGCAGCGGCTCCAAGATGGGCGGCAGTTGGATCCGCACCGCAACATCCCCCATGGGTAGCTCGGAGAACCATTGCATCAGGGCAGCAACGTGTGGTTCGAGGTGCCCATAGCTAATGCATGTTCCCCCTAGAGACAGCTGCTGACGTGCTATGTTGAGCATAGCTTTGACTGCTTTGGCGGCTTCAGTGCGAGGTGAGCCCGGGGCTTGAGCCAAAATGGTGACACGCTCTCTCTCTCTCTCTCTCTCTCTCTCTGCGATCTGTGTGACTACAGTAGGCATTAGTAGATATACATATTCATGTCTGTATATGCATATGCACATGCCGAATCGCTTGTTTATGTGGCTGCAGATGTGCGCATGTTTTGCGCATCTATGGTGCATGTACGTACTTTTTGCATGGTATGTGAAAAGGCGCGAAGCAAGCCACACAAAGTAGAGGCAGATAGACGGTTCGGGACGGTTCGGAACGGTCCGAACGGTTTGGGACGGTTCGGGACGGCTCGGACGGCTCGGGCTCGGAACATTCGGAATGGTGGTAAACGGTTCGGAACGGCTCGGGTCAGAACGTCTCGGAACCGCTCGCAACAGCTCGGGAAGTCTTCGAGCAGACTCACAGCAACTCCACCTGACAGTTAAACCCTTACCCCTGAGAATGCTTAAGACTAGATTTGCGTCGCATGTTACCGCATATTCGATTCCCATTACACCCCATCAATGGCCGTGGGGGGCTAACCTTCTTAAAGTTGTGTTAAGCATTCCCAGGGCTTCCCAATGTATGTATGTGTGCGTGTATGTATGTACGCATATATGTAAAACTAGGCGTGTAAGTGAGTGAGGTAGTGAGTGACTGAGGCAAGCAAGTAAGTGTCTATCCATCTCAGACCTACCTTATTTATCTACCTACCTACCTATCTACTTGTCTACCTATCTACCTCTTTACTTATCCAGCTATCTAGCTATCTATCCTTCCATCTGTCTGTCTGTCTACCTATGTACCTGTCTACCTATCCACCTCTGAGTCTCTACCTCCTGGATACACACATACCCGTACCCTGCCCCGGCCATGCCGTGCCTCACGTGACACTACAAATCCTTACATTAGTGCATGTTGTATTACACTGGATTGCATTGCATTGCACTGTGCGGCATTGCAATACGTGCATGACTAGGTACATACCGTCAAAAGTGCAATGAAATACAACACGATGAATAAGTGAATCGATGCAGACAGACCATCCTGCTTATGAGCCTAACTATTGGCCGACGGGCCTACACGGAAATCTAAGAGGCGCATCCGCACACATTCACATGCAAGCAGTCATTGACCCCGTCCTGCTCGAGGCACATGTGCACAGATGAATGAATGAGGTACACATCCACTTATCTTACTTCATACATTGGCACATTACATAAATTCGTGTGCCTGTGGCTGTCGTTCTTGGAGGACTCATATCTATGTTTGTTCCCTGTCTTGGACTTCATGTCCCCCCGCAAGCTGCCCGCGAGACATCCGCACCTCGCCGTTCATCCTCAACCTGAGTCTTCAGAGTGTCGCATCGGGCCGTGTCTGGATCGAGACGGGTGCTTGACGGCCGTTCGCTTTGCAGCCGTCCCGCACAGTGTGATCAAAAGTCCGTTGCCAGCTGGGGTTAAGCGGTTAAGCCACCTTGCTTGCACTGCTGTCACCGAAAAGTGACATCCATTGCAGAACTTGTTCCGAGGCAAACCAGTGTGAA
The DNA here is from genome assembly GCA_905221615.1 of Symbiodinium sp. CCMP2592. Taxonomy (NCBI): domain Eukaryota; class Dinophyceae; order Suessiales; family Symbiodiniaceae; genus Symbiodinium; species Symbiodinium sp. CCMP2592. The sequence goes on from CAJNDT010004768.1 coordinate 51,795, forward strand.
ACTTAAACTTTGCACCACTGAAACGAAGCAACAAGAATGAAAATGCCTGACAAATGTGAGTTCACGAAGTGTACGGCGAACGCTCATGTCTATACTGGGGCCCACACCAATTCTCCGAGTTCCTTGTGATCTTGCCTTGTGTCTGCAAATGTCCACACAGCAGAGTGGCACTCTCTTCAGTGCCTGGAAGACCGCAGGACCGAAGCTTTGCCGACGTAGTGCTCAGCTTGCGGCCACTGTGCATTCGCCGCACTGCAGAGCTGAAGTTCGACGACCTTGCAGATAACACCCACATCCACAGCCCCATGCGGTCCCATAACTCAAAAGCTTGCATTTTGTGGCTTGGCATGCTTGGCAACCAGACGGCATCGTGCGGTCAGCTTTAACCGCAACCGGGCTGGGATCACGTGGGCGCGAGTACCTCGCCAGGGCTTCACACAGGATGGTTGTGGCTTCCAGTTACGCCTCCCGAGCTGCCACAATGCAGCGATCTTAGCTGGGCTCACGCCATCCAGTCCTCGGACATGTTCCAGTTGGGACTGGGCACCCTGGCCGCTTGTGTTCGGATACCGCCACGGACAGCTGCACGGATCGGAAACAGCAGGGAACTGCAGGGACTTGGCACAAGGCGTCGGGAGACAATGATAGACGACTTACCGGATGGCCGCTTCCGCCTTCCTAAACTCAGCCAGCCTTGATGCTGCGCTCGGACTTCGGCAGTCTCGATCCTGTGGCACATCGGCACATGCCAGTTACACTCGCATGCGCATCGTTGCATTGAATGCAGCAACGAATGCCCTGAGCCGTCCTGTCCCAGCGTGTCTCGAGGACTAACATCGCGTTGTCGAGGGCTCGCATCCACGCGGGCACTTAGTGGTCGTGCGCTGTCTGCCCGAGCACTGAGCTGTCGTGCACTCATCCGATCTGGCAAACATTCGGACCTGCAAAAGGGACACAAGCTCAACTCCACACGGTGCATGTACACACACCGAAGGTGGCAGCTCGGTATGAGCGAAAGCGGCCAAAGCCCATGAAGTCAGCACTCGGCTCCCGAGCCCTTAAACGGCGCCTGCCGCGGCTGAAGCTGCCGCCGCCGCCGCCGCCCCGAGTCGGCACAGTGAGTTCTATCTCCGACTTCACCTGACACAGCAACGAAAGTCGTGTCCAACATGAGCCACTTACCCCAGCCCACCTTGCTCAGATTCCTCGGTGTGCGAGGGCTGAGCCAGAACGACCTGCCAAACAGAGGGAAGCAAAACAACAGAAACCTAGCATGTACGGAAACGTGCATAACGGCCAGTCAATCATGCCAGACAATCTCATCAGCACGGTCGAAGAGATTAGCTGGCTTGTCCTGGCAGGTGGAAAAGATTACAGTACTCCAACAAAAATATAGTCTTCAAGCAGAACCCCAACAGCAGCCCCTCACACAGTGCATGTGTGCAACACGAGCATGTTCTTACCTCACACTGTTGCGATTCTATATCAATCTTTGCTTTGCTCTACGTTGGCAAACGCACCGAACATTCTGAGGTGCACGGCCCGGAATGTCGCCCGCGCTGACCTTATAACGCACCAGATCAGGTAGAGTTTCGGTGAACATGAAGGGCAAGCTGCTTCGTCGCAGTTCCAGGAGTTCAAGGGGTTTAGGGACTGGCAGATGCCTTCCTGACTACAAGTAGCATCTTGAGTCACGGTTCTCTGCGAGTTCGACTCAATGCTTTACTTCGCTTGTGGGGTCCCCGCATGCTCCTTCGAAGAGGGGAGCGCGGCGATAGAGACCGTGGCGAGCGGCTTCCAAAGAGGCCTGCGCAAGAGGCACTGGATATCTCAAAACTCGTGACGTGCTGGCCCATCTCGGCTGCCACAGGCTTCAGATGCAAAATTGGACCACCTAGCTGCGACGTAGCTGCATGTTGGGCTGCCAGGGCAGAAGGTCTCCAACGACAGAAACAAATAATCCGACGAGCCGTTTGACGAGCAGCAAAGACCACAGCAAGGACAGCAGACGTGAAGACAAGCCGAAGTTGAAGGCTGACACGGCATCATCCCGCATGGTCAGAAAAGAGTCTAACGTCACAAACAGTCAAGCTGACAGTAAACTGAAGAGTTTCCCTTCTGCACGCTTTAAAACGACACGGAATTTAGCTTAGGGCAGCTCAGCTCACAAACCAGCTGCAGTCCAATCATGACGCGAAACACTTATCGCCTCTTTCGCCCCGAGGCGATGCATTGCGGGGCGTGGCATTCGGCGTCCTGTCATCTCTGGATTTGGGCATGCAGATACACGGCTGATGAGATAGCGCCTTGGTCGGGGAGCCCCGCTCTCGTGGCGAAACCAATCCTCCAGAACATTCGAGCATTCCGAGCAAAAGCCCAACTCGGGATTGAAGCTGATACGCGAGACACCCTCGATTCGCCTACGGAACACGTCAGACGGCGGAGAATCGAGATGAATCTAGCAAATCTAAGATTCTCCCAAAACTAAGTGTCGGAGGACAACCCCAGTCAGCAAGAGGACATAGAAGCCGCGTCGTTTTGCTGTTGTTCTGCTCATTCCTTCCCTTTTGCCCATGTAACGACATACTTGCAGTCTGTGAACAAGCGAAGCAGTCACATGTTGCAGAAGATCTCCTGTGACTCACGGAAGGTGTCCGTGGCAAAGGCTGTCGGGACGACACCAGTGCTGAACCTCGAAGAAGGCATGTAATTGACCTCATGCTTCCCTCGTCTCTTCGGGTCGCCGTAGGATGCCCTGGGCAGCTGGCCTTCTTGGAACCGTGTTCTCCAGCTTTGGGGACGTGTGGGTCACGAAACCCCCGCGGCGAAAGTCCACCCCCGATTTGTCGATCTGCTGCCAGAGTCCTGCAAGGGAAAGGGAAAACACGCCACAACACCTAGAAATATCAGGAAAATGCAGGGTATGGCCAAACATGTCACAATCATACAAGTATCCGGTCAGAAATCTGATAGCATTCTCAGCAGCCTCAATGCCAAACAACAAAAAAAAGAGCCCAGGCTGGCCGAAGCACTTTGCGCTCCTCGGCCGTGCGCGTGGCCGATGCGCGATCCCCGGCCTGACCGAGGCAGCAACACTCTTGAAACTAGGACCCCACGAAGGGTACCAGTACTATTACTATTACTATTACTGCCGGGGAGGGGGGGGGCATGGGACGTGCTCTGCGAACTGAATGGCTGAGGCCCCAGCAGATCTTGTCCATGGCAGACGATACTCTCCAGACTTAGGAGTATGGAAGACAGCACATCTGCTTTCGTTGTCGGGCGGTGTGCGCTCCTGCTGCTGCTCATGCCACTGCGACTACTGCTGCGACCGCTGCTGCCGCTGCTCCTGCTGCGAACTTCCTTTACGTACTTCACCTCAAGGCTTTGCCTGTGATTCCAGGACTTCTCGGTCCAACGGCGACGATGAAGGGTTAACTACAAAATCACCAAAACGGGGTCGTGCACCTGTCGCAATGCTAGGATGATAGCGGGCACGATTGCCCCAAGCTCTTTGACTGCGGCACGACATCAGTCCGGTTGCCCCAGAGCGGAACCTCTTGGAGGGTCCAGAGCTGACAAAAGCTGATCTGCGAAAGTCTCTGTTTCAGGATACCTTGAATGCTAGAAAGCAGAGCTATGTCGCTGCCTGGGTTTTTTGACCATGCCAAGTCCCATGTTGCTTTCGGCTGGACAGAGACATGCCCACTCAGCTGCAGGGGTGATGCTGATCTCGCCATGCCTCCAAGCCTAAGGCCCTGGCCTTGGACCCGTGATCCGAATCTCACACTTTGCAGCCAGCAGCCACGATCAGGAGACAGGGCTATCGTTGCCAATGGCCTGGCACGGCTCAAGTTGCAACCAGTGGCACACCTCGTCTTCAACTGCGACTCGAGCTCATATGGCCGTTTTTTCCACAAGACGACGTTTTGGCGCGTCTATAATATGTCGAGCTGGAGTTTTAGCACATCTGCCTGCCATGAAGCAGCATACTCAGACACCCGATGCGGAAGCCCACCAAAGCGGCAACACATGCTTCCAGCCCCTCCAGAGTATGCAAATGGCTTACCAGCCGAACGGCATCACATCACTGTTGAATCTGGAATGATAAGACATGAGGGTCCCAGCCGGCAGGCTGCTTGTGCTTCTAGCCATGCCGTCCGCAGTGACCTTCAGTGTTTGCAAAATGTTCAGAACCTGAGACTGAAGATCCTCTCCACGACTAGAGAGACTTAATGACCATGCTCTCTGGGAGAGACAACATGCCACACATCATGCCCGCTCCAGGCAGCAAATCAGCAAGGCGTGCGTGCGAGAGTCACGTCACAAACGTACAGGCCGTGAGAGCCCAACTTCTCGACGCCGTCGGCGACCCTCACGAACAGCCTGAACCTCAAGAATGCTCGAGCATACTCCCACTGCCAGGATGCTTCTTGTCGTCGCAATCTGAGTTCCCGCAATTCCGGAATGATCAATCTCTCACCACATTTTGGGACCCAACAGCATCAATGCGCTGCTGATGAACTTCTTGACGCTTTGCCAAAATGATCATCTCTTCGCGCTTTCTCTCCTGGACAAAGCATGCAAGTCTAGAGACTATGCACTGCAAGCTACTGACTTCCATGTTGCAGTTCTCGCTGCGTTTCAAGCTCCAGCATCGGGACAACAGCTCGTGTCATGCGCCTTGTCTCTGGCGCGGTATCGCTCCACCATGTCTGCCTGCGCCAATTCCTGCGGAAGCGTGACCCAAAAAGGCAGGAAATTGCTTCGTCTCACGACGTCCCGGGATGCGAGACTTCGCCGCACGCATGGGTCGAAAACGCGAGCGGCAACACGCACAGGAACTCGCGAGGAAGCCTGGTCTTTTTTTCAATCTTGGGGGTGGAAGCACAAACGTGTGATACCGGATGACAGCTTTTGTCAAGGTTCTGCCATTCGAAGTAGATCATCTCGATTCGTGAATCATGATTGCAGCACCTTCACTTGTAAGCTGCAAGATCGGAATGTCCTGCTCGATAACGAACAACTTCCGTCTGTGAGCATCAACCTTTGCACAAAACGAAAAGCAAATCTCAAACAACACGCCGCACACGCAGTCAGCCCAGGCTGAAAGGCAATCGAAGAGAGGAAGCAGGTGGCATGGTGCATGTAATCTTGAGCTCCAGCTGCCAGCTGCCGCAAATGGGATGCCAAGGCTTCAACATCGACTGGCTTGCCGTCGTCATCGAGGAAGCCCGCGCTTTGCATGGTCTGCCTGCAGTCACTGTTGTGGATCACCCCTGGCGGAAGATGCGAATGAGTCGACACCCGATTCAGGCATGCAACCAGGCTCGCTCAAGGATTCATGAGGGAATGATCTGAATGATCCTCAAACAAGAACCACAGCAAGTTTGTGCCGGATGTTAAAGCTGCTGAACTCTTGAACCAATCGAGAAGCACGACTTGCCTGATCCGAGGGTTGACCCACAGGTGCCTCAAAACTCCAACAGCCGCAATGCTCAAGTGTGAAAGACCCTTATGAAAGGTCGACATCTGAGGAAGACACTGCAAATGCACATCAAACATTGGCTTGTACCTCAGTACAGACACACCCAACGTCGCTAGTTGCAGCTTGCGCCCACCAGTCTCGTCACTCCAGGCACCGGGCTGCGGAAGCTGCACCGTGCGTGAAGAGGAGTGGAAGTCCAGCTCCCGAGCTCGCAGGCCTTTCCTCTGGCTTGCAAGGAGCACTGACTCTGAGAGACGTCAGGAGGCATCAAGACTCAGATGGTTCAATCGTTTCGGTCCTTTTCGCAGGTTCGCGGAGGCCTGCATCGCAGAGCAAGAATTTAGAACTGAATTGCACGGACTTTATTCACGCAAGAACCCAAGAGCATATGACAAGTTCGTCGTCGGTCCGGGCAGAATAACAGGCCTGGAATCATTCCGGCTTCTTGCGCCATGGAGCGCCTGCCTTCAGGGTCGAGCTACGTAGCAGTTTCTAAAAACACACATCACGCCCTTCAAGGAGGTGGTATGGGATCTAATCCAAGACCTTATACAGACTTACACGGGCCATTGGTTGGTGAACGACTCCTGCCTGCACTGCCAGCCTAAGCAGACACGGGGAGAAGCTGCAAGGAGCAATTGAAAGGTGCTCCGTGAGGTACTGATGCTTGTGCAAATTTGCACCAGGAGCAGATAGTCAGCATTTGCCTTGGCATGTTTCGCTCTCGTTCACGACAATTACGCGTGCCTCCATGTAGGTCAGCTGGGAAAAGCCACGGCATGCAGGGCTTCCGATTTCCATCAAATCTGAAGTTGCAACAGCTGCATGCGCCCTACACGAATCAAACCTTCGACCGGGACCTACATTTTCGAAGCTTTGCTCTGGTGTTTCCAAGCCGTCCAGCGCAGCTCCTGGTGTGGAGTCTGGACATGCCTTCAGACCGGCGGCACGGCCCGTCCCTTTCTTGGATGCGGTTCTCTGGTGGATCCCGCTAGACTCCTGCACCACCTCCTACGCGCTGCTTCGAGCTGGAACATCTTCGGGAGCCTTCAGTTCAGGTCCCTCAGTGGGACTGAGGTGGCAGTCGGCTTACTGCCAGCTCGCAACTTTCATCACTCGGAGCATCAATGCACCTGTCATGGGGGCTTTTTGGCCAAAGAGGACTCCCCGAACTGCTTCCTGAACCACAACAACATGCCAGTTGTTCAGTGCACCAGAACAGGGAGGGTAAGAGCTGCGACACAAAATAGCACGCAGCGGTCTCCGCCCAAGATCTTCGCAGTGCAAAGACCTGAGCAGGTGTGTGCATTGAACTGGTACATGCCTGACCCCACAAGAAGAGGCCAACTCAGTCTGCAACAGCAGAAACATCAGATGTCAAGTCCCGCACCTGATCCCGGGCCGAGGACTATCGGCCTTGACGCGTGCACAGGTGACTGCATACTGTGCTCCAGATTATGGCAGCCAGCACAAAGCATCAGGCAGAGAATATTGCAAGGCGACGCTGGGAATCAGGAGAAGCCCGTGCCTTAGATGCTCACGCCTACTTGAATCCAAAACCCATGCTCCCGAAGCACCCCGGAACAGCTTGTCAAGTGCTGAGTAAAGCCACGAGAGCATCGCCGAAACAGCTGCCACCAAAAAGCACAGCAGCAAGGAATGCCTCACGCTGAGCCGACTGACTGGATGCCACACTCCCATCCGTTATTCGTGCATGGATGCAGTCACCGTTGTGATCCCGAAACATGAGGAGCCAACCCATGGATCATGGCAATCTGCGCACAGAGAAGGGCGCATGCTGGTGGCATGGCCACTACAGGACCGAGCATGACCTTAGAAACACTGCTTGAGCAAATTTCGAAAGAATTGATAGCCACCGGTGGCTATTGCACAGCATCTTAGAATCTTCACAGTCACTGCCAATGAGTTTGTGCAGAGCTGGGTTGGCAGACAGAAGGAATCATCACCGCGGCAGCCACACCCAAGCCGCAAAGCGAAGCAGCTGCATCACGCAAACCCGCTGCGGGAAAATCCTGCAGCAGCCCATCGCGATGAATCACAACATTTATCTTTTGGGGCGGAAGCTCCTCGGGCACGATCGTTATAAAGTTGCAAATGGCACTCGGTCATATTCCTCTTCAATCCTATGTAAGCACCTCACTAGCCGTCAGTGGCCGGCGACCTCCATGGCGAAGGCAAATCTTGATGTTGCTGAAGATCCAAAATGGACCTGTCAGTCGGGAACGAACTGACGACACATTACCTTTTGATACCCGCCAGTCTCATGCTTTCAGACTGCTGCCCACGACGCCGAACACACAAGAAACAAACGTGCTCCCATCGGCCGCCAGCGCCTCGTGGCACGAAATCGCCAAGAGCATGAGGACCACACAACATGCCTGCCCAAAAAACGCAGCACAATGGGTGCTCTTGCAACGAGTCCTGTTTCAACCCATCGTGTAAAACACCCAGCCTGCCCACGAGATCTGCGTCTGCTGGAACACATCACTGGTGAAGGCGGTCTGCCTTTAGAACTACTTATTTCTGGGACCTGCTTCCTGCGAACAATGCCAGTGGCCCACGATCGAAAAAGTTCGTACCAACATCCAAACATGTTACTTGTCCCATCGCATGTTTTGCTCCTCACAATTGACTGGCCATCAAAGATGCACAACATGCCAACCAGACAACACTGCCAAAGTTTAAAACATCGATAGCTGCCAATCGTACGGACCTTGAGGGGGACATTGCAGCTGATGCAAAAAACGTCGATCATGTTGCACCAAAGTTGTACTTTCGGCAACTGCTGCCACTGTTCTCTTCCGCAGACCCGATTGGTGACAAGAACAACAAAACACACTGTTGGACTTGCTCCGCTTGGTGGTCGGGCACGAGGGTTTCCCACATTCCGGCAGCTGCTGGATACGACAGGGTCACATGGTTTAAACATAGATCAACATGCATAAAGCTAAAATTCGATGAACATGTACAAATAATCAACAATTGAAAGGTAGATACAATGTCACATGCCAATTTGCATGTGGATTTTAATCCAATGTCACTTGTAAAACCGCACAATCCAACAGGAATTAAGCAAACAAACGAACAAACAAGCAAATGTCAAAACACACAATGCAACTCAACAACAACAAGCTTTATGAAGTGAAAATCGGGGCAATTCAAAACGAACCAATTGATTTTGACTCAGTTTTGAGCCGAACATTCGTTCACTTTCACTGTCCTGCGAACTTTCTCTCTACTGCCAATGGCAAGGCTGCACTCAAAGGCTGCATTCAATGAAGACGTCAAAAATAAAACTCCCAATGTCCAAAAATCAACAAATTCATGCTAAACAAACTTGAAACACTTGGGGTGCAACAACAAGCGACGACTTGCGCGACCAACATCAACGGTGTTGAGTTTATTGTCGTCACTCGGCTGGATTAAGACCGACTGCAAGCCGCGTTGTGTTGGACAGCACTGTTGCACCAATGTGAGAAGACGTGTTGCTTCTTCTCATTGGATACCATTGAGAGTTACCTGCCATGGCAAGTGTCAGCTAGAGTTTTTTTGTTTGCGCCATGGGCAACTCTTTTGGCTTCTAGCTGCCGCCTCAGCTGCAACAAGGCTTTTTGCTGTGTTCATCACGTCGGCGTTGCACTCTCCAGATTTTGGAGAGGGAGCCGGAATGTGAGATCGCGCATTTTTGAAGGCCATTCGCTTGACGGACTTGTCCTGCGGGTGTTTCGGTTGGACCTTGCGGTATTACATGCCGTTTTGTTTTGGCGTCCACGGGCCTCGTTGGCTGCGCTTGCAGCACTCGATCCCAGTAAATTACGTTTAAACAGACAAACACACGAGAAAACAGCGGTGAGACTGGGCAAAAGTGATCGTGGCTTAAAGGCTGCAGTGTGCGGACTTAGTCAGCAGGAGCTGTTCAGCGATTTTAAAAGAAGAGTGGATCGGCATCCAGAACCACCCAAGACAACGACTGGAGCCCAAATCAAAGGCTCCGGCCGCCGTTCTAGTCCCGTGGGACAACGGACAGCCCTCACCCTCGCGTCTTGATTGTTTTGCGAATCGTGCACACCAAAGTCCAAAGTCCAAGACGGGTGGCAATGGAGGCAATGGAAGGGCAGTGAGTGGGTCCGCATGATCCCCCCCACCAGGAAATGTGCGACAGGTCGCGACACCCATCGAGAAGGAAGATGCAGCGAGCTGGAGCTGGCGCCAGGGCGGCACCCCCCCCCCCGCCTCCTAGACATAGCGACACGGCAGCTGGCATTGCTGCTCTGCCTAAGGGAAAACGCTTCCCAGTGCTTACTAGAGTTGCTAGACTTTTAGCTTCCTTTCAAGTTTCCCTAGCCAAAATCCCCCCTCAAGCTTCCCCTTGTGGAGCCCATGTCTTCACATGCACCACAACTAGAAGAATTTGAAACCTCATTCCATGGACTGACTGCATGCTGGCAGTCATGCTGCACTCTAACAAGCTGCATTCTGACAGCTAAAACAAGATTCTGCTGTGGTTTGCAGAAAAAAAACTTCAGATCCCCATCATTCTGTGCCCTCAGTTGATTCCGGGCGTGCGGCTGACGAACTCTTGCCATGCTCAGCTTGGGACCCGCCAACTTGGAAGTTCTGTGCGTTGCGCTGCCGGACAAACGCACTCCAGGAGTTTCCCGCGGTCTACTCCCTTGCCTGGTCCTGTGCGCGTAGTTTGGCGAAAATGTCCACCGGCAGATTTTTCAGCTTAGTTACACCACATCGGTGCTGTTGTTGCCTCAGAATCTGCAGCAATATGCTTAAACTGTAGTCTGTGTGGCTGCCTGAGCAAGAGGAGAAGTTATAATTTTCACAACACCTGTTAGCGGCCGTTCTTTGAAGTTCTTTTTGTGACCAAGATGCTCAGCAAGAGGAAGTTCTGACTTTCATAACACCTCTTAGCGGCCGTTCTGAACTCAACGACAAAGTTCCAGGCAAAGAGCCGAGCCAAAAAACGGGCCTAGAATTCGAACCCAGCGACCCATCAGAGTAACAAAGAGCTGTCGCTCTGAGCAGTCCAAAGCAATAGGTGGAGCCAAGACCAAGACCACTTTCAAGCCCGTTGTTGAGTCGCGAAAATCTGCAGATCAGAATACCGTTCAATGTTTCCAGTTGGTCAGCGGACTGCAAAATGTCAGCACCCAGTCACTGCTTGTTTTGAACACATCTTCGGTTCAAAAAAAATCAAATTGTGGCATGCGTTCTTGCCAAGTACAGAATTTGCTGCAGGATGCTGGCAACTGGAGGTTCTGCGCAGCAGTCGAAAATCCTGACAATTTCCGGACCAGAAGTGGGCCTGTGGAAGGCACTTCAGAATCTGAGCTTGCTTCAGCAGCGGTTTGTTGAGTCCGCCGCCGGGCTCTGCGATTGGACGTGTCCAACGTCAGGCATATGTTTCCAAGGCAATTGAGAAGAACTGGAAAACTAGGTGTGGGATCCACAATGTTTGGAACTTTCACAAGGTTTTTCTCATTACATTCATTTCTTTGAGGTCTGGATCCGACCTTGTTGTCGTCGGCGACATGCTGCAAACACGCAGGTGTCGCACCCAAATGGTAAGACCGAGTGAGCCGGCCCGGCTGTTGTTGAGAGGTTCAAGGGTTGTGGCGCGCCGGCGAACCGTGCAAAGGTTGTCGGGAGGCCGTTGCTCACGTGTGATGATAACTTCGGGGCCTGCGAGGTTGGTTCAAACCCCAGCAGATGTTCGCGACGCTTGCACTTGAAAGCTGTTCTTGGCCCTTTGTCGTGGAGACTCACATACATCAGGTCTCGGCAGGCTCATCCTTTGCTGTCAATGCTGTACATGACTGTGCATAGTAGTATATTAGCCATATTAGTATAAACCAATATATGTACAGCGAAGCCGACAGAAGTTTGTATGTGAGACTTCAGTTACACAAGGACTTCAATTGGGTTCATCAGCAATGTGAAAGCATTCTTGTCTTGCCGACGCAGGTCCGGAAGGAACTTTGGGCACGAGTGGAAGTATAATACTGCGATTGGCTGGGATGATGAAGTGTGGAGTGCTGTCGACGGTGCAGTTCACCCCTTTCCCTTTGCATTAACCTTTTGTAAATGCTCAAAGGGTGAATCTGTCCCCTCATAAGGGTTGCCGATGGTTTCCGGTCTGGTTTCCGATGGTTTCCTGTGGTTTCCAGTTTCCTATGGGTTTCCCATGGGTTTCCTGCGGTTTCCGCCAGGTTTCCGAGCGTTTTCCACACCTTTGTTGTGGCCTGCTTTGGTTTCCCATGAATTCTAGATAGATATGCTACTCAAAAGTGAATCTGTTCCCTTTTAAGGGTTTCTGAAGGTTTCCGGTCTGGTTCCGATGGTTTCCTGGGGTTTCCTATGGGTTTCCTACAGATACTTCCTGCGACGCCGGATCTTGGCAATGCTTGCAATGGCTCGTGTAGTCATGACTGCGTTCGGGGCAGGCCAAGACATAATCGAAGTTTCTGAAGCAGGCGGCGAGGTTCAGACTCTGTAGTGCTTCCAACAAGCCCACTTCTGGGTTCGGAAATTGTCAGGATTGTGGCGGCCGTTGTGAAGGGGCCTCCAGAGTAGTCGGATTACGTTTTCAGCCACTCCGTGCCCATCCGCGCGACTCTGTCAGAAAGACGGCAAATTTCTCGCAGATACTGTGGAGAGCCGACCTGGCGAAGCCAGAGGTGTGGGTGATGATCGGAATTTGTATTCCGCGCGTCTGTCAGAAGGAATGGCAATTTCTCGTAAACACAAGCTCTTTCCCGCTTGCGAAAACACTGCACGAAACAGTGTTGCTACTCATAATGAAAAGGCAGGGTTCGAAGCCATGCAGAAGACGGAGTGCATCTGTTGCATTTGAACGTGTGCGTCGCCCGCGCCAGCCGCCGAGCATAGGTTTTTGCAGTGTTCCGGAAACCTGGGTTCGAACACTTGGGAGGGCCCGGGGGGGGTCGGAGAACATAACACTGGAACTTAGGGTTGAACCCCAAGTTCAAACGCCTGGAACCGGAGTTGAACTCCGGGTTCGAACACAGTGTTCAAACTCCGAGTTCGAACACTGGTGTTTTGAACCCAGGTTCGAACACCAGTGTTCGAACCTCGAGTTCGAACACTAGTGTTCGATTTCCGAGTTCGAGTGGTCTATAAAAACGCTTTTACGAACACAAAAGAAGAGAAGCCACACGAAATCGCTTTATGGGGGCTTTTTGCGAAGAAAAAGAAGGAACATTACGAGTGTTTGAACCCCGAGTTCAAACACTGGTGTTCGAACTCGAGTTCAAACACTGGTGTTCGAACCCCAGGTTCGAACGTTCGAACCCTAGACTGGTGTTCGAACCCAGAGTTCAAACACTGGTGTTCGAGCCCCAGGTTCGAACACTAATGTTCGAACCTCGAGTTCGAACACCAGTGTTCGAACCCGGAGTTCAAAGTGTTCGAACTCTAGATTCGAACACCAGTGTCGAACACTGGTATTCGAACACTGGTCTATGAAACGCTTTTACGAATGCAGAAGAAGCCACACGAAATCGCTTTGTGGGGGCCATTTTATGAAGAAAAGAAAGAGAGAAGGAACAAACACAAAAGGCTTTATGGAGGCTTTTTGCGAAGAAAAGAAAAAGAGAAGGAACATTGACCAGTGTTTGAACCCCAAGTTAAAAACTGGTGTTCGAACCCCAAGTTCGAACACCAGTGTTCGAACCTCAAATTCAAATACTGGTTTTCGACCCCACGTTCTCCAATTACTCCGTCACCGCTGTTTTCTTGTGTGTTTGTTGATCTGAGCGTGTTTTACTGGGACCGAGCGCTGCAGCTGCAGCCAACGAGGTCCGCCGACGCCAAAAAAGAGCCTTTTGTTTCCATCTGAAGTCGGAATCTCAAAGAAGCGACTCGTTTGGTGCGTGAATAGAAGCAATTTTAAAACGGGATGTGTCCTTGCGAAGCCAAAATTGCTGAGACTGTTTCAGATGTGGAAAAAAGCCAGCATTCGCAAGGCACTCGCTGCACCTTCTGACAAAAGTCGCGGAGAGCAGTGGGGCACAGAGTAGCTGAAACTGTACAGAGCAGCAAGGGTGAAAGCAGTCCAAGTGTGGTCTCAATTAGAGATGCATCCTTTGCGCGAGCATTCAGTCGGCCGAAACAACTCTGGGCTGTGGGGTGGCCTGGTTTGGCAGCTGCCACTTTCCCATGGAGCCCTTGGGTGAGCTCCATTACACGCCTGCGATCTCCGCTGCCGGCTCTTGTCCTCTTGGATTCCTCTTGCTCCGATTAGCCCTTGTCCTTGCGAGGCCCACCATGGTGGGAAGCTGGGCATGGCCTATTGCGAGAATTTATGGGGAGCAGGGCTGGTGATCCGCAGCTCGCGTGCACTTAAGTCAGACTGAACGACCTTGCCGGCCAAGTCTGTACGTCGCAGCTTCTGTTTCACTTTGTACAGACATTTTTTGATTGCTTCGTGCATTGCAGTTCTTGTTGGGGCCGAGTGAGGGGGGTTAGTGCAGCTCAGGGGCGAACTGCCTCTTAATATGGTGTCCGGTGTGGTCGCTGCCTGTTTTTTCTCTGCCCTTGCGAGACCCACGTGTGGGAAGCTGGCGCCCTGCACGCTGCTGTTTATTCAGCATGGCCCCTGTCCAGTACTGCCTGGCCTGCTGTCATAGTGCGAAAATCAGAGTGTCTGCCCTTGTGAGCACCTTGTTGGGAAGCTGGGCTTGAATTAAAGTGCTCATGTACTTACCACCACGGCACGCTCTCCGCTTCTGTATGGGTGCTTGGGCGCATCACATACCAAGCGCCTCTCCGTCTTGCCTTGCGAGGCCCTCTTTGGGAAGCTGGGCCAAGTGCACAAAACGGACGGGAAGGATATGTTGTTTGCCCGCCCCCTTTGGATGCTGGGCAATTTTGTGCCATTGCGCAACTCAGTCCGACTGGGAAGCGGGGCATCTGAGCGGTGGTAGTTGCTAGGTTCTGGGCATGCCTTGCCGAACGACGTCTGCCGGCTAAGTCTGCTAGTCGCGGCCTGTCTCACCCCTTTGCATCGTCTTTGCTTTTGTACAGTTGATTTTGTTCTTGGCATTATTGTAGTTCTTACTGGGACCGAGTGCAGCAACCTGCTGTCTTTGAGGCCCGCCCACGCCAAAAAATCAATTAGAGATGCATCCGCGCGGGCTTGAAGGAGATGCCAGAGCATGGACGTTTGAGTAAATCAAAACAAGAAAGAGCTCTTAAAGTTTGAAGAGTCAAAACGTCTGGTACAGTAGAGTAGAGCAGAGTGGGATGTGGAGGAGTTGAAATTGTAGCAGATGCTACGAATTCGTTAATTACACGCGACGTAGTAGAGCTGGTTTGGTTTGAAGCAAGTCCAAACGTCTTAGAGGCCCAGCAGAGTCCGAAAGGGTTCAGAGCAGCTGAAATTGTAGCAGTTGCTGCGAATTCGTGACTCTATGCGACGTTTCAGTAAATCAGATTTGTCAGAGCTGCTTTTATTTGAAGCAAGTCAAAACGTCTTGGCGGCCTGCATGAGGGTTTGTTGATAGCAACTCGCATGTTTTGGACACTCTTGGTGGTCTGAGGTCCTGGACGCGCTAATAAATTGCTATTTCCTGGACGCGCTAATAAATTGCTATTTCCTTGTCAGCCCTTGTCATAGATGAGGGATAGGAGGGATACTCGAGTCCGTTAATGTCACCGAGGCGGCGGAAGAGGTCCTACTCATCCGCACAGGTGATTCAAAGCAACCCACTCGTGGAGGAGGCAACGAGACGCAGTTTGCCATTGATACCCCAGATCACACGCCTTCCTTGGTCGTGTGGCAGCCGCCAACTCTGTAAGAGTGGATCTTCATGATCCTCTTAGCCAATGGCCTGCGCAGAAACAGCGAACTCTCTGACCAACTGCGAGACCTCCTGTCCGGGTCGCTCTGGCGCACATATATATCACACAGAGCCATCGAACACGGGCACAGGGCGGGCGGCGCCTTGAACTGGGTAACTGGTCCCAATCCTATGTGGAGCTCGGCAATGCTGGGCCGGGCTCACTAATCAGAAAAGAAAATCTAGCCGAGTCATGTGGAGCCCGGGAAACTCCTTGCAGATTATCAGAGTCACCACCGTCGAACAAACGACGGCCATTCAACAGTTCATACGTTGCCGCATATTGACATTTTTACGGCCACGGCTTGCGCAGATTTTACACGCTCTGACTGATGAATATGGCTGCCGCAGCCTTGTTTGCACGACACAGCCGCGCGATATTGGACGGTAAGGTGAGCTAGATGTTATGGTAAGGTGTGCTCTGGCCATTCAGCCGTGCGGCTGCGGCAGTATACCGGCTTCGCAGGCTGCGAAGTTGGTTCTGGCTCTTCCTGCTATTTTGGCGAGAGCTGGAAAGTACGCAGACAAGTCTCAGCACTTTTCTTCATCAATGGGCTTGTTTGGGCCATACGACCATGCTGCTGCAATGGAAATCTCGTACGTGCCGCTTAGAGCATCGCCTCTTCGCGACAGCTGTGTCTTACTGCTAACAGGCAATGGCGACAATGTAAATCTGGACCATGCGCGACCTCTGATTCGGGAAGCGGGGCCATGTTATGCTTGCCATTGCGCGATCCAAGATTGCGGAGAGGGAGGCCAGTGAGTCTGTAGGTCCGATTGCACGTTACAGCATGAAGAGTCGGTGTGAGATCATCAGGACTGCCAACAGCGCCGCATGCTGCTGAGAGGTCCACCGGGTAGTCTTGTACCGCATCGATGCAGAGCACTGCGAGAACGTTTTGGAAGCTTCGGAACGGTCCAAGTTGAGAGAGCTTCGGTTGGTACCCCGCACCACGAAGACAGCGTGGATGTGAGCCAGTCACAACCTCGGGATCTTCCAGCAGTCGCACTATTAACTACAATCAGGCAATTCAAGGACCCGTCGGAAGAGGTTAAGGCCTCCTCCTGACTTCAGGCCAGCTTGTGGTGGGGGAGCGTGGTCGGCTCCGTCCGCTGCAAGGTGGGTGAAGGTCCAAGAAAGGCTGGCCACTGCCGCACGAGTAAAACCATCAGAAGTCGGGCTGAGCTTGCGAAGATGTTTTTGTTTTTCGTAGGGCTTCTCATTCCGCTTGTGGCGGATATGGAGTTCAGGGAACACTCCAACCAGTTTGCGCACCGGCTTCCCTTCCTCAAAGACGATCACCGAGCCTTCCAGCAGATCCTGCCCATCCGCGTGCGAGAACCACTTCAGGGCCCCGTCTGAACGCTGCCTTAATTTTCAGCACATACGCGCCGAAGGTAGTGCACGTGTCGGCCGTCACAGTGAGGGTGTGATCCTGAAAAGTCCTGCTCCCTTCCAGTCGATTCCGCGTAGCCACCTGCCTGTGAGACTCTTTGCGCCGCTCCTCCGTAGAGTCCGCAAGCGTGGCCCCTTTAGTTTAGTGTCCTCGATGGAGGTCGAATGCTGCACTCCGAAACGCGACTCACATCAGAATGTGCACCCGTTTCTTTGAAATGCTTCTCGCAGCCAGCATTCAACGTCTTCTCCTGGAGCTTGTTTCGACATTCAGCTTTTGTCCGATTTGACGGCCCATTTTCAAGACGGGAAGACCAAGGTCTCCCCTAAACGCGATCATGACTTTGAAATTTTTCAATCAAAAGTTTGAACTCCAAGTTATTCGAGTGGATGCCACAGCAACCGTTCCTAGAGGCTGCCATTTCCTTACCAGAGTGGAAGTGCTTCATTGACCAGCATGACGTTCGCTGAAGAGATCTGTTTCAGCCAGAAGGTCTGCTGTTGCGGAGTTTTTTGTTTGTTCCGTGGTCGGGCCTCGGTGACAGCGGCTGCTGCGCTCGGTCCCTGTAAGAAGCAAAAAAGAAAGAACAGAGAAGAAAATATCGACTGCACAAGGTGAAACAAAGTGGTTGCGACATTCAAACTTGGCCGAGGTCTGCTACGCGATGGCAAGGCTCACGAGACAAGCGTTTTTGAGTTGCGTCAGCTTGGTCAACAGTTTTCGTTGAGATCAAGGGCAGAAGCGCTGTCGAGGAGATCTGAGCTGTTGGGACACGTCTTCTCGATGAAAGCAGTGAAATAAATGCGGCGTTGGAGATGTGATCAGCTTGATATTGAAGTAGCAGCACGTTTTTCGAAGCTTTTCAGCAGCACTGCCATGGCATTTGGACATGCTTTGCGTAGTTTGCCTGTCGAAGCGAAGAAGCATGTGTTGCATCACTCGGCTGCAGGCAGACCGCACGTCTTTCTGCTTTAAAGTACAAACAGCAACAGCGATTGTTTTTGGACTTTTGGACATGGCAAAAAGCATGTGAGAGTCCTTTGACTTGACGAAGAGTGAGGTGACGATCATGAAGGGACAGCTTAAAAGAGCCTTCAGGGAAGACTTCAAGAAAGTAGAAAGGCTTCAGGGAATCGGAACCTGTTCTGAGCAAAAGCAACAAGCGAGATGTTCTTTTGCAATTTGCTAAAATAGTTTTAGAGCTGTGGCTGGCAATCTGATGGTTTCCAAATGCAATGTTTGCGCAATTGGGACAAGCTTTTGGGCTTGCAAAGCTTCAAGAGAGTTTCGCTCAATGTAGACTTGTTTTGTTTTTTCGCTTTCAACCGCTCCAAGACGTCTTCGTGAGACTTTCTTCTTCTTCTTGCAAGAAACTTTTGGGTTGAACGGGCTTATAACTTTATGAGGGGTTTCCTTGAATTTTTCTTCATTTTCAACTTTTTAACCGCTCGCAAAAAGCGCGAATTCATACTCTCGTACTAGCCCTGCTCAAAATGGCTCTGTTCAAACCATCTGATCCTGATCATCGATCCATGGTGAGTGTAATGGCCACATGCATCAATATGGCTGCTACGTTGCAAGAAGAGAGCATTTCTATTTGCTTGGATATCACCGCATCGAAGGCCGCAATGCGAAATCGTGCGGCGTGCCTTTGCAGATATTGCTGTGACCCATGACCAATATAACCCGTACACCTTCGAGGAATGGGTGCTGGCTGCACGACGCTTTCGAGAGCAGGGCGGGTTAGCTGACGGCCTGCGCTATCCATTTTTGGGCTACAGGCTCGTTCCCGCGTGCCACACGACTTCACCGCTCCTCTTTTTCACCAGGCCGCAGCTAGCGGGACGCTACCATCGCAAGGAGTGGGCTTTTTTGTACGCTCTGAATGATGAACACATGGCGGCCGCAGCAAGCTGGCGGCGTTGTCTGCGCGAAGCGGCCGAGCGATATTGGGCGGTACGTGAGCCAGATGTACGTATACTCCCCTCGGCACTTGGGCTCCATGCCATTGGAATGCGTGCCCTGGCCATTCGGCCGTGCGGCTGCGGCAGTATTCTCCGCCTCGATGGCTGAGAAGCTGATTTATGGTTCGGCTCTTTCTTCTATTTGGAGGAGCCGGGCGGAACGTAAACCAACGCCACAGGCCTTCCCTTGGCACTCGTCTACTTCATTGGTGAGCTTGCCCTGGCCATCCGGCCATGCAGCTTTTATGAAGATCTCGGATGCGCCGAATGGGGTGCGACTTCTGGTCCCAAGGTGTGCTCTCTCGGCTGTATTAACACCGGGCCTGCTTTTGAATGACGTGTACGCTCCCTGTTCCCCGCCTTTGAAACGTGTGAACAAGTATGGAAACTGAATGTGCTGTCAAGCGAAAGGTGATGATTTTTGAAGACAGAACGCTGAAGATTGCACCCGGCTTCAAATTCGATGCAATGTTCCGGCAGGATGTGTATGACGGTATGATCTCAATTGGATGTTGCGGAAGCCAGGCTCGAGAGCTTTATATCAAAGCAACATAGGTCGAACGACAACATACGAAAATGTCATTTCTCGCTGATTTACCCATGTCGGGGTCAAATTAGCTAACCAGTATGTCAATTCCGGGCCATCCACACACCGAGACAACAAAACTAGCATCTTTTTGTTCGCGAAGGACATGTGGCCCAACCGTTGAACCTGCAATGTTGCTTGCCATGGAGCGCACTTAGCGCTGCAGGGAGCACATGTCCTTCTACCGGGAAGCCACGTTTCAGGTTCACTACGATCAGCTTTTGGTTCGGGACCCGTTTAATCGTGTGTTTTGCCTGACAAGGTGGGCCCTACCCGGGTCAGCCCAATTCAAGATCAGCTGTGTTCGTAGCTCAGTTAGGCAAGCTTTTGGTACAGAAAGCTTGACACAGAAGTTTTTTCTGGCTGGAGACATGAACAGTGCACCAGCATGTGGTTTGAGGTTGGAAGCAGCGTGCAACGGCAGAGCTGGGTCCTTTCAGCCGATCGGGTCCAGCACATGCTGCGTCACCTGTCCCTTACCGCTGGGTGGCTTGGCGTGCAATGCACATGTTGTCTTGTGGAACTGTTCGCATGCATGACGAGCGTGTTTCAGTCAGCCGTTATCTCGGCCGGCTGCTCTCTACACGGAGCCTTGTCAAGGAAGTCGTGCACCAGCCTGGCCTTCCAGTCCGTCGACGTGGCAAGGCACGCCGGAATCAACAGAGGTGGCGTTGACTGACAGCTTTGCGATGTCCAGATTGCCGCAGGCACCGAAGGATTTGGACAAGGAGATCTTGACAGCGGCTTGATTGCAACATCATGCTGCTTTTGCAGGAGCAAAGTTGAAGACCATGTCTCTGTGTGCTTGCTTTAGGCTCACGAGATGCAGCGGGAGGCTTTAGCACACCTCGCGGACGTGTGGAACTTGAAGCCTGCCACAACCCCAGCACGGTAATCGTCTTGTGCATGTACAGCCTTACAAGTTTCATCTCTTCAGTTTGAGGCCGGGATTTCCTTGCGCGCGCACAAGTCCAAAGCCACAGCTGGAGCACCAGCTGAGGCTGCCTGCGTGTAGTAATGACTTAGTACTGTAGTGTTCTTTGTGCAGTAGCCTGCAGCTGGCCAGCTCCAAGTCTCCAAGCAGGGAATTCTCGCAACTTCCACAGGCTGTGCTCGCACTTCCTGAGCTGGAATCTTGCCTGAACGTCTCGGATGAGGCAAGCTCCGTGTCTGTGTCGATTGATGCCCTCCTTCCACTCGATGCATGCCTTCACTCCGAACCCGGAACTCTCCGAAGGTGGAAGCCGAGCGGCGCAAGAGACAGGAGGCTGAGGACACCGAACCCAGCAAACGAGGGTCTATGATGCTATGAGTTTCCAAACAGCCAAACCACCGAACCAATTCCATAGACTGAACATTGGCTCAGGTGTTCTAAGATGAACTTTGGCAGCCAACAGCATCTTGACCGGAAAGACCTCAAGCCTCAAATCGTACAAATCCGGGAGGACGAAGTCGAACGTCTGCGGCAAGAGTTAAGGCCGCGGTTTTGAAAGCTTGCAGATTTCAGTGTCATAGGATTGGAAATGGATGGCGTGATGGTTGCAGTGCTGAGTGCAGTTGACCTCTGTGCCTAGACAGAGCGCCTGCAACAAAAAATCTCCTAGACTTGTCACACTGGCTGCCAGCTTGGCTTGGATGCTGGCAGTTTGTAGCGGAACTTCTTGTTTTGGCTGCTGCCAAACAGGGCTTGCCGGAGCTGCACAACACCAACAAGTGCAAGAACCGGCAGCTGCCCCGCGAGCAGACAGAGCTGGTGTCCTGGCCCTTTCCATGGTCGTTTTGATAACGATTGCACATCCTCCCTCGATGTGACAGCCTCGCGGAGGGTTTCTGCGGACATTGACATCGTGATTCTTTGTGGTCCTTTTTTCACAGAGGTTGATTCTGCTCTACTTTCGAGGTTACTTGTGAGAAAAACGTCGCAGTATTCGGATACTCGCAATTGGAATGAGAATGACAATCGGTCATGTTGCCTAGAACTGCTTTGCTTCCATCGTGCCAAGCACTGCCCCGCAATGCGCTTTTAGTATTCTTGTTACGATGACTACTGATAATATTGCATAGTTTTATTTTATGCTCGACGTATGTGGCTCTAGTCACTGTAGGTCATCCGTACGCCGCATGTACTTTCTACAGGGTGACATACGGGCATGGACCAGATCCCGGAAGCACACTCGAGCAGATGAATGTGAGGACTTTTCAAAGTCCTCCTTGATTAGATTGCGTCTTTTTTCCTGCAGCTTAGGAGTGCCTCTTTATTCGTCGTGGCTTCTTCTCTAACGAGGGTTCTGCGGTGTTTCCACGAAATACCGGTACAAGTATAGCCATACCTATGGCTGGATATGAAGCTGTGAGGCAATTCAAGTCCTCATTCACCTGACCTGTAAGGTTTTTTGTTCAAAAGCTGTTTTCGCAGATTTGTTTGTTGGTTTGTGCGGCTGTGATCAAAATCTTGGGGGGGAAGCCGGACATTGGTGGCTTACTTCTTGACTATACATTATGCCTGGTGTTTCATCTAGGGAAGTAAGCCAGGTGATAATGTGAGAGAGTGCATTTGTTCGGTCCCCCGTCGAGCGTATGATGACGATGTTCGGTGCTGGTGCAGGTTTTCGTTTGGACTATTTAATCTGGGCCTCAGATCGTAGAATGAGCCCGCAAAGCCACTCCTTGTTTTGCGATTGGACGGTTTGTTTCAGGATTGAACCCATGCCCATCTGATGTGTCATAAAATCTGCACAACACCTCAGCGCATCCTTCGCATAAGCACCGGATGGAGAAACCGATAGTTTTCCTTGCAGCTTCTCCGAGGCGGCCGTCCAGTCCGCAGGAAGATGGCCCCGAAGCCGGGTCGATGCGTGCGGCTTCCGCCAGCGGTGCCCTTTCGGAAAGGAGTTTTGTTTGGGTCTTTCCTGTCGCTGCGCTGTCGTCCGCACACGCAGTGCGTTTGACCGTTTCGAGGTCTGAGTGGTGTGCAAGGGAGTATTGTAGATAATTGTGTCCAGCAGCAAGTCACCCAGTAGCAGCTCAGTTACGCCAGTAACCTCAACGGGCTTGTTGCTTTCATGTTTAGATGCATCCTCAGGGACCCAAAAATCGCCACTGCGGTGGAGCGACTTGCAGTCTGCCGGCAAAGCACCTGGCATGGCGCAGAAGCTTCTGGCGAGGTTCGGTTTAGTGGATGACCGGTGCTGCTTCTGTGTTGGTGCTTTGTTTGCAGCCCTGTTGTTGCTGCGGAGTGCCGCCCTTTGGTGTAGAATGGAAGGTTCAGGTACAGGTGCTTCTGTACTGTCGTACTCATATACCGCTATTATGTTGTGATTGTGATTTGAAAGAATCTCTCATGACCCTTCTACTGCTGCTTTAACTCTTTCTTGTTCTTCTGTGTTTCTTCTTTTCACTACTTGTTTCACTCTTTTTCCCTTTTTTCCATCTGAGGATTGTATTTTTAATGTTTTCTAGTCTGAGCAGCGGTATTGGTATTTCTGGTTTGTCCGGTTTCTGAAGCTAGTTTAGGTTCTTGCTTGCCCGTCTCGCTGATAGTGGGTGCCGGGCTTTGAGGCCCAAGCCTGTGAAAACCTTGGGAAAGAAAGTAGGCAAATGATTGCTGCGTTTGGGTTGCTGAGTTGAGCCTCCATGTACCAGGATGTCCCGTGATGACTTCATTGATCCCCGGGTCTGCCAAAGCCCGGGATTTACAGCCGTCGTCGTCGTCGTCATAGTAGTAGTAGTAGTAGTAG
Source organism: Symbiodinium sp. CCMP2592 (assembly GCA_905221615.1). NCBI lineage: Eukaryota > Dinophyceae > Suessiales > Symbiodiniaceae > Symbiodinium > Symbiodinium sp. CCMP2592. The sequence goes on from CAJNDT010004768.1 coordinate 74,860, forward strand.
TAGCAGCAATAACAGCAATAAGTACTACTATACTCCTAGTAGACTTGAGAGACTTCGGTGTTGAGTCAGCTCCAAGCCTCGGTCCTTCGCCCCTGCAAGGCCGGGGCCCAAAGCGAGTCCGACCTCCAAGAGGCCTTTTCCTAGGACGGCGCAGTTCTACCGGCGCCCGGGCTGAGACATTCCGTTTTATCTAGGGCCGACGTTTTCAAGCTTGGAGTCTCGCCTTCGCCTGGGGGGCCCCGAGGACTGCGAGATTAGACTGATTAGACCTCCAAGTCCTTGTTGAGCTTGGCTTTTGTGTTGTTGATATTCCGGTTGTATGGTCAGACGCAGGCCTAGAAACCCTCCGGGCAGTAGATGTGGCTTCAAGCATCAAGGCTTGGAAATCCAAGTCGTAGCAACTCGTCAAGACATGCAAACAAGGCGTGCCCTGACGCTCCGGAGAAACGATGCAACTTTGCACTTTGCAGACATCAAGGCCAAAGCCTGAGTTTGCCCCAATACAGTCAGTACACATCACGCGACTCGGCTCGGCTCAAGCACAGCACTCTTCCGTTCCGAGATCAAGCTTGGCAGAAGCCTCGGTTCTGAGACCGCAGGGTGCACGGCTTGGTGTTCGACTTGGAAAACACACGAGTGCTCGTCCAGTTTGGTCGGGCAGACACACCGACTTGTGGGGAAGCACGCATGTCCAACCGCTCTGCTTTTCGTTCCAGGAGCTGGGTTCTTTATGACTACATGTGACCATCGAGCTGTTTTTGCTTGGTCCGGCTTTCAATGTCGTCGGGTCTGCAAATTGGTGCCGCTGTGTCAACATCGGGAAGCTTTGTTCCAAGTCTTAGGACCTGAGTCGAGGGAAGCCGACAAGTTCGCACCCGGTAGCAAGCCGATGGACAAGGTCTGAAGCTAGGAACGTCCTGGAGTTTTCGTCTCATGCGAATGCATTTTGCATGCAAGGTAAGTGCGGACCAAGGGCCAAAACTGGGACAAAGGAACATTGGACAACATCCTGCTGAACAAAGCTCCTCTGGTCCTCCGAGGTGGCCGTGCAGACTTGGACAAAGCCGTCTTTCGTTCAAGGTGCCTCACATTCATCGGACATGCCAGGAGAATAGGACGTAACATTGCCTGCAACCTTTGGCACGCCGTGAGCGGCTCTGTTAAGACTTTGGCCTCCTGCGTGCACCACTGACACTTCTATAGGCTATAGGTTCTGCTGATTGCATTGAGTTTCACATCAGTTGCTCCTGGCCAGATGAGTGCGCAATCGTACCTGGAATCCACGATCAGCATGCCCGGCTTGTATTCGGACCGGGAGCCTCCTGACGCAGCACAGAGTTTGCTGCTGCTGACTGTCTGCATTCTGCTCCGTTCTATCCTTTGTGTCGTTGGTAGTTGATGCTGCAGACGTTGATGATGATGACGATGATGATGATGCTGGCCGTGGTGGTGGTGATGATACGTATTGGTGGAACCAGCGCCAGCTCAAGAGTTGGACTGTCGTTTGCAGCCTGAGTGGATCGCAAGCAATGCGAGCGCTCTGACTGTGCAGTGGCAGTCGCTGCCTGCTTTGAAGACACCTGCACTGCACGGTCTCAAATCATAGTACTTCTTGTCCTTTCTGCCTGTTGCGCCCTGAGAGCCAGCTAGAAGTTCACGATTTCAGCCGGCAGATAACCCTCGCACCGATGCTGTATCCCTCCAGAAACAAATTGCACCGGCAGCAACATCACTGCCTTCGGACAGCCGTGCAGATGTGGTTTAATGTCGAGCCCCATTGACTTCAACGATTGTGTCCTGGTCTACCTGTTCTCAGGAGCATGCACGCAGCATAGGCGCTGAAGCAGTGATGTTGAGGTAGCTTGCTGGTCGAATTCGGTCGTAGTCGCTTTATCCTCTTGTTCGGATCAGGGATGAGCCGGAAAGCTGTTCAGCTACATTTTCGCATAGTGTCCACTGCAGCCGGCTCAGCATCCCTCACTAAATCTGGCGGATCGCTGTTGTCGGCACCAAACGTCCGCCAAAACATGTGAAGATGTTCACGAAGACTCTTGCTGGTGACTGAAGACGAAGACAAGCAATTCAACCACTGAACGGTGAAAAGTGCACGTGCCAGTGCCAGGTAGCTTTTCCTGAGGTTCGGCCTTGTATTTGTCATCCGAAGACGATTTTTGAGTTGCCCAAACAAAGAGCATCGCTTCCGAATCGCGTGGGTGAAGAGAATCTGCATGGGTTTCTGGCACCCGAAAAGCTGGACTCCCGCTTCGCTTGAGATGTTGCCCGTTCTAAGATTCGATGCGTCTTTCTGGTTTCGAGATGTTGCGCTTGGTTGTTTGCGAAATCACCCTTTTCGCGAAGCTCTGCGAGATTGAAACCTCGCACGTTCCAGGTGGACCTGCTGGTCCGGCTCCAACCACGGTTGGCGAGCCGCAACTGTCCGGCGACCCAGCAGCCCCAAGCCGGCAAGCGAAAGTGGAGGTTCTCGATATTTAGGAAAAGTTTACAATATGTATATATATATATATATACATATGTATATATACATATGTATATATACATATATATATATATACACATATGCATAATCGGCATGCTTCCCCACAACGCCTCAACGGATCCACGGGCATTGGATCCCCTGAGCTCCATGCCCTCCGCAATCGGCTTTGCAAGTCCTACAAGTCCCACTAGCAGAATTCCTCGGCATCCACGAATACCTCTGTCAGGCCCGGGGTGGTCACTCTGCCGTCGACCAGCTCCGCGCCCTCTTCCTCGGCCGCTTGGGCTTGTCTTGCAAGTCTTCCTTACCTGTCTACTCAGATGGGAGTGCAGGGTTCGGTTTCGCAGAGGGGGTGTCCTGAGATTCGAGAGGTTTGTATCGGGTTTCCTTCTAACTTCTGGCCATGTTCACCTCGGGCGCAGCAATGACAGGGACTGGCAATTGACAGCCGAAGCCGAGGCAGAAACGAAGTGCGAACCGGGGTGCCATCAATTCGCAAGCATCTGTAACCTTCGTTGTTGAGCTTGCTTGTATATGAATGTGCTGCTCGGATGGCTTGCAGGAGGCGAGTGAGTGCTGCGCTCAGAAAGTGGCTGTGTCAGCCTCTCGAGCTTTCTTTTGTGCATGCGTATGTGACCCGCGTTGAGTTGCTTTTCGGAGCCCAAGCTAAGGAAACAGCAAGTTCTGTAGCCCGTCTTTCACACTCTAAAAGCCTTCGAAATCCGCGACTTCAGGGTGGTCGTGCCAGCCAGTCACGAACTCATCGTCGTCTCGTGCTACACACGCTTCGCATTCCTGGCATGGTGATTTCAGCTGTCCGGAACGGCTTCTGGTTACAGCTCATATTCAGGGTAGGACCTGCGGATTGGATGCTGATGATGCGCTGGGAACCGCAGGAGGATCCATCACGAAAGAAGCCTTCCAAAGGACTTGATGAACAAAGCTTCAACCATTGTCGTATCAGGTTCCGGATTTGGAACATGTCCTGACCCCAGATTGTGCTTATCAGGAGAATCCAGACCTTGAACCTCGAAGCTTAAGCTGATAGTCGGGCAGGTTTTTTTTGTTGCTGCCTATAGACCGTGCCAGGACAACCTGGCGCATGGTCCCCGTGGAACTGAGGCAGGGGCCCCGCTGTTTGGGGGTAAAATCTGTGACATGAGGACTTGTAGTTTATTCTATGAGCGAGTGAAGTCTGGCAGGTTGCAACATAATGGGTCCAACGGAAAGCAGCGGATTTCCGCAGCGAAAGAACAGCCGCGGTGCAGAATGACTGCCACGTGTGGCGTGGAGATTCCGGTCCCAATTCACGGCAAACGAGTTCATGCTTGACGAAGAGCGGTCAAAGCTCCGGGCAAGACACTGGTCGTAGCCCCCTCCATGCAACCGCTGTCCCAAATTCACAGACATACCAGAGTGTAACGTGATTCCTGGCAAGGCCAAGAGGAGTTTGTACACCTTCCGATTAGATGAGAACGATGGGCAGGGAGCCTAGCTCAGGGTTCAGGCCCAGTGGCCCAAGGCAGCTCGCTTTCACGTTCAGGGCTCACTGGAAACAGGGTTGAGCGTGTACGGACTTGGTGTGACGTTCCGTCGGAAAGCCGGTTGGACCGTGATGGCAGGAACTTAGTTACATCAGAGACAGCTCAGTTTTGATCTGCTTACATCTGTGCTTGGCCTTCTCAGGGAGTTGGTATTGTTCTCTGTCACGACAGACGACAGTGCCAGCATCCCAGAAACATGCTTTTTGACAGTTGCTCGAGCTGCCGGTGTTCAAGTGCAGTGCAGCTGCTTCCACTTTAAGCCAGGAGTCACCAAACTTAAGCAACTTGTCAAGACCGGTTGGAATGCCAAGTACGCTCCAGCCCCAGGTCATGAATCCAGCCTTCTCCAGATTCAATGCAAAGAGGCATCCTGGATTCGTGCTTTGTCGTGTTGTGTCGGATCGTTTAGATCGAAACTACACCTTATTACTTGCAAGCCTAGAGCATTGCACGACCTCCGCATTGGCAAGGATCTGAGAGTCGACATACTCCTCCCCTCTTATTCGCCATGATCCGAGCATGAGCTGGTCCGCCAATGTCAGGAATCTGCTGTACACCTGCACGGAGTCAGTGGCAGAGAACGGCGAGATTGCGACTACCTCGGAGGGCTGTGAAAGCTTCTGGCTTTTTATACTCGGATTGTGTGGAAGGTTTTGTGTTTACCCGCGACAACTACTTGCATTGAGGACCCATGTCACGAGAAGCACGGTGTGCGAGCGCAAATAAAGTGAGGAAGACGGCGGCTCTCTTCATCAATGTAGGCGTTGGTGGTAGATGATCAGATTTCCACGGTCACCGCTTAGCCAGGTGACATACTCCGTGGATGCTAGCACGGGTAAGCTGTCCAAGGTGGGAAGCACCGCGCTCAGGGAGAATAGGCTTTAAACCACCCCTCCCGAGCTTTTTACCTGAAATTCTGCATTCGGGGGTTGGTCTTACCACGGCCCACTGCCGTTGCTACTACTGCTGTCGCTACAACTAAAATGATTCTGATTGTATTGCTGTGAGTCCACAGATTGTTCCGTTTGTAGACAGACTGTTGCGTTTCATCCTACCCGGGAACCTTTGCAGCCCGAAGTCCTCAAAGAATATGGCAATATGAGGGGGACTCGTGTAGAATCTCATGTGCAGGATGTTGAGTGTGACAGAGCATCTTTTATCACACGACATGCTGCCTCCTGCTTGATGAGCTCAGCTGATCTATATCGCCACCGATGGTGGCTCAAGCATCACATGCCCCTAGCGTGCAAATGGTGTGTTAGTTTTGCCTTTGGAACGTTGTTGCGCCAGTGCTCCGGCCTGAGGTCAGGATGCTGGAGGCACCTCGACATGCTACTTGACGCTGGACAAGGTGGACTTCCGCAGAGTAACGCTGTAGAGTCAGGCAGTCAGTACTACTCTTTCACTCTGTGGGCACTCAGGGCTGCGAGAACTTGCTCGTCGTCAACTATTGGAATGCCACCATCGGCGTTTTTGGTTCCTGCCTCGGCTGGTCATGGTCCCCATCGTCAGGCTTGATTGAAGCTCTCGCTTCCGCGGTGATGTGCCAGTTTTCTGGGCTGTGGCTAAGGAGCGTATATATATATTGTGCCAGCATGTCACGCCGGACCACCTGTCATCTGTGCACACCGAGGTCTCGACAGGGATTCCGGTTTGGTGGGCAAGCACCGAAGTATCTTTGACCCCAATGAGGGCCGAGGAATGAAAGCCCGGCTCACAGCTTCAGGCCTTGGTCCCTTGCTGGCCGTGAGCTTTGCTCTTTCGTCGAGTTATTATGATGAGTGCTGCTATTGCGATTTTTTGCAGAAGTTCGGCCACAGATCAAATCTGGAGTCCAAACCCGAGGTCAGCCACACCAGGCATGTGAACCATTCAGAGAACGACCCGAATGCGCAGAAGGAGAGGCAGAGCGATCCGTGGCATCCTCAGACATCCCAAAGGGTCCGGTTGTGATGTGCCCTCTGTTAGTGTGAGCTCCTATCGGGGGTGGCTTGGTCATATGCAAGGGTTCCCGTGTTCTTGGCAGTTAGTGTGAGCCCGGGAGACTCCAGCCGGAGCCCCTCAGCTGGCACTTGCCCTGCCAGGCACTCTCACGCAGTCATTCTGGACCCGCAGGTAGCCCCAGTGCAGGAAGCGCGCAGCCATCAGAGCTCTCTCTCTCTCTCAGTGTTCAAGGTTATGCCTGCAGTGTACACCTGGAGTCCTCGTGCACTCATAAATAGTCGGAAAGATGCAAAGAACCTTGGTTTTCTTGTATGAAGCAGGGTTATTTCATGGCTGTGAAAGTCTTTGGAAAGTTCGTCGATCCGTGAGAGTCCGTTGTGGCACAGTACGGCGCATCCTACGTGGGCACCACAGCCTGCAGGCTAGGGAGTGGTAATGCTTGTCATGTTGTCGCGAGGGGAGGCCACGGAAGGTCTCCACAAGATTCAGGACAAGCCAAAAGCTGCAATGGTCAGAAGTGTACTCGTAGCTCCACAGTGTAGTGCGCCCCGTTTGAGAGTTGAAGTTTTATCGAACTCGAAACAGAGCAGAGCAGAGAGCAAACATAGCAAGCAGTCTGCATGGGCCCAGGTTCTTCGGCCAGATCGCGTACGTGCCTGATTTGGGCAGGTTCCTCAAACGCTTGAAAGTGCTTGCAGCTCTGTTTTTCCTCAGTTCCAGTGGCCTGTCCTGACTGTGATGAGGTATGGATCTCATTCGCCAGTTCAGGTGCACCTGTTGAGCCCACTTCATCTCAGACATGTGGAATGCTTCAGCCTCACCTCAGCCATGTCATGTGCCACACCAAGAATCTGCTCGCAGGAAAGTGAGGCTAAGAAGCAAACCCTGCAGGGCCAACCCCAGCTCCACCAGATTGGTTTTCGGAAGCGAAGAGCCTCCCTACCGGCTGGGCCAGGTTCAACCCCCAGAGCGGCAAGCTGGAGGCCGCCGGCTTCTGCAGGTGCAGGGCCCAGTCGAGGAGGGAGGAACTCTGCCCAACTTGAGCGCGTGTGGGCTTTCTTGGAGTCGGCCTTCAGGGCCTAAATCCCCCCATAAGGCCCCGACACTCTTGATTTATTTCAACACGCAGTCGACTGCATTTTGAGAATGTCGAGTCTGAATGAGTGCTTCGGGGAGGTCGGGTCCCGAGAGCAAGTCTGCCCTTGGCCCACGGTATATCGAGCCCGAGCCTTGGGACGGCAGGGGCTCGGCCTGTCGGGGGGTTGGCCATGGTGAAAGCCGAGGTTCCACCCGACGCTCCCGTACGCCTACGTCGTCAACGAGCTTTCCTCTGAGGCATCGCTTCAAAAGGGGCCCTGCCCGCACGTGCAGCTGATGTGATGTGCTTCGAAATTGCCAGAGGTTTCTGTTTTTGCCTTCGATCGCGATGCCGCAGAGGACATGTTGAGCAGCCGCTGCCCTGACACACTTCTGTGTTAGGGCTGCTTCAAAGAGAGTTGCACCCCGAGGCTCGGATGTGTCCAAAGCAGCGCCGACACTTCGTCTGGTGCAGACTGACTCTTGGCGGAACTGCGTACGATGATCTCAATTTGAGAGTGATATTTGAGAATAATTCTTGCTGTTGTGAGCCGAACTGGGCTCTCCATGCACTCCTGTTGACAGAGGTGAGAACCATCCCCGATGCCTGGCCGAGTGACATGAACACTTGTGGTCGAATAGCTGCAGAGCCCTCAGCTGTCAGACACAGAATTACCAGTCACCCCAGTAAAACAAAGGAATAGTTTGCCCAATTCAAGCAATCTAGATTCAAGCAAACTAGCAGCTAGCAGCCTCCCGGACCAGGTGCACAACTCTGGCCATTTCGTGCTAGTTTCCAACAGAGGACGGCGCAGGGTCGCAGGTTTGCACGTCAGGTTGATCACCTCCTCATCAGCAGCATAGTGATGCTATGCACAGCGAAATGGCAAGCAGAAGCAATACGTACAGCTGCGCGTGTACTTGCATTGCCTAGGGCCCGCAGGTGCAAGCCCCGGTCTTCTCACCCCCGGGAGCCCAAAAGTCTGTCGAGTTGCAGGCAGAATCTAAATTGATCCCTTCACATCTTACCGATGCCGAGTGCAGTTCCGAGAATACCGCTGCTGCATCCATTGACCCATATCAAGCAGCCTGTTCCCAGGGCACAACAGCATCACCGTCTTCCGCGTAGCTCATGAGCTCGGGCACCATGGGCAGCTCTCCCTGGCGTCGTGAACTGAGCTCTTGAAAGATTGAGAAGCTCCTTTTTTCGGGTTTAAGGATGTTAAGGCTTCAGGCTGCAAAGGGTTTCTGCGAGCGCCTTTGTGGGTCTGTTAAAATCATGCGGCCGTGGCTATTCTTGGTGACACTGTTTTCCCGTAGCAATCACCCACTTTCCACCGAGAAAGGGTATGATGTATGAATGGTAGTGGACGCAGCTTTTTCGTGTTGCCCATGTGCCCACCAACAATGACTTTCTCGCCAGCCGCTGCTTAGGCATTTGCAGCACACACGCGGTGCCACCCCGCGACACTTCCAGTTCGACAGTTCAGGCGGGTGGACTGTCGCCGTGTTCAGCTCGGATGTATCGGTCCTCCAGCAACAACTACGCTTAAAGTCCAAAGGCTCCAAGCTGAAGTAGGTACACATGTGCCCTTGCACGGTCACCGCCAGACGTGGCCTCGTTGGCAGTGCTGGAGACCTAAGTCGCGGCCCCCATAAAAGCATATTGCACGGAGGTTGGCAATGCTAGCATTGAGAAACTGTGCTCTGCACAGGCCAGTGGCTGATCTCAGCAAACCAGGACTCTGACAAGATTTCTGTTTTCCGTTGCCTGGCGGTCAATGGGTTTCGCTTTGTGCATTGCCGCCACAGAGGTCCATGTCGAAGTTGGGCACCCGCATCCTGCTTAGGGTTTCGGGTTCGCGTTTGCATGCTCTGTGTTGCTGCGGGTGATTTAAACTCTGTGCTCATGGCTTGTCGGGTTATATAATAACGTTATCATGAGGCATGTCAAGGCCCAGGAAGGCAAAGAACTGAGAAAGCTGCAAACTTGAAGAACCAGAAGCATGTTCCTGCTGCTTGATGGGCGCTCTGTTAGGCTTTAACATTGCCACTGGCACCATGGAGTGGACCGGCAACGAGTGCGCCTAAAGTCCAGAGCCCTGCACTCTGGGGATCAGGGACCAGACTGGTTCCAACTCGTCGACCCCGCGAGCCTATGTCCATGATACCCTGGTTCTGTCAGTGCCAGGTGACTGCCAGATCGTTACTGGTGAGAAAGATGTATGCAAACTGCCAGAACAAGTCTGACATAAACGTAAGCAAAGCGTAAACAACGTGTACTAACGTGCAAACAACACGATACGAGTAAAAAATGCAACTTTAAGCCCCACCTACTCTCTGCAAGATTGTGGAGTAGTACAGTTGTCCTTTGCGAAGTCGAAACGAAGGCGTAACACCATCTCATCATTTCCCTTCTTCGCAATTATGGGCCCGAAGCTGCTATACTTTTCGTTTATACATCTGCTCACAGTTTGGTTTCATGTATGTTAGTTACCTTTCTGGACTCGCTGAGCCCGTGCCATGTTCCGTTCAATTCCACTGGTAAGTACACTGTTAGCACACTTTGCTGCCGTGGGCGGTTGAGATCCGAGACATAAACAGCCTTGAGAGAACCGCAGATTTTTTAGACTTAAGCCTGGGTATGCCGAGGTTGTTTGAGTTCCGGCCCTGGAAGGCCACCGAAACCCCTCAAAGCCTCTTGAGCCCAACCTGGGAGGTACCACGTGCCTTCTCCCAACTTCGTTTGCTGCCTGAGGCGCCTGAGAGGTTTTCTGCAAGGGTGCAGGGTTCCGGAGGAGCGAATAAGGTATCCATCTGCCTGTTTTTCTCTCATACATGTTGCGGATGGAGGCAAGTATTATGGGAAAATGCGTATGTACTTATGGAGGTATGTGTATGTGCTGGTGTATTGCTTGCTGTACGCCTGTGCATGTTCGTAAAGGGTTATGGGCTTCTATGTGGTCAAGCTGACGAAGTTGTTTGTAGGGCTGGAGGGTCCGAATGAAGGCAATTGAATTCAAAACCAGAACCATGGACGGCAGACTTTAAGTGTGTGTTGTGGTCTTCCGGTGACTGAAGATGTTCCACGTGAAGCGGGCGCAGAACCTGCTAGTTTCATAACTGAGTGTCAAAAGTCGAGCAATTGGCCCGGTGCAGTCCCTTCAGGAAAGCAGGACAAGGGGTTCAGGGTCAGGGGCAGATTCGCTGAATTTGCAGGCCGCAGATGAGAATGTCCGCGCACAGCCAGCCCGCGAAGCCTGCTAATGGTGCAGTTCCGAGCAGCAGGTTAGCAACGAACCTCAGACGGAACGACAGCTGTGTGCACCAAGGTCATCCAACGGTGGCGATGTCGAAACTATGAGGCCGGAGCTCAAGGGGGCACCTTGAGAATACGATTCCCAAGATGCCTGTGCCTGGGATACAGGTCTGCATCTCCTCGACTACGCTTCATGCATGAGATCATGCGCAGAAAATTGCACCGGAGCTTACCTCCAAATGAGGCAGGTTCCCAGACTTCTGCTATCATCTGACCTCAGCTACATTGGTGGAAGATACATTTGCCTGCCTTCAGGTTTGGGGCGATGCGGTCATGGAGTGTGAGGGTGGGGCGTGGATCACTGCGTTGATATGCCTTGGATGGAAAACTGACCTGCCGCTGTTTCTGTGGCAGTTGTGCTTTGAATAGCCAGATCGGATTTCGTGTATCATGCGGACGTAAAGGGGCTAAGGAGATTCTTTTGCCCAAGAGAGCAGACAGCCACGCCCCGGCCGCCTGATTGTACAGTGCAACCATGAAACTACGAGAGCTCAAATGGCGATGTGGTCCAATAAGGCCAGCCGTTCCTTTGCGAAGGCTGTTGGACCAAAATGATTGGCGATCTCGGGTTCGAAGTATCTGTTTATCACATCTTCTGGGCGCTTGAAATGCCACTTGAGCAGATTTTTGAAGTACGACCCGCAGCATGTCTGAAAGCGGAACGACTAGCCTTGTGTGTGAAGCCACGTTTCGTTCCGCTTACCAGGACATTGCTTGCGGATGGTCATGTGCCGCTTTAGTCAGGCACACGGCTCTGCCGGCCAGCATGTGTGAATGCTTCTGGTTCCGTAATTCGTGGAAACTGCTAAAGTTTCTGTGTCTTGGCGCCCTGCCCTTTTGGTCCAGTGCATGAAGCACCGATTCAATGCGATGCGTTCCTTGACTGCACATCTCATATCAGATAACATCTTCCGAAATCACTGGAGTGGTGCCAGTTCGGGCTGTCAAGGTAGTTTCCCCGGTTGGCAGTGGTTGCTTTGATGTGAAGGTGCCAGAGTCTGCACATCACTGCCATCCACCTTTGGCGACACCTGTTTCTGTTTGAGTAAGCTTTAGAAGGTGCCTGCGAAGTCGCTTTTTAACCCAGTATAGCCGCCAGCTAGTGCTGCTTGATTTTGGAGCCCGCTTTGCCTCCTGGTGTTGGCAGAGGTTGGGGGATCCGGCGAGCTTGAGGCTTCAAGAGGAAGCGTTCCTTGCCAACACCAGGCCCGTGGGGCTTTTGTGAACTCCACGAGGAGGACTGTCCGAACGTTTGGATGGCTTTCTCGATACATGACCAGGCGGCCATGCACTTGCATACCGAAGGGAATGCCCACAAACCGTTGAAGAAAGCTCACACAAACAGCGGCCAGCGACCAAAAATCAGGTGATGAACGCCGCTTGTTGCCTGGGGCTCTTGCAACCCGGTTGAGCATCTGATGACACATGCGAGTCGCTGCCTCTTCTGCCGCAGCCGTTTCTAACTGTCAGCGCGATCTCTGGTTTGTGCGCATAGAGAGAGAGGGGGGTGCAGACACAGTGATGGCCCCCGGTGTAAGTGCCGGGCCCTTACTCGCTTGATTTTCGGAGCTTCGACTGGCTTCTGGGCCTTATTCCTCTGTATGTTGTAGCACTGGGTGACTCGCTGACTGCTGTTCCTTTGAACGCGGTGGCAAGGCTAATGCTTGGATGCAAGACAGACAGCCTGCGACCGAGCTGCTGTGTGTGAGTCCCTTGCGAATTCGGGTCGTCGGCCGTAATCGCCCTTGGCGGAGGCAAATGGCTGGAGCTGTCAACTTCTGGCAGCCGCGGCAGGAGCAGCAGCTTCTTGGCCCTCTGATCGGCTGGGACTAAGGACCCAGGGTTGACATCCAAGTGCCGATTTACAAGTTGACTGAGGTTGCCGACCGATACAAATTGGTTTGGGAATGATTCCGCGCCTGATGGTGTGACTCCAGCAGAGGCTTGAAGCCAGTCCTTGCCAGTTCTCCAGATTTTCTCAGGGTGGCTGCCTCCTTCGATTTTTGAGCTAGGAGTTTCCGCTCCCAGTCTTTCCAAGCTTTTTTCGGACTGCTGTGGGAACAAAGTCTATGGACGCCAAGACCAGAAAGTCTTGGCTTCGAATCTGTTGACTCAGAACCCTATGCAACCCTGCAGCCCAACTTCAATCCCAGACACGCTTTCCAATCCCCAAGTCCTAAGAAAGGGAGATGTGAGATGACTTTCTCTTGCTGCAACATCCGCTGCAGGGCTTGAATCCCCCCAAAAAAATCCCGAAGTCCATCCCGCTGGCAGTTGGCTCTTCTGCAGCGGCATCTGAACGATGGATCTCAGTGGCAGTGGTGGGGGGCGGAAGCCAGCTCCCGAGAGTCCTTGGATGTTTGCACTTGAATCACTTGGGGTTGGCCAGTGAGATGTGGTGGTTGTGCTGGAAGTAGTTCCGTAGATGCCAAGCAACGCTTTGCGATGGGTCCGCGAAAGAGAGCAACAATTTTTGAAGGTGTTTGCGCAAAAGACTTGGGGCATAGAAAGTACATATTGTTTACATAGACATCAACCCTGCCATCGTTCTGCTGCCGGCCACAACATGCGTCGATGACAGCATGAACAAGGCACTCTGAAGCAGGAGCAAGACTCTTGAGACGAGGCACCAGCACAGAGCGGCAGCGCCCCAGCCGGCGACGGCGAATGGGCGGCCGGCGGGGTCTGGCCCTGGCAGGGCTCAGGTGCATGCTTTGGGGTCGGACGAAATATGGCGATTGTGGTTCGGGTCATCGTCCATGTTCTTGCATTGCCGATGTTCATGAGTTGCTTCTAACCATTCTTACATGAATTACTTACTCATGATGCCCGAGGTCGTGCATGCACATTGTCCATAATCTTGTTGGAACCTGCAATAAGACTGTGAAGCGTTGGAGGCATGTCTGAGATGAATGGGGCGGCCCGCCCAGCAATGGAGGCACCCCGTAGTCTGGAGGCAGACATTGACATCCGAATTTCTATGAGGCGAAGGGAGGCAGCAGCTTATGATTATGTTTGAAACTGGTTTTGGTGGTTTGACGTGCGACCTCTCTTGTTTCTGAAACTGTCCAGGCTGCCCAGGCTGTCCAGGCAGCACAGACAATGACTGCCATGGCTTCTGAAGGCTCCCGGGAAAATCCGATATCTTGGGATTTGGGGGTTCTTTTCGGCTCCTCAAGTTCTCGGAGTTTTGGGTTTCCCGGTCTTGGCCACGGCTGTCGGAGTCGGTAGGTTGCGATGGACGGGTTAGAGCTCCGTGTGGCAGACTTGATGTTTCTGCGAGCAGCAAATTCGCCAAACTACGTTTTTGCAAGTTCAGCACGGAGATCCGGCCATGAAGACCTCGCCCTAAGTCCCTCCTCCGGAAGCTCCCGAGCAGGCGACTGGTCCGCGGGGGGGGCGCAGCCATGGAATTGGCAAGGCGGGCACAAATTTTTACCATAGAAACCCCATGCTGGGCCCGGGCCCAGGGAGTCGCGCAAAAGAAGACCCCTTGAAACTTCGGGGAAAGCCTGGCCTTGGCCCCGAATTTGAGCGGGTGATCCCCATTCTCAGGCACGTCCGATGTGGACGCTGCCACTTCGCTTCCGCAAGTGGAGGTTCAGGCGGCGCAAAAACAGGGAGAGGGTGGAAGGAGTGCAGCTCGTTGGTTTGTGCAGGATTGCATTCTTTTCGTTGGACAGTTGGAAACATCCGCACTCCGAATCGTCCGCGATGCTGGGAAAAGAGAAGAATTCCTCCCTCCAGGCGCAAGCTCCGTCCTGGTCCTGGGATCAGGGCCGGCAAGGTGGCGAGCCCGAGCTGGGTTCCTGCAACTACCCCGCGAGAGATTCTTCTTGCATGGGAAGGGGAGGAAGCTGCCTGTGCCAGGCTTGGCCGAGAACTCTGCGACGCCGATGAGAAGTTCCCTCCCCCAGGCCTTTGCCTTTCTTCCAGATGTTCATGCCAGCACACGCGAGGAGCGGATAGGTGTTTCTGCCCGCTGGGTTGAGGCCAATTTTGTGAATAGCCACAGGGTGATGAACGAGACCACCTCCTCGAGATCTGTCTGCATCCTGCAATTCAAAGACTCCGAAAATAGATCCCGACCTCCCGAAGCTGAAAGAATTCTCATGACCATGATCCCAAAGATCTTCAGTGCCCAGCGGAGGTGGCCGCAAAGATCCTCGGAGCACCTCCGGGTCTCAGCGCCCCCGCAGCCGACGTGGACGGTGTCGGTTTCTTTCGGCAGAGTTGAGGATGTATCGAGAAGCCCGTTGCATGATATCATTTTCTTTAAGGTATTGGGTCGGGTATGGGCCTGGAGATGCAGCGGTGTTCTTGATGGTTTGTGCTTCCAGGGGATTCGTCTAGAAGACTCGACTGCAGGTCCAGTCTTCAATGCAGAGTACACTGCTGACATGACCTGTGCGGCCAGACTCGAAGCCCTAAGTGCTGTAACATAGGGGCCTTAATAATTAGAAGAGGGTTTTGGGGACCACTATACTGCTGCATAATGATAACAAGGAACCACCAAAATAGTATTGGTAATTCTTTAGGCCCCTATTCTATCGAGGACCCCGACAAGGGCCTCGCGGAGCAGATGTCGCCCGGGCCACGGTCTTGTGCCTTGTGCCTGGCCAGCTGCTTCGCGAGTGTACCCTGAGACTCCAAGATCCCTTTATTGAGGAGTATACCTTAATTTTATAGTACCATCCCTAATATGATTTCAGGTATACTCCGTCAATCAGGGTATTGGAGTGTCCGGGTACAGCATAAGATTCGTGTTGGATAATGACTAAATGCATTGATGGAAAGTACACTAGTGTTTGTGTGAATGTGTACGCCAGCATATGCCTACAGACGCACTCATGCACATATGCCTGTATCATCTGCATATGCATGTCTATCTGTCTGCGTGCCCGCCTGCCTGCCTGCCTGCCTGGCTGTCCGTGTGTCTATATGGCTGTCTATCTGCCTGTCTGCCTGCCTGCCGGTGTAGTCTGGCTGCCTATCTTTCCGTCGGTCCGTCTGTTCACTAATTGTCTAAAGCGGTTTGTTTACCACCAAAACTCCAGAAGGAGGGTGTGATGTGGGCATGTGTCAACCATTGTCAACGGCCGTTTACCATGTGACGCCTCCTTCTCGTGCCTTGCAAGGTCTGCGGTGGCGCTGTTCCTGGCCGGCGCGGATTTCGACGAAGCGGATCTCCCGGCTGGTTTTGAGATGCGGCTGAAGACTTTAACCCCGAACCCTTCGGGAAGGGCACCCTTAGAAGCAAAGCTCACCAACAAGGCCCAAAGTGGGCCGGGGCTCAACAGGACAGCGACGAAGAGCCTTCGCCAGAACCAGTGCCCAGCGGCGTGGTCGGCGAGGCCAGGGTGGATGTGTAATTGGGATGTCAGGCCAAGCGCGAGGGTTCGGAGACAGCTCAGAAGATTACGGGTTGCAGAGTGGTCTTCAGGGCGGGACATATTGGCTTCGGCTTCGCCGGTTGCCGAGGGTCCGGTGGGCAGGGTGTTGGCTTGAGGGATTTGGGGGGGCCCTTGAGGTGGGATCTTGCATGCCAGAACGAGAACCACTCTCGCAGTTCTCACTAGCAAGGCTTCACAAAGTATGGGGTTGGAAGGAGCAATCAAAAGCGAATCATTCAGGTTCATGCCTCATGGATGAGAAATGAGGAGGATGCTGGAGAGTTTGAGGTCTTGGCGCGAAAGGGGTTGGCTTTCACAGGGCGAATGCTTCGGAGCCTAGCGTCCCAAGCAAATTTGGAGCACCCAGGCATCTTCCACCTTTGGCGCCTCCGCGCTTGATGCCCCACCCTTTGTGCCGGGCCTGGGTGTGAGCAGCTGGACTGAAGCCTATAGGGGCCCAGGACTTGGGGACCCCGCTTTTTTCTTTTTTTGTTGCTTCGGTTTCCAGGTCTTTTCCTCACGGCTTCAGCTCGCTAGAGGCTTGGGAGGCTTTCTGAGGTCAACATGCTTCCTGGAGGTTTAGTGATAGGTGCAAAGTAGCTACATCTTTCCTTCTACCGGAGAGGTAGATATTTTCGATCTGCAGTTGACAGCTTCCGAGCTTTTCATGGGACCAAGTCCCTTGGGGTCTGAGGGCAACGAGGCGATTTACGACGCGTGTCGGGCTTGTGAGTTGCATCGCTTTGTTTCATGCCTGCTCTTGGCAAGGCACCCCAGAAGCCTCGCAAAAGGCCTTCTTGCTGCACTTAGATACGTTGTTTCAGAATGCACCAGCATGTGGTGAGAGTGCTCCGGTCGCCCATGCTCGATTCATTGTCGCCCGACCGGGAAGGTGGGTGGTTAGTAATTAGGTGTTCTCAGGCAGGCGTTTCGGATGATGCATCCAGATCCGGGGCAGAACGGGAACAGGATCGTGCAATGATTATTTGCCTTTTGGTGCGTGATCAACTGCCGCCTTATGGGTTTGAGGTTCAGTGTTTTGCACCTGAAAAGTAAGATGCCCCACAAGCGGAAGCCGGTATTTAACCATTGTGTAGTTTCCGCCGTGCAATATGTCGATTAACGTGCGAGTGGGATTGCTCAGTGGCAAGACAGCCACTGTGACAGCCCACTTGGATGAACAAGTGGCGAGCCTTCAACGTCGGGCAGAGGCGGAGCTCGAAGTGGGGAAAGGGCGGCTACTGGACCCATCCGGAGGTCCTCTGGATCTACGTTCACAGATCAATCACTGGTCTTGCAGGTAGGCAGAGTTCAAGTTCAATCCGCCGGAAGCGCTTTCGCTGCAGTTCTTGGAGATGGAACATGTTGAGGGACATGGAACGTCTTATTTGGAGGATCAGCTGCTGAATGTGCAGCATATCCAAGGCAGTGAGGGAGCTTTTGCTGCAATCCTTGGCGACTGATCCGTCGTTACGTGGGGCAATCCTGAAAGTGGTGGTGACAGTAGCGATAGCGGTGTGACGGAGCAGCTTAAGAACGTTCAGCATATCCAAGCCACGCACGATGCGTTTGCTGCCATTGTGCGGGGTGGGTCGGTCGTCGCATGGGGTGATGGTGGTCGTGGTATCAGCTGAAGAATGTCCAGCAGATCCAAGCCGCTGCCGGCGCTTTTGCTGCCATTCTGGGCGACGGATAGGTCGTGACTTGGGGTTATCCTGCCGAAGGTGGTGACAGTTGTGCAGTGCAGAATCAGCTGAAGAATGTCCAGCAGATCCAAGCCACTGCCTTCGCTTTTGCTGCCATTATTGGTGATGGCTCCGTCGTGACCTGGGGTGATTATTCCCATGGTGGCGACAGCAGTGATGTGCAGGATCAGCTGAAGAATGTCCAGCAGATCCAAGCTACTGAGAGCGCTCTTGCTGCCATTCTGGGCGACGGATCGGTCGTGACTTGGGGTGATCCTGCCGAAGGTGGTGACAGTTGTGCAGTGCAGAATCAGCTGAAGAAAGTCCAGCAGATCCAAGCTTTTGCTGCCATTATTGGTGATGGCTCCGTCGTGACCTGGGGTGATTATTCCCATGGTGGCGACAGCATTGATGTGCAGGATCAGCTGAAGAATGTGCAGCAGGTCAAAGCGAGTCATTCGGGGTTTACTGCCATTACTGGCCATGACTCGATCGTCACAGCAGGAAGGAGGGCGAGGAGGAGGAGGCGGAGGAGGAGGAGGAGGAGGAGGAGGAGGTCGAGGAGGACGAGGAGGAGGAAGAGGCTTCCTCTGATAGATCAGTCGTAACTCGGGGATGCCGAGCTTTCGGCGGTGGCAGTAAGCGAGTAAAAGAGCAGCTGGGCCGACCTGAAAAAAAGCGCCAAGGTTTGGCTGAAGCTGCCGGAACGCGTGCAGCGAAGGCGAAGGAGACGGCGCTTGCGCCAAGAGGGCAAAGCTCAAGGCGAAGGCCAAGGCAAAGGCGAACGCAAGGGCTAAAGCAAAGGCCAAAGCCACGGCCAAAGCCCAGGCGATGTCTCCAGCTCGCAAGAGATCCGCTGCAGTTCACAAGAGACCCAGTGCAAAGTAAAATGTCATTACTACGGTTGACGACACAAATCTTGCATTGCCTAAGGACCCTAAACTATGGCACTATGGGAAGTGTGGTACATTCCTTATCAGGAAATGCAGGATTTACATCTTCAGCCGTAGAAGGTTAGTCCACAGAGTGGTTTTGCAGTCTTCGTCCCCCAACTTGACCACGAACTCGTGTTCACCACTGTCTGTTTTAAGGTGCAACAATCCTCCAAGAACGCACGACGCTAAACCCCAGGCTACAACGTCCATCTTTTTTGCAAACTACGGTTGATGATATTAATCCTGCATTACCCATAATAAGGAATATACTGTAATTCCCATAGTTTAGGGTTCTTAAGGTAATGCAGGGTTTATATCATCAACAGTATACGCAATCCCCAAGCCTTGGTAGGATGCTGCGGAGAGAGTCAAAGCCCATTGTACCCTTTTCGCAAAAACCCGAACCGCAAGCCCTAAACCTGCAGCCAAGTTCGAAAAAAACCTCTAATCAGCCGCTAGCCCCTTGCGCGAGTCCTGAGGGCTTGTGGCTCCTCCTTGCCTCAGCTTCAGCCAGCAAATGCCGAGATCCAGACCTCACGGATGATGCCGGACGCGACTGCGACGACTGCGACGACTACCACTACGACGACCACGAGCGCAACGTCAACCCAGGTGGCCGAGCCTGCCAGGAACTCAACAAAAGCGCACGTCTTATGAGCTCCTGGAAAATCCATGCTATGCTGGGGTTTCTCCCAGGCCACTCCGGAGACAACGAGTTCGTCGGGTCAAACGACCGAGCGGACCGAGTTGCGCCGCTGGGTTCTGAAGCAAAGGCCTAGGTGCCAGGGTCTAGTCGAGCCGAGGCTTAGAGTAGAAGTGTATCTCAGACTTTCCACTTGGTGAAAAAAGCCATGGATTCCTTTCAGAGATTTTCAGAGTGTTAGCCACCCCGACACCCCCCGAAAAGGCCGTCTCAAAAGACACCTGGCTGTCCAAGCAACATGAACCATCTAGTCTGGAGACGCGTTTAGCCGTATGCACTCATGCAAGCAGTTCGTGTGTTATTGTACCAATGGTTGAGTGCGCGTCTGTAATTCTGTGCGTATGTGCACGTCTGCATGTATACCAATTTCATGATGGTGCGGCTCGTGAGGGTATGGATGCATCCATGTATCAACAGTAGGCAGATTCGCGACTTCGATGCTGAAACAAACATCCGAAACGTGGAGCCGAAAAGCGTGGAGCCTGGAAGCCAAAGACGCTGAAACGCCGTACCGCCAGTCTGGAACACAAGGCCTGGACGACATCCTTCCTAAGGAGGCGACGCCGTCGATCACCAGCCCCGAGGCCGTGGATGAGGGTTTTGGAGCTTTTGGGAGGAAGGTTTGAGGGCTTAGGGCCCAGGGGTTTCAAATTTGGGGTTGGTCAACGGCTTAAACTGATTTACGGTTTCCGGTTTGTGGCTTTCGTGGGTTTCGCGGTTGCATGACGGATGCTACAGGACGTGTTGTCTGGTGAAGCTTGCGTGTGCTCTGCCTCACCATATCATAGTTGGTTTCGGTCGTTTGGTTTACTGCTTTTTTGGTCGGCTGGGGCCTCTGGAGTTGTGCGGCTGTAGGATTTGTCCGGACCTTGAGACACTTGAGCCTGGCCTGCGCTCCAAGCCCCACAACGGCAGATGCCAGAGATCACCTGGAGTCTCACAGCCTCAGAAGCCCTCGGCCAGGGCCTGAACGACTTCTTCGCCATCCTGCGCCAGCAGCCTCTTCCGGCAGACTTAGCGAATGACCCGAGGGCATTCTCTGCAACGAGCTCAGCCTCGGATGTGTCGATGATGATTGGTTCTTGAAAACTTGTAGCAGAGTTGTGATCGACATCGTAGCTGCCACAATTGTTTTTGCTATTATCATTGACAGTCTTATTGTTGTTCATATCGTCATTCTTGCTGATGCTACTTACTCTTGTTGCTATTTTTACAATCATTAAGTTAGACTTGTTGTTGTGTTTCCCAGTAGTGTCAGCTTCATAATTGGAGTTATCGTTGCCAGGTTGACTATCGTAATCACTGTTTAACATCACGACGTGGCATCGTGATCGTCATCGTCGTCATCAGTAGTGTCAGCATCATAATCGGGTTGCCAGGTTGACTATCGTAATCATTGTCTATCATCACGACGAGGCATCGTCATCATCATCATCATCATCAAAGTCATTACTGTCGTCATCATCGTCGTCATCATCAAGACCATGGTGATCATCATCATCGTCATCACCATCATCATCATCATCGTAGCTACGATCCTCATCACCATCGCGATCAGCATGTCCATCACATCACCAGTATCTTCACTGTCACATCACCATCATTGTCATCACCGTCACCATCAGTATCACCATCAAAATCATCATCATCATCGTCATCATCATCATCATCATGATTATCACCGTCACCATCACCACCACCACCATCATCATCACCAGCACTGGGGATAGTTATCAGCTTAATGATTTGTAGCCACGTTGCTGATGAGACTATGTCTGTGCTAGTTGGGGTGTTTGGGTAGAGGGGTCATCAGGATTTCGTCATGGCGTTTTGTTTTAGGGTTTCGGTTTCTTTGCAAGTTGGGATTTGGGGCTTGCTTGGCGCATTCGGGGCCCGGAGGCTGGGGGCTCTGTGCTTCGCTTGTAAGGAGGTCTGGCTTCTGTTCAGATCCTCAGATCATCTGAAAGGATTGTTCATGCACTCCCTCAGTCTGCACTGTTCTCGTCTTCCGCCCTTGACTTCCAAGATCTTCACCGGCTCCATTGCCAAGCATATCCTGATTCTGTACAAGGCTCTGGCTTTTAGGACTAGGTTGCCGTCGCCTCCCCTAAGTCAGGAATTACAAGGCCTGATGTTGATGACTGTTCTGCTGTGGCCTGGCAATCTTCGGCGTACTGTCCATGGGCACGGCGACCCTTCGAATTTCGCCTGTCGGAACCATGAGACTGAACAAGCTTATCGTCTGGAGACTCACGTAGCATTGCTATCGGTGGTAACAATGAACTAGCAAAAGGGTGGTGTCAGCATACACTACACAAGATCGAGGCGAACGGTAGGATTAACGATGACCAGCTTGCATGCAGTCGCCAAATTTTTGAGGTCGAAAAACTGTGATCCAGGTCCTGCGACGACAAGTACGTAATTGGCCCAAAGTAGCAGAGCCCAAAACTCATGCCAAAAGATCACCATTCTTCACTCAAAGCACGCACCTCGACCAATTTTTGAATGGTCAAGTGCCCCAAAGTCCAGCTCAAGCAAGTCAAGGCCGGTCACAAATTTACCCTTGCCTGACACAGCCGTTGTGCCAGTACAATACTACTTTTACCCCGGCAGAAGCGCCTTCGACCGACCGTCAAGTTGTTGCAGAGCATGCTGCGGGAGACCGGCGCTTTTACCGAGGTTGGGTCGGGCTCTTTGCAGAAGTGTGCCTCGTTTTGAAGTTATCGTGTTAGGGCACCGGATGTGGTATTTCGCATGGATGTGCACTGGAGATTTTGTTTTGCTTTGTTGAGGCTGCGATTATCAGGGAGAGCCAGTGTCTTGCGGCATTTTGCGTTTGCTCAGCAGTGGAAGATTGCTTGAAGATCTCTTCATGGTTTGGGATGTTCTTGGCTGGGGTTTCGACTATTGATGCCATACTTGACCATACCTGTTGTCAGGTTCGATTTGCAAGAATATTGTCATCCTTAATATTCACAGCATTACGTTCACTCGCACCGCCGCTGCTGCTGCTGCTGCTGTGCCCGTGGTGGTGCTGCCACTGCGGCTGCTGATCGTCACTGCCAGTAGTGTCACTACCACCACCACCACCACCACCACCACCACCGCCACCGGCCGCGGCCGCTGCAACCGCCTTAACCACCGCCACCATCGCCACCATCCCCACCACCACCGCAACCACCGCCGCCCGCCGCCACCGCCTTCGCCCGACACCACTGCTAACCATGCCAGCCACCCCTGCCACCACGACAACACCAACGCTACTATTGCCTCCACCACTTGCTCTACTATCCGTGCGGATGTTATAGTAGGAGCTTCTTGCACAGATAGGCAAGCAGAGCACAGTATGCTGCCAGGAGATCATCCAATCGCTTCTCCTCGTTTGTGCAAGGGATGTGCCGTGGCATCCGTTTTGGCAGGTTGGGACAGCTTCTATTCGTGTCGGTATGTCTTTTCAAAATTGTGGTGCCATGATGTATCATTGAAGTGTCAATGTCTGGTGGTTGCTAGTCTAAAACTGGGATACTGCTACCCAGGCCAGCTTGAATGGCTGGTGATCATGGCCCGCAGTTCTGTGCAAGCCAATGACATGACGATGAAACGGGAAAGGCTTTGGAGATACAGTGCGAGAAACGAAAGGATGTCGGGGGGAGTTCTCAGGTGCCCAAGATCTACTCCATTCGGCAAGCCCCGATGGGTGGGCAGCCGGTTGTTCTACTTACCAAGCCTCCGATGTGGTTCCAGGGCTTCCAAGACGATGATCTAGTTCAGGACCGGGTTCCAAGGCAATGGCTACTAGAGCCGTCGCCGGATCTTGGGAGTGGGAGCAGGTTGGGTTCAACGGTGGAGCTTTGGAGGGGTGATGGAGCTTGGTGTGATTGCTGAAACACAGTACTCCTACCGCTCCTTAGGCAGATCGGTCCAATAGGACAGACAGATAGATGGACACATGGAGACTGAGAGGCACAGGAAAAGACATGCTGTGGTACTGCAAGCTACTACATCTTGCCAAGAACCACAGCCGTGGCACTAGCACAGGCACCAACGTTAAGTCTCACACGATGCACGCTTAACCAACACACTATCAACAATTTCGACAGCAAGTGCCGATTCTTCGGATTGAACTTTGAGCGGCATCCGCAGGAAGAGCCTGATTCTGCCAACACAGTTTACCCCGAAAGCCATGCCGCGGACAAGCAGGCCTCGTTGAGTCTGCATTGAAAATGCTACAGCTGCTAAGGGAAATCGAAGGGAGGTCTTTGCAATTATTGCGGTTCCTATGTTCTGTCAGCGCTGAAGCGCTGCCAAGTGCAACGTAGTATTCAAGCTGGGCCTACCATCCCTAATTGCACGTCGGTGATGGTTGTCTTCATTCGTTCTGTTATTGATGCGGGTCCGTGTGTGTGTGTGCGGTGAAAAAATGAGAAATTCAATTAAACAGACCTGTCCTGGATGTGTATATATATATATGTGTATACGTCTATCGATCGATCTATCTATTTATCTATCTACTTATCTATCTGTCTATACATACACATGCATATCTATCTATCCATGTATCCATCCATCTATCTAGCTATCTATCTATCTGTCTATACATACATACATACATACATTCATACCTGTCTATCTATGTATCCATCCATCCATCTACCTATCTATCTACATACACTGTACATACACATCTCGCTCTCTCTCTCTCTCTATGTATACACACGTATATATATATATATATACATACACGTGTTTATGTATATAAATATAGATATGTATATGTATATAGGTACCTATGTATATATGTAAATATGTACATGCACAAATCCTCTCAGGTGCCGGGCCGCTGTCTCCCCCCCTTCCCCCAATGGTATCCACTGCCTCCCCCTGCCCCGCCTGCTCAGCCTGGTGAGAGTCGTCGTTTTTGGAAGATGGAATCGACATCGCGAGCAACGCAAACCGCAGACAGGGAGGACGACGGAGGCCTGTCACCGCAATGATCCGCCGGGGGAGAACCACATCACAAGCAGGGAGAGGAGCGCCATTTGCAAAGAGCAACATCAAATCGTCCATTACGGTAGTGAGCACCATAATGATGACATTACCCCTAACAAATGCAACCATGTCTCTGTAGAACACATTGCCCCCCTACCCTAGTCTGCTAGCTGCTCAGCAGCAACATTGGAGGATGGGGAGACCAGAGATCAACAACTGCACCGCAGGCTACGGAAGACCACTCAGGCCCCACCTCACAGGGGGAGGGCGGGGGAGGCGACAAGACCAACTAAGAAGAGCACCCACTTGACAGGCACGGGTGGGACACCATGGGACGTGGCAGCCTTACGCAATGTATGTATTAGGTATATATATATATATATATCTATATATATATATATCTATGTATATGTATATGTATGTATATGTATAGATATTTCATGTTTATGTAAAGGATTATTTATTTATTTGTACATACACCTAGATGTAAGCATGTCTGAACGCAGACTGTGCATTCTCCGTATGTGTGTGTGTCTATCTATGTATGTATCTATGTACATGCGTGGGTACGTAGGTAGGTAGGTTCGTAGGCGTATGACGTGTGCTGGATAAAGCCCCCCTTTCTCATTGATCCACTGTGTCTTTTTGAAGCCAGGTTGCAAGCGATCATTTTACTACCCAGACATGCAAGCTAGGCGTGAACACATCGGCAGGGCTTCAGCACACCCGGACACACGACTTGGCACTTCATTTTGCATTTTCGTTCGATTGTTCGAGACCGCAGATGTTTTTCCACTCGGTGGTTTTGAAACCGTGTGTCCGACCGGACATGTGCAGATGAAGCGATCTGGAAAACAACGAACCAACAAATGCAGAAGGGTCGGCAGCTGCCGCAGAAACACAGAAAAAGGTCCACAAATCCAGCCGCTGTGGCATCACCGAGGCTTTTTGCATGGCAAGACTTTTATGGTCTCAACAGCACGTTCACGGCCTCAGAAGCGCCGTAACAAGGCACATGCTAAAGTATCCGAACTCCAAAGGCGCCCGAGCCCGGGCCGGTGAGGAGCCCCGGCTGAAGCCCCCGGCTCCTTGCACCTCTGACCTCTGGCAGGCGCCACAACAGCTGGCGTCCGCCGATTCCGAGCTCCTGAAGGCCCTGCTCGGATTCTCCCACGCTGGAAGCGTCGAAACGGCGACTGTGACTACTCATGCCAAGTTTCTAACTTGCAGAATTCAGAGGGTTTTAGGGCCTTCGTAGGTGGTTTGTTTTGCAGGCCTTCCACGGCCTTCTTTGGGACGAGTCCATGCTCCTGCCCAAGCAGGCTCTCGCAGACTTTTTTGCCGTTTGGCGGTCTCCGGTCATTTCAAGGAGATGTGTCAAGGAGATGTGGTTCTCAAAGTTTCTTGTGCAGACTTATGAAGCTGGAAGACATTGCATGCCGAAACTTGGACTTCTTGATTGCCTGCACAGATAACGAAAGCCGCCTTGGAGCTGCAGCGCAACTACTCGCCATTTGTCCATACCGCGATGCCAGACTTGGAAAACGTGGTCAAGGTAGGTGCCGCTCTTTGTTTATGCTCCGTTTCTCATAGGGCTTGTGTCTCCCGGGTGCAGCAGAGCCGGCGCAAAGTTGTGCTTCTGGCCCCCCCCAATGGATTTTGAAGCCACGGTTTTATGTTCCCACGTAGCATCGAAGTTGAGAGTTGACAATGCACATCGAATCTGTGGCCGACCATCAGCCATCGATCCGCAACTTGCAGGAAGCTTTGCGAAGGAAGTGGCTCCGGTCTAGCAGCTTGTCCCAGGATTGGTGGCATGTTTGCGTTGTGCCGGAAACGACACCTCCGTCCCTTTCCGCCCAATCGTAGACCATTAACGTTAGACCATGAACTCTCTGTGCCGGTAGGCCTGAAGCCGCCGAAGTTCGAGCTAAGGCAGCGATGGCTTACGACCCTCCAACTTCGGATCCAACAGTTCCAGGAAGTGCCTCGTCCTGTTTTTGCTAGAAGGCCCTTCATTGCATGTCGGATGGAGGAGGAGGGGGGTGTTCGAAGTTGAGGCTGGGCCGCAGAAGTCAGTAAGTCTGGGTGGCCGGTTCAGCTTCGTAAAACAAAAAGGGAGGGAGAGGCACTGCATCGTTCCCGCCTAACTTCTGGCCCGAAACGGGTTTTTCCCCGAGAATCCGGAACCCCAAAGCAAGCCTCAATAGAGGATAGCGTCGGATCCGTATTGTACGGAAACTTCGATCAGGATGTCCCTAGTTTAAGGATAGGCTGCGTGAACACCAAACTCTGTAAACAAGGCCTGCGCCTATTGGGCCACTCGCCCCCGGAGCTTACCCCGCGCAAGCAGCTGGAGGCTTTCAGACTGTCACGGCCCCAGGCAGCCGATAAAGAAACGCGTGATTTGTTCGCATATGCATGACATGTTGGGATGGAGTACCCGGAAGCCTGCAACAAGTGCACCGAAGCACGAAGTGCTCTGAGCGCATGGAAGAGCGTTTTCTGAGTGACATGATGCCTAGGGCCTAGGGCTTGAGGACTTCGGAAGCACAAGCCAAGGCTGACCTAAACACTTGCAGAAAGCCCGCGAGCTCTTCCCCGGCTTCATGGGTTCCGGAAAAAGCGATGAGCCCCCAAACCCCAGAGAGTCTGAACGAAGCGGCTTGGAAACAAGAAGTGCTGGCTGGACTGCCATCTGAACCTCAGCTAATGAAATCTCATGAGGCTCAAAGGGAGCAGCAGTCGTGGAAGCATCAGGCCAGCGTTGCTCAGGGGCACAAGGGTTTGCGGGTTCGGGACTAACTAAGAAATTCACGATTTTCGGTTATGTGGTTCACAGCTTGGTGCTACAGGGTTGTGTTTTTATTGTCGGTGTTGAAAGTGTTTCGGAGTCAAGGATCTGTAGTGTATAGCTAGCTGCATAGACGGGGACTCCGGGCCGGTGCGTGTTTCTCAACTCTACGGGGATGCGCGGGTCTGCTGCAGACAGATGTAGCGAGGAAGGGCTTCAGCGTACGATGGGAGTCAAGATGTCGATTCCAGGGAAACCAGCAACGATCCAAATTCGACGGCCAATTTGCCATTTGCCCTTTCACGCTGGGCTCTCGCATGCGATGTTCCATGTTGCAGGCAAGCTCAGAGACTTCAAACGATGGGCAGCTTGGCTTCATGTGAACCACTACTCCCCTCCCTGCCTCGCTGTCCCGCATCTCACTCGGCTGCACAAAATCGCGGCTCCGCACGCCCAGGCAGGAAAAAACTGCTGATGGACAGGACACCCTGCTCGCACGTCTTCCTTTTTTTGAAGACCTTAAGCTTTGGGTACCAGGCTTCGAGGTTTGGTTCTGGGGTTCTCGATTGCTCGCCGTTCGGCTGTGGTTCCCCTTCAATCTCTAGCCGCTAGCCCGTTTCTTGTCGACGCTGTTGTGGTTGAAGCCGTTTGGAGAGATAGAGATCAAGCAGGCCGATTCTGTGAACTCACCTGAAGCTCCGCCTGGAAGAGATCCCACAATTTCAAGCCCAAACCATCCGAAGAGGACTCGGTGGGGGTTGACCCGCTTCAGAAGCAGGATGTGTCGGGCTTGCTCAATGAGCTGATGTTATTGTTGCTTGGCTTCTTGCTATTGGTGCCCGCGGGGCTTGGATGTTTCGAGATCGTATGTTGCAAGGAGTTGGGTTCCGCAAACTCTGGGACTTGCAAGGAGAGGCAGGAACCCATGCCCGAGCTACACACGAAAGCTTAACAAGTTTGACCCAGCTCGACTCTACACTTCTACGCAACACTAAGCCATCGGCCAAAGCCGGATTTACGCAGCCGCTCCGCAAAAAGGCAGTCGACTATAGTGTGGTGGGAGTTGATGATAGCCAAGACGGGACGTTGCAGCACTCTTTTTGGCAGCAGCGTTTCGGAGTCTTCAATCGGCATGAGGTTCCCAACCGGCATGCGCTTCGCGGCGCTTAAGGACCAAGCTCTGTAAGCTTTGTCGTATGTGCATTTTAGGGTTGGGCAGGACTCGGGGTTCGGAGCTCCGAAGGGCCCGCCATCTTGCAGCCTTCTTCCACATCTCAACACCTGTGAACAGTTGCTCCCTATGTTATGATGGGGGCTCTTTCATTAAGTGGCATCACAGGCCGGAGTGGAAAGCTCTGCTATCAGACCATACAAACCGCTCGTCAGCTGTGCGAGGAGCACCTCAAAGCCTCCAATGATGGGCATTTCTCTGAGAACTCCTTCCTTTGTCCCACAATCGCTTCCTGGCTGCACCGGAAATCCGGCGGTGCCATGCGGTGGGCCTGAAATCCGGCGTCCCCAGTGCGTCTCAAAGGGTCTGGGGCCCGAACACCACCCCAAGCCGAAAGGCCCAGAATGTGCAGCGGTTCGGGAGTTGCAGGTGACCAGATGCCCTGAAACCATTGTCTGGTTCTCCCAAGCTCTCCTCACGCCGAGGCTAATGAGTACGAAGGGCTTCCAGAGAAGGTGGTCAACGGAGGCCCGACGACAGAGCAAAGTTCTTGACAGAGGGTGGCTTTGACTCGACATTGCTCTCTACAGTTTCATCGGAGCCGGGGAGCCGATGTTGAACTGTGATGGCGTTTGCCTGCGTTATAACTACGTCACCACTTTGAACATCATGCTGGCTTCTTACCAGGACCGGTCTATCAGGGCCTTTGCGTGCTTGTCTATCGTATGCAGTACCAAACCTGGGAGACGAGGTTTCGTCCATAGTCGGGTCAGCTGCCTCTCTCACAGGTCTGCTCTCCTGTAGGACAGGGTAACAACACATTGGGGGGCTGGAGATTCAGAGTAGGGGGACTGGGGATCCCTGTGGGAGCCTCTGACCGCTTCCGCAGGGTAGGCAAACTGCCCGAATCCGGAAAATGATGGACTTTAGAAGTCAGTAGGCGCCACCTTATAGCCTGTAGGCCAGTCCCGAGCAAGCACATGCGGAGGCCGTTGGCGCAATTAAATTCGGCATGCACCATATTCTGCATCCACTTGTTGTGACTGCCGCTCGGTTGCGATTGGAGGATTTGGACAAGCTGCATGTCCGTCTGTTGAACAAAAGCTGGTGCGCTGCTGCAGCCCGTCCACCTGACCCAGTATGACGCACAACAAAGCATGCCGAGCACAACAGCCAAGGTTGACTCTGAAGTTTTGAAGGCAGAGGCGATTGTAGCAGTTGGCGAAGGCCTGGGACATCAACAGCGAGGATGTTGCACGAGGAAAATTTGACAATGTTCTACTATATGCAGCCATATTCACGCGGAGCGCGATGCACCAATTCATAACGCTGTAGATGCGTACATACATCCATACATCCATCCATCCACACATCCTTACATCCGTACATCCATACATCCATACATGCATGCGTGCACACATGCATGCATGCATATATATATATATATATACATATATATATACATATTTATATATACATATATATATATATATATATATATATATCATATATGCATACATGCTTCCAGCATACATAAATGAGCGTATACACTCACACATGCACATCCACGCATGCATTACCTTACGCTTCATTGCCTTTCGCTACATCACTCTGCCTTGCCTTGCACGACGCTACGTGTCATTGCGACAATGAAATTACGCGACGTGGCATGGGCTGGGATTGCATTGCTTTGCATGGCGCCGCGTTGAGTTTCACTGCGTTGGGCTAGGTCCGGTCCGTTGATAATGTTACATCAGGTTGGGTTAGGCGACATTACATTGCATTACATTGCGTTACATTGCATGACATTGCATGATATTGCATTAAGTTGCATTACATTACATTGCATGACAGTGCATTACATTGCACTGCATTGCATTGCATTACATAAAGTTGCATCACGTTCCTTTACATAGCATTACATCTGCAATGCATCGCATTACACTGCGTCGATTTACACCGCACTACATTGCATTAGACCGTCAGCACCTTCTATTGCGTCACATTACACTACATTGCGCCACGTTGCACTGCACAACCTCACACATCGCCACACGACACTACACTGCATTGCATCACATCACTTTACATCACATTCAATATGTGATGGGCCAACTTCTTTCATTCATGCATTAAGGGGTTTGAGGTATGTTGCTAGGGAAAACATGCATGTATGCATGTATGCATGTGTGTGTTCGCGTGCATGCATGCATGCATGCATGTGCATATGGCATATGGTTTATTACGTGGTTCGTGCACATGCGGGCATATTTGTATGCGCAGATGCGGATGAACGCATGCACGGATGGATACATGGGCAGATACTTCAGAACTCCGGCTTCCTGAAGCAATGAAGTCCAAACCGTCCAAATCTGTGCACCAGGATGTTTGCATGAGATCTTTGAGATGGCTTGCCCGGCAGAGAGTGGGTAATTGGAAATCCTTGACCCGGCGCGTTGCAGTCAAGGGTTTCACGCTGCACGAAACGACACGCCAGGCTTCCAAACCAAACCCTAAACCCTGAACCCGAGACCCGAACCGCCCCTCCGCCACATGTGGCATTTCAACTAACCTTTTGGGCAGATGGAAAAGAGGGTTAAACAAAACAAGAACCCCAGACCCTAGATCTTAATTGACCCTAAACCCTAGACCGTGGCGCCAGGGGTCGTCTCCCTGCTCCTCGCCTTTGCCGCTAGGCCGCGGCCGTCAATAGGCGGGGCGGGTGAAAAAAAAGCAATGATAATAGGTCATAAGAGTAGTAATAATAGTTGCTTCCTCGTGTACTACTGGCGGAGCTAAACAGGTGAGCAGCCGCTTGCACGCACTCCTTCTCTCTCTATGTCTCTCTTTGTGTTCGTTGGTTTCCCAGGCGTTGAATCTGCTGATGGACCTGCCCTACCCATCTGTGTACCTATGTGTTTATGTGTTCTCATATCTGTCCCGTTCACAAGCATCCGCGGTTCTGTGTATCTACTCATGTATGCTAGTGGATTCGCTGTTTCGTTATTTGCCAGTGTCTACCCTGATGTAGATCCCTCTCTGTACTCACCTGTCTGATGTCTGCATACCGATCCAGGTTCAGGCTTCGGCTGTAGGGTTCAAAGCAGGAATCACTGGCTTTGCTCAATGCTCCTCTGGTGTTGGACCTCCGGGATGTCTCTTGCAAGATATACCCTGAGTTCCTTGAGTTCCTGTTTCGTTGCAACCTAAAACCCTAAACCCTAAACCCTAAATTCCCTAAGTCCTTCGCCTCCTAGAGATCCCCAAGTCTGGACCACGAATCTCCGCAGACCTGAGTCTGGCGAGGTGACCTGTCGACGGCGGATGCCGAAACGCCTGTTGTCCCCGAATGTGGTAAGCCTGCTCATCACTGAAACGAAAAAAGATTTGCGCAGCAGGTCTTTTCGGGCAATGCCTGTTTCTAGAATTTTTGTTCTCAAGGCTCCGGGCCGTTTTCGCGTTCGCTTGCGTTTGAGCCTTTGCCCGGCTCTGGTTTGCGCATGCTGCTTGAGCCATGCCTAGAGCCATTCTTCTCTTCGCATCGAGAACCTTCGAGTGGATCGCAGTAAGCTTGGCTCAGATTGTGACGTAGCCATGCGGGAGTTCACGCTTCCGTTCAAGCCCGAGGTGGGGGCGCGTGTTTGCGTTTCGGCACTCAGCTCAGGGTTGAATTTCTATTGCCCGGTCCAGCTGCAGCATGGTCACACGACGGCTCTTCATCCTTTTCTCGGCCGGCCATGCGGTGTAGCGTTGGTCCCCCCCAACCTTACCTTAGCGCCGGAATCGCTGGTCTTAACCCACAATGCTTGAAGACTTGAGGCCTGCGACCTCTGTGACCTGCGGCCTCTCTCACCTCTCCGGCCAGGAGCTACTGGCGGAGCCCAGCGATGGGCGGCTCTGGGCCTCCGAACTTCCGTGCGTGGAGTCCTGGTCCGAGAAGGCCCCTCCCTGCACTCGCGAAGCACTCGTACTTGCCCTAAGTCCTAAGTGCTCTGAAGTCCAGTCACAAACTTGCCTTCCGTTTCACTGATTTCTGTTGGTTTCTGGTTCTGGCTTAGAGTGTAGTGAAGTTCCCGAAGACAGGGCAGAGGTTTTGGGCTCCGGACTGGGTTCCTGCGGGCCAAGGGGCATAATTTATCTTAAACGCCAGGAAGTGAACAAAGCGCTGGATGGCTTGGTGGGGCGGCTCCTGGGAAGCCAGGGAAAGGACCCTATGTTTCTCTACTTGGCTCGCTCCTTTCATTTCAGGCCAGGTTCCTGACTTCTTGGGGCATTGTCCGAATCACAGGGGTTTCAGTTTTCTTGCGGTGGTCAAAGGTCGATGCTCCGCTTGAGTTTGAGCCAAGCAAGGGGTTGCGACACAGGACCTAGCAGATGAATCAATGTTCTCCCTGCTCTTCGCGATCTTGCAAGCATGGCCGAGGCGGGCCCGGGCCGCTCTTTTTTGCACACGCAAATTGCAAAGACTTGCACAATACCAGACTACCGGAGCTATCGGATGCCGGCTCCGCTGGCAAGTGGTAATTGAGGCACCGACGCCTCGTGTCTTGCCGATCGTCGAAACTTGTGTCCTCGAACTCAGGCTCGATGACAGCATCCCACCTCGCGCGTCGAGCTCAGTCTGCGAGCTTCGATTTTTGTTTTAAACAGTTTCGAAATCCAACTCTGGACCATCCCGGGCCTGATCGGAGGCGTTGGATGGATTGTGCATTCTGAAGACACGGCACACTCATTGTTGCACTCCTTTCAAAGTTTACCTAATCAAATCCTCTTTGCACCTGTAGAACGTCGACCACGACCAGACCTATGCACGCACATCCTTCCGTGAACACTCTCAGCGGGCGTGGCCCGAGCCTCTTGTGCCGTTTCAACACGAAGCCGGGGAACTCCGGACCCTGGGCTTCGCGCGGAAAACGCCCGAAGCCCATAATCTCGAACATCCCAACCTTAAAGCTCTGACCCTTCACTGCTTGAAGCTTCATGCGTAGTTGTAGGGTGACAGGTTCGTTAATTATTACCTTGCCTGGGGCCATTAACAGACATGTTTTAATTCAGGTGTAGCACCCTTTACTTCTAGGCAATGCGTGCGAAGTCCGATGATCCTTTAGGTGGGCCCTCTCCTGTACTCCCAAACCAGGTGGTGGACCTGCTCACAGATTCCGCCCGGCGGCTGATTGCAGAGGCCGGCAAAGTCCGCAAGGGCGCGAAGCCGGCGAAGGCCCCGAGACGGTTCACGGCCCTGGCGCTTGAAGTTGAGCTTTGCGGTTGCATGGTTCATATTTCAAGGGCCGATGAATCCGCTAGGTCCCGGATGCTTAGGCCATCCCGTAGAGTCCGCAAAGACCGACGGAGCGTTGTCTGGGAATCTCGGAGCCTTGAGAAGAAGGAGATAGCGTGGTCATGCTGAACTCAAGCCTGGTCATCCAGACGTAATGCAGGGACTTCGGCTGCCTGCAGGGCCCCACACTAACATTGGGACTACCTCAAAGTCCTGTCTGACCCCCCGAAACCTGGGCGAGGTGGACAAAGCCGCCGAAGCCCAGTCAAAGGACCTACGAAATGCCTCCAAGGCATCCAGCTTTCGTGGTTTGGGACTTGGAGCAATCGTCGTTTAGTATTCGCAGGAAGAGTTTTGGAGGTTGTGGGGCACATGCAGTCTCCGCATCTGCAAGACACACCTACTACGCTCATCGTCCCCGGGGCCACACGATCGACGGCAAATTGCCGCGGAATGATTGACAGGGCCCATGCAAGTCTAGATTGATTTCATGGCATGACATCTGGGGCAGGTAGCGGCCTTCTTTCTCCGCTGGACCACGGAATACCTGATGCAACAAGGTTGGGGCTTTGCATGGTGGTCCCTGCCTACGTCTTCACTTGCATTGAAGGTTTGCTGTCTTGTAGGGACGGATGTCGTAGTCGACCGCCAAGCACTGCCCTCACGTCACTTTCTCCACCTTTGTCGAGGCAGCACCGAGGCGCGGAAAGGCCGAGGCCGAGGCCGAGGAGCGAAGGCCTGGGAGTGGGGAGTTTGGAGCTTGGGAGAGGTGTGTGCCTGGTCGAGGGCTTCTCGATGTTTCAAGTCTCAAGCTTAGGCAAGACATTCGTCGCATCAAATATTCTACCGTGATCCAAGGGTCTGGCATGCTTAGAGGTTTTGCGTCGCTGGGTCCTGGAGTTGCGCTGCACATCGGAGCGCAGATTGTGTGAAGACTGCTTTGTTTCTCTCGCACTTTGTCGACAGAGCTGGTTGCAGCGCCCTGCCTTGTGACGACCCGAAAGAGGAGTCGAAGCAGCTTCCCTTTTTGTCGTGCTTCGACCCCCTGTGCTAAACTACTCCAAATCTGCTGAACTTCTGAAATCCTCCAAGACCCCGTGCAGTTCGACAGTTTCTGAAACTTCCTGTGCGTGCAGGCAGGCACAGCTTTGCAGCAGGCTGGAAGCTGAGATAATGTGAAAGCTTTCGGGATCAGCCGTAAACATCCGAATCTCCTGGTTACAGGTTGGATAGACATCTCATGAGCTCGCAGTCGGAGCCCCATGATGTCCTTACACCACTCCTGATCCTAGAGTCCTAGAGATGAACTACTTGCGTCGTACTGTGAGCCCTGATCACATATAGTTCCCATCTGTAAGGCTTCTAGCATGCGCACAGGCATGTACACACACACACACACATACACAGTCGGAAAGGTATCGTAGTACCTTTGCACATTAATACAAACGCAACTAGTCGGTCTGCTATTGCAGATCGTCCATCTTGTGCCAAGGCCATCACTAGCTCTCTTAGCGACGCTGTTGCTTGTTTCGTATCCGCTGACATCAATTTAATCCGGCCTGTCAATTGCCAGAATTCTTCAGTCCGACTGTAGCTCAGATGCGTATCCAGAAACAGCAGAGACTCTCATCTGAACGATCTGGCGTCTGCTTTCTTTTGCCTCACATATATCCAAGAGCTAAAGGGAACTCCAGAAAGTTGGAATATGGATTAATGGTAGGATCCCCTATAATTTACCTTAAAGGGGTTACGATAATGATATTCCACCTTTCTGGCTTCTACTGTAGTAGGCTAGCATCTAGCATCTTTTCCTCGCAGTGGTTCGGGCTCGGAGCCTCCAGGCAGAGCAGGCGGCAGCAGCCGAAGAGGCCAAGGAGGCGCTGAGAGCGCAGGCGGCCATAGTTGGGGATTTCTATATTCCATTAATTTGCATGTTCCTTTATGTTATAGTTTCATGATGCCGGAGCTGAGAGCCAGGTGCTTTGCTATCATGATCTTGACTTGCCGTGTTTTGCCTTGATGTGTTTGGGGTGCCTTGCTGTGGAGGCTGTGGCTTTTCCACTGTCTAAAGCCTTCAACGTCATGTGTTTCAAGGCCTCAGGCATTCAGATTCAGTTTTGCGGGTTTCGGAGGTTTTGATGAGGTTTGGTTCTCAAGGTCTTGGGCTGACAGGCTTGTCAGCGCAACGCCTTTGAATTTTCTTCTGATGTTCGATTGCATTTCAATGCAGTCTTAATTCGTATGTGAAGAGAGGTAATGTCTGTAACCTGATAGTTCAGAGCTTGGCCGTACCTTTATGGCCCCTAAGCCTTTAAACCCAATCCTTCAACCCTGCAGCCCTAATCTCAGGGCTTTCAACCCTTCCAGCCGGGAAACCTCAAGCCCCAAAGCCCAGCAATTCCTTGCTCGTTGCTCCGCAGGAGAGGCAGCGATGTGCCGTGCTCCAGGAGTTGGCTGGGCTGGTGAACCGAGGACTTCCCACTCTTATGCTGGTATGGCTGCGAAAGAAGGTGATTCTTGCTTCCGATTCCATGATGCCCGCTGTGTGCACGAAGGGGCTGGCAGATTGCGCGAAACCACTGTCGGGTTACTCTCTAGGCGTAGCTCGTTTTTTGGGGGGCACGTCGGTCCAGCGTCTCGAGTATGAGATATTCACCTTCACAAAACCGCCAATTTCCAGGAGCTATGCCTTGGCTGTGGCTCAGCGAGCCCGCCTCGTGGCAGCAGGCAGCCACGGCCGTGTCGGATGCCGGCTTCTACGTCCTTGATTCCACGGAGGCCGGGAGACTTCGAGAGAGCTGAGTCGGAAAGCACGGGATTGAAGTTGAAGTCCATCAGAGTCTCATTCCAAACAGTGGCAAGATATTCGCACCTGAACGGATGAAGCATGTTCTCTTGCATTAGAAGAGAAGTCTCTGGGCTGGCACTTGCTTCAGCCTTCGCAGTTTCGTTTGTCACGGCACAACATGAAGTTGCCGCCCTGATCGGTGAGTTGGTGCCATGCCTTCATCCAAAAGGTAGCAAAAGGTGGCAGAGTGACCAGTGAAAGCGGGTTCGGTAGTTTCAGTCGCACCCATAGTTTGGCTCCTTTGAAATCTGACCCCTAACCCTGCAGATCCGACACACCCAGCCTAAAACTCATGCCGCAGTGAAGCCAAAAGTGTGAGCCATGCTCGTGTTTTCAATAAAGTGGCTTCCCAGCCAGGCACTGAAGAGCCGCGAGACGCGGCAGATGGCCCTCCAGTGCATCGTGGCCCCTCTGCTCCAGGATACTTGGAGGGGGTCGATGCTGCACCCCGAAGCTTCACATCACGGAGACTCGCTTCGGAGGAGGGCCAACAGCATTCCAACCTCCTGGTGGCCACCGTGTCGAAGCTCATCCACGGGCTGCGAGTCGGCGAAGGCCCGGAAGCCTCGCACGGCGAGAGGACTGTCAATTTGGTGAGTTCAGGAGTAAGTGGCTGGTACGAAGCCGGTTGTACAAATCCCTGCGTTCACCGTCGTGGGGAGCCGTGGTACAACCGTGAATCGAATCATGCTTCGACTGTCAGCTTGAAGCCCAGCCCGACATTTTCGGATCCTATCACAGCCTGCAGTGACAGGTACTGCCACCTTCACGGCCGAGTGCCTGCTCCAGGCGCACACGACCCCTCTACCCAGGCAACTTGGCTTGAAGGAACCTCATATCTTGACTCTTGACAAAGGGGGCCTGGTTTAGGCCTCCAAACTAGTAGAACACTGTAGAATCCAAAGCGCTGCCCGGCACCCCACGCAGGTGGAGTCAGTGCTGGTGGTTTCCCATGTAATGATCACGTGAAGCAAGCATCCGCCAAGCGGCCAGTGGGATTTTGACCTTCACCTTTCCACACTTGATCCTGCAGTGTTCGTTTAGCTGTCGCGAATCGCCGAGGCTCTTTCTCGTCGACCTGACCCAGCCGTCTGGCAGAATTTCTTTTCAGGTAATCCTAGGACCTAGGATCGTTTGTGATAAATGTGCGCGCTGTCTTGTGATGGTCCTGGTAAGCTCGTGTATTCTTGTTGTCTGTCGTCGGTTTCTGTAGCTATCTGCGCGCACAAGGGCCTGACGAGCAAGTGCTCGGAGCCCTTGAGAGGGCAAAATCCTCATGCTCCGACCCTCAGCCCCAAGCTCAATCCCTACACCCAAACCCTTACAAGTCTCCAACTCCAACCTTCAATGCCAAGCCAGAATCCCGCCCTAGCTCCGCAACCCTACCCCAAAAGAGCAGCTACCAGCAACGATTCATTGAGAGATGCCGATGTTGCGGGTGTAACGTAGATGTCCTTGTGCGCTCTGTTGTGTGCTAGTTTGTGCTTACTTGTCCTAGTTCGCCCAATTTGCGCTGATGGCTGTGACACGAGCCTATTACAAGCCCCCATAGATGTCAAATAACGTCACAGAAAGTACGCTATCCGAGGCACTGTGGCCAAGAGCTCACTGCCCAGGCTCGGAGGATCTGAAGCCCAGAGTGTTGTGTGCTTTCCAAGATCCTGAACCCATATGAATCTTCAAAGGCCGGGAGTCTTACAGCCACGAAGCACACGCCCACACGGTTTCGTCCGGCTGCAGCAGAAGTGCCTTGAAGCAGGGCGCCTTCCAGCGATCCCTGGCCGCTTTCTTGGTCGCCTTAGCAGAGCGCCTGCCCCACGCCACCGGGCCGAAGCGATGTTCAGCGTGTTACCGAGGGATTCAGCTCATTGTTAATAAGGCTATCTCGGTGCTGCCTTTGGCATGCATGTACGGTTTCATTATCCGGAAAGAATCCAAATGTCCCCCAAAAGACTCAAGAAAGGTGGTTCTGGCGAACATTTCGGTGCTTCTTCCTCTTCTGGACGTGGATTGCTATCCCATCCGGCAGGCAGGGTGGGACACGATGTCCGGAGCGTCGTTGTAGATTGAGGTTTCGGAGCCAACGGCTTCCTTGTGCGCTCGCGTGATTGGATTCTCCATTTTTGAACGGGTCGATCTACAAGCCGTGTCGGAGATTCCGAACGAACATGAAGCCCCCCAAACACGATGCAAGCCCTGAGCCAGAAGTGTGAGCTCGCTGTTGCGAGGCCATCGTGGAAAGCATGGGGCATCTGCTGTCAGCTGAAGGACCGCGTTCGCGGAGGGTTCTGTGCATAGGACAATTCGGGGGTGGGAAGGTTGAGGGGCTGAGGGCTTGCGAACAGCAGAGACTGTTTCGGTGGGGGGTGGAGCACACGCTACACCTTAAAGGTGATCATGCAAGGTTTAACAAGTCAGGTCGGCCTCGTCTGGCAATGCATGGGTGCGGAGAAGCTCATCTAAACGACCCCAGATCCACTCAAACTTGGGTGTTGCATTCACAGCCACTGCCGCCAGTCTTCCAGGTTTGCCTGTTCTCAGTTGCTCGTGGATCGTTTTTTCAAAACTCAATTAAGTCTTGACCTTGCCTAGGTCTTCGACTTTATTCGTCACCCCGCAAGCTCCAAAGCAGCCTCTGGCTGATCTTCGCAGTTCTGCCAGGCCGCAAGCTGCCCAGAGGGGCTCACAGCGTCCAGCCGACCACGGAGGACGCAGAGGAGGCGGCCGAGGAGCCCTTGAAGTTCGGGTTTATTTGATTGCTTTCTGGGTTGCCATAACGGCGCTCTACGACTCCACGGCTCTCAGACTTGGCGGCCAAGGTGTGCAGAAGCTTAACTGGGCACTTCAGAGCGCATGCAAAGTACTTCTGCCTCATCTCACGCAGTTTTTCCGCTTAGATCAGAGATAGTCTCCTCTTTCACTTCTAAAGTACTTCCGTACTGTCACTTTTGGGATACATTGAACTCTTCTGGAAGTGGATCTGGATGACAATTTAGACGGTAAAAACCTCTGGCCAAGTCCGTGCTTGCGACAGTTCACAGGTGCAGGTGCCTTCGGTCATGTGGTTCCTTAGAGGGATCTAGAAGGGTTCTATGAGGGAATCAAGGCAATTATGCCTAAACTCATGTATTAAGGATCCCATCATGTGTGCGCAGCAAGAATACAGTATTCAAAGTGCCATTATATTGGATAGAGGGAGCGGCAAGATTTTGAAATGGAGGGTTTCCACAGAGGGGAAAGATCGGGAGCCTTGAATTGACTGCGTGCCAGAAGAACAGAAGATTTCTATTCGTATCTGTTCGTGTTCTGAGAACTCGTGCCTCTGCGAGGAAATTGTGCAGAGTAGCAGTGGCACCTTCTCCCTCGCGACTGCGACAAAGACAGACTTGCACCTTGACTTGACTAGACTCTAGACGGCTAGACTTGCAGACGTGAGTGTCTCCTGAATTTTGGGCTGGTAGAGCTCGAACTTTTCAGCGCTGAGTATTTCTTTAAGCTTGAAATTCACAGATGTTCTCCAAGCCGTAAGCTCTTTTGGGGGCACCCAGGCTGGAGACGCTCTTCACACGCTCGCTGGACAAGAGCGTCTGGGTCCGGTACCGCGTGCTGCAGACCTTGACGGGCTTGGCCTCCAATTCGCGCTTGCCCAGGCAGTTCTAACAGAACCCTCAGCAGTAAAGGTAGAGTCCAGAGACCTCAGAAATCGATCTTGATGCAGGGAGCAGTGGCCACGAGTTCTTGATCTCGCCATTCGTCGAATGCAGGACACGGCCGCTTGGTCGCTTTGTGTCAGGTGAAGCCGAGGCTCGCGTTTTCCTGAAGTGCCGTATATCTCAGGCGAGCATGTCCAGGAAGGCAGCCATGCAGCTCGTGCGCACCCTGGTCGAGTTTCATCCCTATGGCCCTGCCTTGAAGGGTACGGGCGACGAACGGGCGAAAGCGGAGAAGCTCCTGACGGAAATCCACGAGCGCCTCAAGAAGCTCAAGGCCGAAGAGCTGGCGGAGCTGGAGGGCAAAGAGGAAGAGAAGGAAGAGGAAGAGGATGCCGACGGCAACGACGAGCCGCAAGAGCAGCCGGAGAAGCGGCGTCGTGTCAAGGGCAAGACCGAGACCGAGGTTAGCATTGCACGGGAAGTGGACAAAGACCTGTCAGCAGAGATCAGCTCCGACGATGCACGAAAGGAGTCTCGCCAGAAGCAGCGGGAGGCCCTCCTCCGCATGCAGGAGTGCTATGCACAGAGGGTCCAGTTCGTAGAGCTACTCGACTCGGCAGAGACGCGGCTGCGGAGCCTGTTGTCCTCGAAGACTCCGACGGATGTCACCGAGGCCATCGGTGTTGTTGTCGAGCTCCGCCTGCGTGGCGTTCCTGCTGCAGCCCGAGCCTTTCATCAGGTGCTGGGCCTCGTGTGGAGCCGGCATGCTCCCATCAAGGATGCGGCCGTCGACGCCTTCTATCGCATGCATCTCGAAGGCCGAGACGCGGCCTCTGCCGCCATGGCGATTCTGCACATCTACAGGGATGGCCACGCAGCAGGCAGCCTCACGCACACACACCTCGCCAGTGTGCAGGAGCTCATACAACAGGCCGCCGACAAGGAGCTCGTGTCTGCCCGGGATGTGATGCCCACGCTCCTGGCATCGCTCACGGAGCCCTCGATGTCGGCCTTCGCCCTGCGAGCCATCACAGCCCTTGTGCCTTCAACGGCAGGGCACGCCTCGGTGTCCGCCGCGCTCCCGAAGCTGAAGGAGTTCATCACGCAGCACAAGGCAGGCTCCGCGGAGGATCGTCTGGAAAGCCTCCGGTTGGTGTGCCAGCTCCTCATGCGCTTCCAATCCTCCAGCAAGACTGCCCTGCAGCAGCCAGTCTGCGCCACCTTGCACGACATCTCGCAGCAGGCCCTTAGAGTCCAAGGGTTGTTCTCTCAGACGCCATTGTAGGCCCAAGCCAAGAGGCAGCCTGCGTAATGCAACCGGACTCGAGATTGCTGCGAGCAGGCCCTGCTCATCGTGGTCCAGCACTTCGTCAGTGGCGAAATACCGGCACATTGGTTTGGCGCTGCTCAGGCCACCGGAGAAACTTGAGTTCCGCTCTTTAGGTTAAAATTGTGGCTTCTTTGGCCTTTAGCCTTTCGACCGGCCGTCTTACTATTGAGTTTTGTCGCAGTGTGGGTTGGCATCGTAGCAGTAGCATTGGTATGAGTAGGGGCAGGAGTAGTTTTCAGAAGTCGCGAGGCTAGGAACGTTACTGATCTTGCTACTGCGCAAGGAAGTAGTCCAATAGTCGTAGTGGTGATTGTCATGGAGTCATAGTCGTTCTTGTCATAGTTGTAGTAGCGTCATAGCCAAGAGGCGGCGGACAGCATCGGTGGTAGCAGCATCACAGGATCAGATGACGATGATGATGATGAGCAGTCATCATCTCAGCATCATCATCCTTCACCACCACCACCACCACCACCACCACCACCACCACCACCACCACCACCACCACCACCACCACCACCACCACCACCATCATCGTCATTGTCCCCACCGTCATGTTCATCACCATGGCCAGCATATTCGGCAACGTGGTTGTTTTCAGACTCGTCAGAAGGGGTCAACATGAGCACATGCATGATTTGCATTGGTAAAACTTGCATGTCGTAACTCAAAACGACGAGCTGGCGGCGAGTCAGGAATGTCGTCCACACATCGACCTGAAAAAGGGGAGACGGTATTTCAACAACCTGTTTTGCCGTCAAGATCGTTACCCCATGCCCCCAAGCCCTGCCCCAATCATCAGCCCTTGTCCAAAAAAACACAGGGATCCAGATGGGCACCAAAGAGCAAAGCGACATGTAGTTGTCCTTCGAAGTATCCTTCAAAGCCTCAGTTTCGGCATTCCCTCTGCCATGAACCCAAGTCACACTCGCAAACATCCCACGTTCAATTTACCAGGCCAGCATGGATCTGTCTTTTGAGCTGGCGGCCCTGGGCAAGTCCGCAGTCGACGCTGCTCATCGCTCCCCTGACAAGGTTGGGCCGGACTTTTTGGGCGGGTAGCTTTGCGGTGTTAGCTTCTCGTGTGTCTACTGCGTGTTGTAACACAGGAATTTGAAGATTTTTTTGCATTGCCGGAGTTTTTAAGGGTTTCGGTTTTTAGCCAAAGGCATCTCAGGTGGGCAGGTGGACGAGAGCAACACAATGCTGCCACATCGGGATTATCACCGGGTATTGATGGGGTATGCTGCCCCTGAACCTGCGCCTCAGGTCTGGGAGAACATCCTGAACCGGATGCTTTGTGGCCTTCTGGGAGGTGCGATCGCGGCACTAGCGCAGAAGGTGGAACTCGGGATTCCACTCTGTCTATCCCGAAAGTTCGGCAGAAGTGAGGTGAGCGGGGCAGCAGGTATGCTTCTCAACTAATGCAGACCGCTTTTCCTGGGAAGGCTCGCAAAGCTCCGTCAGGTGCTCAGTAGATCTCAGAAGCAGAAGTGGGCCGGACAAATGAATTCTGGCTTGGGAACTCTGGGCTTCGGTTTAAGATTCGCATTGGTGGCTAGTTTACGTACCGCACCGGAACGCTGCATGCAGCTTTCTGCAAGCCCAGCAGCCACGCCGCCCGTGGCACCATCTGATTGGTATTGAACTTGTAGCATGTATCCATGCATCGAGTCTTTGATCTCGTTCACCCTAAGTGCCCTATATGCCAAACTTAAGTTAACAACCCAAACCCGGACCGAAACCCGAAGTTCCGCTAAACACCAGAAAGCCTTAGCCACAATGCCCCCAGGCCCAAATCCGTACCCGACGAGCTAAATCTCAACAAGCCATCAACAAGCCACATCCCGTGTGCTCTCATCCCTGGAGGCCTTCAGCTCAAACTGCAAACCCTGAAACCCACTGCGGTCTACTCCAAAACTGTGCGCTGTAAACACGAACCACTACGCCCTAACACCTTTCATAAATTCAAACCTTAGGCCCTAAGCCATCCTAAACCTTAAACCCTAAGCCCAAGGCCTCGGAGGCGGAGGGCGCCGAGGGGAAGCCTGAGGAGCTGGTGTCGTCCCCAGAAGAATAGTAATAATAATAGTAATAGTGGTCATAATAATAGTAAAAATATCAGTATGAGTATTAGTCCGTCTGGGAGTCAAGGGGAGTCATATGTACGGTTTGGGGCTTCTTGCGTAGTTTTTCAGATTGGGGGTTGGGGTCTTTGAGGGCATGGGGCCCGGGCTTTTAGGATTCGGGATCTCAGGGTGTGTTGTGCAGGGTTCGGGAACTAGGGAGTTTCGTGGGTTGAATGGTGGACCATCCGGAGAGTTCAAGTCGCGGAGCGTCATTTTTGCAGCTA
Organism: Symbiodinium sp. CCMP2592; assembly: GCA_905221615.1. NCBI lineage: Eukaryota > Dinophyceae > Suessiales > Symbiodiniaceae > Symbiodinium > Symbiodinium sp. CCMP2592. The sequence goes on from CAJNDT010004768.1 coordinate 118,373, forward strand.
TGTCAGTTTGCAGAGCGCCAGGTGCGCCAGGTGTCCGTTCCACAGCTGGGCTGCGTGGCTTTCATTGCTGGCCATCTGGCATTGAGGCGCGGCAGGGATCGGGGTTCCACCTTTTGGTTGAACTTTGGTTGAACTCACCCGTCACCGATATGGATAATGATTGGCTCAGTTGTACCTATGTGCAGCATACAGCCAGAATTCTTGTTGTTGTCGTTCGTACGGCTGTCAGCATCTCCCTATCATGTTCCTTCTTCCTGCTCACCATGGTGCCGTTAATTGCATAATATTGCATAGACAAGTCGTTGCTCGTATGGGATTTATCGGAAGTGTTATGACATTGCTAGTAATAGCAGGTCTCCATTCTCACACACAGAAGCATGGAGTGCAAGAAAGGGTGGCCCGATCAGGATGCTCATCTTCCTTGAAGGGCTGCAGTCTGCGCTGAAGAGGCTCGTTGCGTCAGACATAGGTCACATACTCTGCAACCTGCCGTATTATCAAGCCCTCGCAGATGGCACGTCAGTTAAGTTTGTAGACTCGGGCATTGAGGTAGCGTTTTCAGTTTGCTGAGACATGTCCGTTTGCTGTTAGCTGAGCTTGCCCTTCTTCGATCAGAACCTCCAAAAGGTTGAGAGTTGCGAAGTCAATATAGGGGCCTGAAGAATTGCCTGTACTATTTTGGCGGTTCCTTACGATGGCTATGGGATAAGGGGCCCCTAAACCCTATTAAGAATAATTAAGGCCCCAATTTTACACACCCTTCCGCCGGAGTCCTCTTGCCCCGCGAGGAAGCGCCTGGCACAGGAGGAGGCGAAGATGGCCGAGCAGAGAGAGAAGAGCAAGGAGAAGAAGGCACCAGATGGGATGCACTCCACTAAGGTAGGGGCCTTAATAGTTACGGTAGACTAGGGTTTCGGGGGTTCCTTACTAGAATTATAGTATAATATCAATATCCCTATTCTACTTATTAAGGCCCCTTTGTTATAGCAGCTGATGGTACAAGTCCAGACTGGGGGTCCAAAACCTCACGGGTCCCTAAGGCCAGGCCCAAACTGAAGAGCTCCGGCACCCGCACAGAAAACGATGGATGTATCACAGGAGCTTCTTGTGAGCCACGACAGCGCGCTGCTCTTCGCTTCAACGGACTTTTTGTCCTTGGGTTGTCCTTCAGTTTAGGCTCCTTACACCCCCCGGATACGGAACGAAGTCTCGAAACCGGTTCTCGGGATTTCCCTGTTCTACATGCTGTAGCGGTGAAAAGCCAAGTAGATTACCTTGTCTACTCCTTTCCCTAACTTATTATCCTTGCCTCGGTGCCAAAGTCTCCAAGTGCAAAGCTTCGGGGGCCATTGAGCCTTGCCTCGTGGCTTTGTGAAGGCCGTGGGCAAGAAGGGCAAGGCCCAGAAGGCGGATGAAGAGGAGGCCGAGGGGCCGAACAGCCTTGGCCAGTACTTTAGGGGCCTAAACACTTACCTATACCATTTTGGAGGTTCCTTATTACATAGATATATATATATATATATATATATATAGAGTAAAATGGGCCCCAAAACCCTGTTCTAATTGTTAAGGTAAAGCACCCCTATAAGCCTAATGGCCGACATCCCTCGTGCCATGCAGGAGGAGAAGCACACGGAGGCCTGCGCGAGACGGGAGCGACAGCAGGGGAAGTTTCGGGTCTTTTGAGGCGTCGAGTTTTCAGAAGCTGTTTCAGGGTCGCCCTTTCTTCAGCATTCCCTTTGGGGAGCTGCAGGGCAAAACGAAACTTGGCGTTTCTTCCAAGCCGGTCTCAAGTTTCTGTTGGCCTCAGGCGAGTATGGGCGGCGTCGGCCAGGAAGAGCGCGAAGCCGAGGCCTGGGTCGATGTGTGTTGAAGGTTTGACTCTTGCCGGAGTTTGGCCGCAAACTTTGTGCCTGCTTCACCTCAGTGGCTAGCTTCGGCTAGATTCTAGATGCTTGCTTTTTGCCGTTTTCTCTGTGGTGAGGCCTTTGCACAGCTTGCAGAAAATGGACTCCTCTACAGCACCAATCGCCTGCTGGACAGGGCATCCCGGCACCCTCTTCAGAACCAACTTACCTCCTGAGAGATGACAGATCGCCGGGCTTCCTGTATTTTGAGGGAACTTCATGTCGGTTGCCATCTGAGGTGAAGCCGCTTCTTTTCGCTTGCCTGCTCAACAAGGATCTTCGCATGTATCCGCTGATACGCCGGGTTGGGGCCATCAGCCTCTGCAAGTTCATGACAGTGCCCTTGAAGCAAGCAGCCAAATCACGTTAGAGGCTGTTCAGGACATGTGAGCACTGGATAAAACTCCACGGCTCATGGGGCATCAGTTCTTGAGTAATGCACGAGGCTCTGTTTTTCGCATGCTCCAGAACCCCCCCCAAGCCCCTCTCTGTGGCCTTGCTCAGGGCTTGAGGTGACTGGGGTGGTCGGGAGTGAGTGAGACTCCATTGTGGGTCTTGCCCCCGAACTTGCACCGAGACTCCTAAGCCTTCCTAAGCACCGGATCATGAGCTCAGATTCCCAGGGCCAAGCCCCGAAGGTCCCGAACACGAAGCCCAGACGCTAGACAATCCAGGTATCGAAGCGCTTCTGCCAGGAGTCCACCGGGGGACAGGGTCAGAGCATTCCCCGCGGCCTCAACGCTCGTTTTGATTTCTCATTATTGTTAACGTTTCTCCTTTGCGACTGAAGATGATACTACATGACACAGAAAAAAGAGATGGACTAGACAAAAGTAGACGAGGTTCGAAAAGAACAGAATAGGATAGACCAGACTAGATTCGAATAGAACAGAATATCAAAAGTCCTTCAATATGGCCCCGGTGACGTCTTCATCATCTCCGGTTGACCACTAGTGCAAGGACGATTGCCACTCCTGGCTGTTGTTATCATTGCTGCCATAGTTACACTCTGCTTTACCAGGTGTTTACTGTCTCATCTACTAAGCGTATGGTCGTCGCCATTCTTCTTGCCACACGGACTTGTAGGGTCAACCCGAACCCAGCCCGCAAACCCTGAGCTTCAGAACCTCGTCCTTTCAGGAGAACTTGCAGCTGCTTTTCTCTGTGCTGTTCCCGAAGTCGGGCAAGGGTCAGCTGAGTGGGGCAGCAGCCGAGGACGGGTTCAGGGCGTGCACAAGGGTCTGACACTCGCTACCTCAATTTGTGTGAACCGAGCCCATCACCCTGCACAGTCCGCGTGCCAGCCCGACTATGAGATCCTAAAACGACCCTTTCTTCTTGGAACTGTGGCGTTAAAATGCGGGCTGCTGGGCGTCAGCAGCCGACCGATATATGTCCGCACTACACCGGGACGGGGAGCAGTGGGGAGGTGGACTTCCGCCCCAGGATGCAATGCACGTACTATTATACAGGGCAGACAGAATGCATGCCTGCATGTGTGCAGGTATGCTGGCAGATATGTATGCAGGTGCAGTAGGTATCTAGCTGGGTAGGTTGGTAGGTACGCAAGCAGGTAGGTAAGCAAACAGTGTACATGTGTTTATGTGTTGGTGGCTACGACGAGGTGATGCTTAAATTAGTGTTACGCACTCAAGGTTCAATCAGCAAAACATGAGGCTGTCATTGGTTGGGAAGGCACCGAGACCCCAGGATTGAGCTGCAAAAAAGAGCAGTCTTCGTATATGGCTTCACATTTCCACTTGCTTCAAGTGAGTTTCATCGCCCCGCACCAAAGCAAGATGCCCCCCCCCCCCGGGACTCTGCAGCTTGAGCCCTGACGAGGATGCTGTGATGGGCCCTGGTGGTCTTCTGGAGGAGACGCCTCTAAGACCGGCAAGCCTAACGCCAACATAAGCCAACCGTTTTCCACACCAGCATCGCGTCCAAACAACAACAACGACAGCAGCAACTACCACCCTAACCATGCAACTGCGCCGCCACCGACTCATCACCGCCACCGCCGGTGCCGCCCCCTCCACCACCACCGCAGCACCAGCACCAGCACCAACACCAGCACCAGCTCTAGTACGCCTCCTACCACCGCCGCAACTAGTGCCACTGCGACTTTTTGGCAGCTTCTGCCCCTCTGTTGCTGTTGCGGTTGCTGCTACCTGCCATTGCCACCGCCGCAATAACCACCATAGCAACGACCTATCGGCACAACAACGACGCATGACCATGACGACCGTCACTACTGCTACCACGACCAGTAGCACTGCCACTGCCAGAGCGATGTAGACAGCCTGGATTCCTCAGATTTCATGGATTGATTTAAGAGTATGTCGTGAGTGGAATTTAAAAGTCCTAAGCAGAGCGGGCGCCCCTAAACAATGCCTCCATCGCAGCATGTCGCAACATTAGAAGGCTCTGCTGATGCAAGCAGCCAGAAGTTTCAACTAACTAAGCTACTGGTAGCCACTGCTCGGCTGTAACTCAGATTTGATCGAGGTGCCAAGCCTTCCGAGACCTCTGAGCGAAACGACTTTCAGTGTTTCAGTGCCCAGCCGGGTCCCGTCCCTCGCAGGATCTCACCTTACGGCAATCCCTGTTGGTGGCCGTTGGTGACCTCCTCTTCCGGCATCCGAACGTCGTGGAGCCTTGGAGCCTCGGCGAGCAGTGCGCAGCGTCTCTTCCAGGCGCCCTTTTCGGTCCCTCCATGGGGCGCTCTTTTTGTAAAGGCCTAGAGAACGATACTACTCCAGCGGTGTTCGTGCGGCAGAGCTCAGGACAGGACGCCTCTATGCCACCTTGACTTCAACCGTGGACAGCAGCGAGGAGGGCGGTCAGAGTGCCTGCGATCTTCGACTGACCGCATTGTTGGTTCTGACGCACCTGGTTCTGAACGACATGATGAAGCCCCGGCCCGTGCTACTGATTCGGGCGCTGTGGCTCACTGCATGCAGCCATGAAGCCACGGCTCGGGTCGCTCGAATCCTTTTCCAGGAGCTCTCGAAACGCAGCACCAACGTCGTCTACAACCTGCTCCCTGAGATTGTGGCGCGGCTGCCCGAGCATGTGGCTGAGGTCGGTGTCGAGGGCGGGGCCACCGGCCGTGTGCAATACATCATGCAGTTTGTGGAGAAGGAGAAGCACATCGAGGGCCTCATCGAGAAATTCTCCCTGCGCCTTGAACAGTGTGCCGGTGGCTCGGGTGCCCACACCGAGCCGACGGCGACACAGGCAGAACCAGAAATGGAAGTAGAAGAGGCGGGCCCTGTACGGGTGGAGGACACCATCTCCTGCCTAGCACATGCACTTGGAGCCATGAACTACTCCGACAGATGCATCCTGCGTTTGCATGATGTCGTCGTGGTGAGGAAGGCCCTGAATCTCAGCTTGTCCTACCACGCTGTGGTTAGAGATTGCATCCTAAGTGTTGTGGAGAAGGCGCGCAAGCCTCGACAAGGCAAGGAGAAGGGTGAGGCCGCACCCGCCGAGCCGGATGCAGCAGCTGCCGAGGGAGGTGGCGGTGGTGCCAAGGGAGCAAGCGCTGCGGCGGCATCTGCGTTAGATGCACTGGAGCAGCTGATCAACACGCTTGCTCACGGAAAAGACGAGTCGAAAGAAGAGGCTCCCGCCGTCGCTGTCCGAAAGCCTGGCAACCTGCCTGGCAAGAAGAAGCAGGCGGACGCCAACGCTGAGCCGGGTTTTGAGGAGCCTGCAAAAAAGGAGCGAAGCGGTAAAGGCCGTGGCAAGGGCCGTGGAAAGGCTCGCGTCGCCGGCAAGGAAAATCTTCCGGGCAATGGCGTGCCGAACAAAGGAGGCCGAAAGCGGAAGGCTGAAAAAGCCAGGGCCGACGACGATGACGAGGACTATGAGTGAATAGCGTAGTTCGCTTCTCCCGATAAGAGGGAGGATGCCAGCAGTGCAGCGAGCACTGACTTGTATGGTAGAACTTCCAAGGCATGCGCCACTGTTCTGGGCCCTCAGGCAGCAATGGTTTCAGATGCAATTTCTCGGTATGCCGCTCCCAAAGCCCAGTGGAGTCCAGAAGAGTAGGCCGCAGAAGTGTTCACCGCCTGATTGATTGAATTTGTGGGCACAGGGGTCCGTAAGTGCGATTCCTTGGCATAATGCTGGCATCAACTTGAAAAGTTAGTCTTCAAGCTGTTGCACAGGAGTTCGCCTTTGCCCTCCATTCATCAGGTGCTCACGCGAGCCCTGGGCTTTCCCCGGGCCTCGAATTAGCCTCTCCGCTCTCGGCTCTAGGAATCTCCGTCGAATGGGTTGTCCCGATTACCCAGCTGCCTTGTGCGCCTTTGAGCGGAGACTGTTGAGTTGTACAGTGTTGCAGGATGTGTTTCTAGCTGGTCCAAGGGCGTGCAGATTGCGTCACAAGTGCAAAAGTGGCTAAAGGGCCCCCTGGACCAGCCCTCTGTGTTGCCAGCCGCGCGCTCCCGTGCTTCCTGAGTGGGAGCCAGTCGGTGCCTGAGGTCGGTAATAATTGCCTGACTGTGGGGTAAGTCAGCGGGGAGGTCGGCATGATGAGTCCGATTGGCGCCTGAAAACATCATCAGCACGAGTCAGGGACTGCCAGCAGCTGGTCACCTAGTCAGCTGCTCTGTGGCACGTGCGTGCGTTTGCCACTGTTGAAGTTCTGGAGAATTCGTCTGGCCCAGTTGAGCCATGACACTGCCCAAACCATTTGGGGGCTCCACGTAGGTAGGTAGGATTGCGGGAGCTCTACTGTAGTGCCAGCGGACTGCAGGAGATTGTCGGGAAGCGTAAGGGACGAGTGGGACGAGTGGGATTCGGATGTCGGCGCAGCCGGGCCATGGTCTTCCCGGCCGATGGGCCCTCGGGGCCCCCTGCAGCCCCGGCAGCCTATGTAGCGATCTTCGGAGCCCTCTTTGTGCTTATCCTGGCGCTTGGCCGGCAGCTCGCCCGGTTGCGGCAGGCTGCAAAAAAGTATGAGACGGTGGACACATCGCATCGTGGCAAGGCGCTCGTGGCGCGTGTACGGATAGAGAAGGGCTGCGTGGTCCTGGTGGAACGTGCCGTTCTCTCTGTTCCTGCAGGGGCCAGCCCGATTCCCGCCATGGGTTTTCTCGGCTGGAGGGCCCGACGTTTGTTGGAGAGCTTGTACTGCCCCGCCTCTCTGTCTGTTTCGAGCGTCTTGGACTTGTTGATCTGCATGAAGAACTAGATACTCCATCAATTCGACAGTTCGTGAGTTCAAAGCCTCAAAGCAAGGAGTAGAGGATGGAGAGAATGCCCTGAGCGATGTGATCGGACAGCACGGCGAGAAGCTGCAGCAGGCCATGGTGCAGAGTGGTCTCTGGTCCCTGAAACAAGCCGAAAAGGATTTCCCCCGGGTTTGGACCCTTCTGCGCGTGCCCTGGACCTCGTTGGCACCGAGAGTTTTTAGCCACAAAAGCTTTGAGCCGCAAAGTGGTCGGCAATTCAACAGTCCAGACGTTGTATTCGTATCCCTCATCAAGAAGCAAAGGATCCCCCCGACCCCGAACACAAGGCACCTATCTTAAGACCTGAAGTATTTGACGACTTTGCATGCTTCGTTCATATTGATCTTGCCGGGTTTGGATTCAGGGTTCCGGCTTGCGGGCAAAGGTCTGGGACGCTAACAAGCTTTCTTTCGCGAGCCGGAGGGGCGTGGAACAGGGCATCTTCCACACCATCAGCAGGCTGCGAAGCTGCAAGTCGAGCCGTTCGAGCCATGCTTAGCCCGAAGCCCCCAACCGGCCTGGCCGGGTGGGTTAGAAGGCCGACTGGTAGAAGCGAAGTCAAGGCTCAATCACTCCTGCGAGCCCAATCTGCGGCTGCTGCCCACCGGGGAGCCTGGGGAGCTCATGGCCGTGGCTACCATGGGCATCGAGCCGGGGAAAGAGCTCTGCATATGCCCCTCTTCACCTCTTGCTGGCAGAGCGGTTGGAGGGCGTAGTAGGGTGAGTGGATCCAAGTTGAGTGAGGTTTTTGTTTTCATGCCGGGCCCCGAGGCTACCCTGAGCACAACGCGCTGCCGATGCTGCACTTCCTACATTTGCCAACCTCGTGGCGCCGACACCTGCTGCTGCGATGGCAGTTCCATTGCTGCTGCACTCGATGTCAGGTGCCAGAGGATGCTGCACGCTGCTTTCAGTGCCCCTTAGGCGCCAGCTGCTCTGGCAAACTCTCCGTGAAAACCGCTGCTTCGGAGCTTTTGGCCCCTTGCGGGGCCTGTGGCTTGGACTTGTCCGAGGCGGAGATGCAGCAGCTCTTGGCCAAGGAACAAATGGCAGAAAAGGATGTCAACGACTTGGTGAGCCAGCTGAAGAGTGCCAAGGACGACAACTTTCCTCTGGAGGGGGTTCTGTCTCTCCTGGGCAAGTGCTCGGAAGCAGGACTTACGCCTCCTAAGTCGGCAATTCTTCAGCCTAGCTTTCATCTGTGGATTGCTGGTCTGAGATGCTTGCGTCTTGGGGCCAGGATTGAGCGTCGACCACTGGCTGTCCTTTTGGCTCCTGTCTTTGGCTGCTGTCGCCTCTTCTGGACGGCCGCTGCTGGTCGCTGCGCATGGTGTTGCTCGGTCCACTGCTGCCGGGACATCTCAGAACGGTTTTGCTTTTTTGGAGTCTCCCTCAACCTCGGTTTCGTCGGTTTTCATTCAGAGTCATGTTGCCATTTGAAGCGCAACCAAGACCATGCCGGCCCTGCCTGGCACGTGCCTGGGCTGTAGGTCGTGCGGATTGGCTGGGCTTGCACCTGGAGGTATAGGGTTCAGGGTCTGGATGTACGGCTTTACAGCATCTGGGTTCTGGGCATGAAAGCTTGGGCTTGAGCAGGCTGCTTTTCTGTTGCGGGAGATTCCGGTGCGCAAGCGACAGGCGAGGAGCTTTGCGGTGTGACGTGTCGTTGGGATGCATGAACAGGCGTAGAAGGGCGAGGAGTCTTGCAAGAAGATGCTGATCCCATCCCAAACAAACCACTCATCCCAGCCTTGTCATGTCTGGTGTTGCTGCTTAAGAAGCTCCCTCTATGTAGATAATCTATATTTGTCTACGAACTCCAAAACCTGAGCCCTGAAGGCATAAACCACTAAAGTCCCTAAAGCCTCCAAGCCTTTCAGCTTCCCTCTTTTGCTCTCCGAGCTGAGGTTCGGAGCTCTGGCAGAGAAGGCGCCTGCCAGTGCGCGCCCGCTCCTGCTCGCAGCGGACCGGAAGTTGGGGGGGAGGGGTGGAGTGGGACCGACCTTCGGAAGTTTTTTGCCCGGTCTGGGCTGGAACGATTTCGGAGTCTGGCAACTTCCCGAGTTGTCCTTGGCGAGAACTGGAAATGCCGATAGTTAAGAGTTCACTAAGATTTCCTACTACTGCTTTTCTCAGAATCCCGACTGCGAGCAGCTTGTCATGCCAACGTGCAAGAGCTGCGTGCTAGCTACAAGTTACCTTGCCCTGCTGACTATCGATGTGTCTATGTATGGGAGGTCTCTTTGTGAACCTGGATTGCTCTGCTGTCGTTCTATCACATCCTGAAGATGGGAGTTCTTGCAGCCTTGAGAGGCCTTGAGCCTTTGAAGGATCGAGACCGCCGAAGCCTGCTGGCTCGACCTGGGGCATCGACCCGGCTCTGCTTGTGCCCTGGCTTCGGACCCGCGGGGTTCAGGGAGGTTCGGTTGCTCCAGTACCCTGTTTGCGCACAGGGGGCTGTGGATGGCTTGGCAGGGTTTTGGCACGGAGCCTTTTGCTTGGCCTGTCCAACTTGAAACACCTACAAGGTACGGAGGGAAGTTGATTCTGTAGACGCGATGAGTTAGAAAGGCGTCTGCTGCCACACTCCACAAAATTGAATGAAAGCAAAGATTGTCGTAGCACTTGCTGGAACACCCGAGGTATCTGACCTTCGATGCGTGAGTCCGCAAAAAGCAGTGAATGCCAGAGAGAGCTGCGCTGTGCCCGAGGCCTGAAGTGGAGCCCACAGGAGAAAAACACACCCGTTGCACCGAAATGCCTCGGACCCGAGCTCGAGCTCCAACGGCTTTCAGCCCCCAGCACGGAGCATCGGAGCAGAATCTCACTCAAACTGTCGCGTCCGTCAGCTCCAAATTGGAAGGCAGGGTGCCTCCTTTGCCCAAGGAGCGTTGATCGATGCATGCCTTTCTCACAGCAACATCGAGGTCTGCGGAGCGTCTACAGGGCACGAGCTATCAGTTTGATCGGAGGCAGATGCTTTGGCTCCCCAAACCAGCAGTACCAGGCAGTACCAGCAGCAGCAGCAGCAGCAGCAGCAGCCCTAAGTAGGCAGCAGCCGGCTCTCGTTGGATGGAGCCGCCTGCAGAGGATGTCGACGTTCCCAGCTGCCTCATCTGCTTCCTTCCTCGGAGCTCTGAAGAGGTGTGCCTCCCCTGTGGGCACCGGGAGTGGCACCACGAGTGCATCTACGGCTGGCTGGAGAGGCAATCCTCCTGCCCGCTCTGCCGTGCACCTACTTCCTCAAGTCCAGGCAGCTCCTGGAACTGACTTAAAAAACGAAAAGCCGCTTTCTGTTGCCCTTGCAGTCTTCACAGGCAGCTGTAATTACCCCCGTTCCTGCATAACCTTCCGAATTCCAAACTCGAGGTTTGGAGTCTGCACTGCTTGCCTTGGACACGCCCCTGCCTGGGCTGGACTGCGAGAGGGTCCTGCCAGCACTGCGGCTGCTGTCCTTGCCCGAGGCAGTTTCGTGTTGGGTTCGTCGGTTCAGGGCTTAATTTGTCAGGGCTTAATTTATCGGTTTTCGGACCAGGGAAGTTCGTTTTGACAGCTTTCGGACCTGTCCTGGCCGAAGGCACGGCTCTTAGAAGACCAGCAGCAGTTGGAAACAGAGCTGGACCTGTTGGAGACAGAGCTTCAGGACATGGGGCCGAGTCTTGTCACCCTGAGCCCCACATCCAAGACCTTCAGTGCAGATCCCTCAAGATGGCTGTCGTGCGGGCTGCGTCGTGCGAGCTGCTGCAAACGGCCGTAGCATCAGAGCTCTCTGCCCAAAGTTCTATGCAATTCGCAACAGTTGGGAATAGTATCCCTTATAGCCCCCATAGTAGTCATACCATAATGGACCCACCAACACCCCAACTCTGGGCGAGCATGTAAGACTATGGCATTAATATGGTTGTATGGTATAAATATAGTATTACTAGAGTATAATTAGATATTATTAGTAGACCTAAAATCCCAACCCTAGAAAGCTCTTCAGCCCTTGAACAATCAAACATGTTCCTTGGGGTTCGTCAGTACTACCATATTTTCCAAAACCTTATTCTGATTACTAAGACCTAAACCCGAAAGCCTAAACCCTAATACCCTAAACCCTGAAGACCACCTGTGCTTCGACTGTCTGCTGCCACAAGCCTCCGTTTGTAAGAAGCCCGACCCCCTCGACTTTTGTGCTTTTCCACCGCATAAGATGTCGCTAACTGTGCAAGTTCTATTGCTGAGCGGCAGGGCAGCTACGGTGAAAGCCGACTTGGAGGAGGCAGCAGGTGCGCTGAAACGTCGTGCCGAGATGGTGCTCGAAGTGGGGAAAGGGCAGTTGGTGGACTCATCCGGAGGCATTCTGGATGTATGTGCACCGCTGAAACGGGCCCGGCTCCAGAATGGTGATTCGCTGACATTACGCATACGCGCAGTCCAAGTTCAAGCCACTGGAGGCGTTTTTGCTGCTATTCTTGGTGATGGATCCACCGAGACCTGGGGCAACGCTCTCCACGATGGTGGTGACAGTAGTGCTGTACAGGCTCAGCTGAAGAATGTGCAGCAGATCCAAGCCGTCCGAGGCCGGAGTCGCGGCGCCTTTGCTGCCATTCTTGCCGATGGCTCTGTCGTGACCTGGGGTCATCCTGGTTACGGTGGTGACAGTAGTGCTGTACAGGATCAGCTGAAGAATGTGCAGCAGATCCAAGCCTGCTATGCTCGTACCGGATATGGGGGCGCATTCGCTGCAATTCGTGCCGACGGCTCTGTCGTGACCTGGGGCAGTGCTCGCTACGGTGGCGACAGTAGTGCTGTACAGGATCAGCTGAAGAACGTGCAGCAGATCCAAGCCACCGACTCCGCTTTTGCTGCAATTCGTGCCGACGGCTCTGTCGTGACCTGGGGCACTGCTCGCTGCGGTGGTGACAGTAGTGCGGTACAGGATCAGCTGAAGAACGTGCAGCAGATCCAAGCCACCGACTCCGCTTTTGCTGCCATTGTTGGTGATGGATCCGTCGTGACCTGGGGTGGTTCTCACTCCGGTGGTGACAGTAGTGCGGTACAGGATCAGCTGAAGAATGTGCTGCAGGTCCAAGCCGTCCGAGGCCAAGGCCGTCATACGCGCGCATTTGCTGCCATTCTTGCCGACGGCTCTGTCGTGTCCTGGGGTGCTTCTCTTTGCGGTGGTGACAGCCGTGAAGTGCAGCATCAGCTGAAGAATGTGCAGCAGATCCAAGCCGTCCGAAGCGCGCTTTTCGGCGCCTTTGCTGCCATTCTTGGTGATGGATCCATCGTGACCTGGGGTCATCCTGGTTACGGTGGTGACAGTAGTGCTGTACAGGATCAGCTGAAGAATGTGCAGCAGATCCAAGCCACCGACTCCGCTTTTGCTGCCGTTCTTGGTGATGGATCCATCGTGACCTGGGGCACTGCTGACTCCGGTGGTGACAGTAGTGCTGTACAGGATCAGCTGAAGAACGTGCAGCAGATCCAAGCCACCGACTCCGCTTTTGCTGCAATTCGTGCCGACGGCTCTGTCGTGACCTGGGGCACTGCTCGCTGCGGTGGTGACAGTAGTGCGGTACAGGATCAGCTGAAGAACGTGCAGCAGATCCAAGCCGCCGACTCTGCTTTTGCTGCCATTCTTGGCAATGGATCCGTCGTGACCTGGGGTGGCGCTCATGATAAGGAGGAGGAGGAGGAGGAGCTGGAGGAGGAAGACGCAGAGGAAGCGCCTTAGTGATTGACCAGCTCCATGAGTGAAAACTCGGACCTCAGTGGTATCCTGCCAACTGCTGTAGTACTACTTTTGGTACACCCATTATTATTGCAGTATTGTTCTAGTCTTATCATAATACCGTTATAATCTTAATAATCTTATCATCGTACTACTATAGCACTATTATAGTATAGTTACAGTGCTACTATAGTAACTATAGTACTATTACAGTATAATTACAGTACTACTTTTGGTACTCTTATGGTCCCCCCCTAAAGCGCAGGAGCTCCGTGAGACCGAAGAGGAGATGGAGCTGGAGCTCCAGGAGACGTCGGGGACAATAGGGGGGGTTTGGGGGAGGGGGCCTTGATACCGTCAGGGTTTAGGGTTTGGGGTTTAGGGTTTAATACCTATAATCAGGACTTAATAAGGCCTATTTAAGGAGGTCTAGTCCCCCTCTCCCCCCCCCAAAGGGTCCCTATGACAAACTCAGCAGCCGATCCGACTGAGGATCGCCATAGCAAGGGGGATGATGAGGGTAGTAGGTAGTAATGATCAGGATTTGGGATAGTCAGAACCATCGTAGTAATTATAGGAATAGTAGTAGTAATGGTAGTGTGATCATGAGAGTAGCAGCAGTGATGATAGGAATAGCGAGAAGCAGAATCATAGTAGTAGTAAAGTAATAGTAGTAACAGTAGTCATAGTATGTCATAGTAGCAATGGTAATCGTAGTAATGGTAGTAATAATAGTTTGGTCACCCCTCGTTTGGAATATAACATGACTCTGCTGGCAGCGCCTCGTGTGGAAGTCCCCGTTACGGTGGCATGTCGCACTCTGGAAAAGCCTGGTGTGGAATTCCCCTTAGCTTCCATTTGCCGTGCAACGCATGCGAAGTGTGCGTCGATTGCGCATCAGACTCCTCTAACACTCTAAGCCTGAATGCTTAACCCCAAGGTTGAAACCACCCGATCCCGTGGAAGAGAGCTGCCATGGGGACCGGCAGGAGCTTTCCTCTGATTTTCACGACGAGACCAGCCCAAGGGATGAGGCAAATCTCGTCGGTTTGTTTGGCTTACTTCGAGTCTGTTTAGGGTATATGAAAGATTTTGCAGGGTTTCATTGTGTTCTGTGGTTTTTTGTGGCTGTCGTGGACAGCTCCAGAGCCCTCTACTGCTTGCGCATTGAATCATCCCGAAACCTTGAAAACATCCATCGTGGCACTACCGACATTGCTTAACACTTCATTATGATGCATCGAAGCCCGATTCGCCTGGCCGGAGGCGTGGGCTCTGCTGGACCGTTTCGCTGCAGCAGCTTTTCGGACGAGACCTGGCTCCAAGCTGAAAGAAGGCCTCTTGCTCCTCCTCCTCCTCCTCGTCACCCTCCTCTTCCTAATGTCCTAATGCTCGTCAGTAACTGCTTCCAGTCAGCTGTTGGTGATTGGTGATGGCAAATGCGGCGTATACCCAGCAGGAATGCTGAATATGAGATAAACGGCAGACCTGCTTCACAGCAGACCGGCATTGCCAAGACTCCGCGTGATACCAGACGCCACTCATACCGAACATGTTGCCGGACATTCGATTTACAAGATCTAAATCTGCTGAGAATGTTTTATTAAAGCTTCGAACAACTTTGGGAGGTAGTGCTTATTGGCAGTCATGCTCTCTGCAGCAACCAGGCTTTGTGTAAGGGTGAAGATACCTGGTGTTGCTTTTCCTGCCAATTATTCCTACTATTGTTAGGATTAAGAATGGGCTAAGGAAGAGTAGCGTGTCAGTTGACATCGCTTGCCCTTAACGTCCAGCATCATAGACGTAGTCCCAATCCGGGCGCAACGGGCCTTGACCCCTATTTAAGCCGAGCCCCGATGTCCCACCGTCAATCCTCAAAGACTGAGTGAGAGTCTGCCATTCCTACTCAGGAATGTGGGTGCGGAAGAGCTGTTCCTCGCTCTAAGTCCACATGGTGCGCCGCTTGCCCTGGAGGCGGATGGGTAGGGCTGCAGAGTCTCAGGATGGAGCTGTGGGAATTTCGGGTTTGTTTGAGTTTCCAGGGGCTAAGCAAAAGGTCACGCTTGTAGGTGTTTGGAGTCCCGCCATGAAGCTCTTATAGACTCATGGCCTGAAGGTTGAGATTATTGAAGGAGGGTTCTGGAGAAGATTTTACTGCAATGTTCTACGACTTTCAACGCGATTACCACGACGACCACGACTGAAAACGACTGCCACGACTGGCACGACTACCACCACGACTGCTACCGTACCAAGTACCACGACTACCACCACTACAAGCACCACCGCCTACTTGTACCACCACTACAAGCACCACCACCACTACCACCACTACCACCACGACCACCACTACCACCACTACCACCACCACCACCACTACCACCACTACCACCACTACCACCACTACCGCCACCGCCACCACCACTACCACCACCACCATTACCACCGCTACCATGACTATCACTGCCAATACCACTACCACTACTACCACTACTACCACTACTACCACTACTACCACTACTACCACTACTACCACTACTACCACCACTACCACCACTACCAGCACTTCCACCAGTACAACCACTACCACCACTGCCACCACTGCCACACTACCACCACTGCACCACCAGCACCATCACCGCAACCACCACAAGCACCACAACCACCACAGCCAGAACAACCGACTACTACCACCACTGCCAACGACCCCGCAGTGCCAGGGCTACCACTACCACTGCCATTACACCACCCAACTGCCACTGCCGGCAACAGAAGCAGCAAACCACCGCCGCTGCGGCTCCACCCTCACCGCCACATCACAGCCCCCACCTCCAGCACCAGCAGCATGCCAAACCATCACCACTACCATCGACAAAGCATCGACGCCAACGAGAATGACGAAGAAGACCCTTCGACGTAATTTCACGGACGAAGACTAGTAGCTGCGCCACGCTCATTGTACTAGTTACACGCTAAATGCGGTCATAGCTAACAGAAGAACAAATTTCGAAATGGGAAAGCAGCAAGCAGAGCAATTGCCAGGCGGCTCGGCCCTTGTTCGCCGCCTTCGGCGGTGCATCTGAACTGGGGGTTGAAGTCGCGTGCCAGAGGCCAGGCGACGCTTTGGACCTGCAGCAGCGATACTGTTTGGGATCGTTTCCTCAATTCTGATTTCCTGGAATGTGCAATATAGCATAAACTGAAAGTTACGTATAAGATAGGCTTGTGGCGGGACTTGCCGCACTTGAACCCTTGGACCTTTCCAACGACAAGTTGTGGGTTTCAGGTTCCTTTTTTCTCTAACTTCAAGCCAAGCATCCGCGCTCAAACTCCAGAAACACGAAGGTCTGCGCAATATGTGCCGTGGCTTAGCCCCAAGTCCGACACTCCCCAAACTCGAAGAGCAAACCCCGAATCGCACCCAAACAAACAGCTCGAAACCTCCCCAAAGCTCGCACGAGAGGCTGGATGTGAACCAAAGCGGCTGGATCGAGGAGGGCGACCTTGTCGAGGCACGTTGTAGGGTCAGGGCTTTCTTGCCATGTTGGGGTTTAGGGATCCTTTAATTTCGGACCTCTATGTTGGAAGCTCTATGTTGGAAGCTCTGGAATCAGGGCTTCATAAGTTTACCCTAGCTTTCACGTGGGTACCTTTTCGATTATGCAGGGGACCTCACGTGTCCTCCAGAGTTCTCCGGCGGAGTCCCTGCAAGCACAAGTCACCCCAACGGTCCAAGGCCCCCAGAGCCCAGATCAAGCATCCAAAAGTCGAAGGGTCTGAGCTTGTCGGTCTCGAGCCCAAACTTCGCCCTGAACCCCTAAATCCCTGAGCCCTTAAACTCCTAAACCCCTAAACCCCTAAGCCCTGAACCTATAAGCAAAGTCAGAGTCTGATCCCCGACGCTTCGCGCCGAGCCTCGGAGGTCATGTGCAGACACGCTCCTGTCGCTCTGGCCGACTTCGGCGAGGGGTAGGAAGGGTTGGCAGAGGGGTTTCGAGATCAGAGGGTTTTGTCATGTCCTATTTAGAAATTTGGGGGATTAGGGTTTAGGGTTTCAGGTTAGGTTTGACGACAGGCCCCACTGCATGGAACCAGCCGTGTTCGCGGGTTCTCCGCGGAGGATTTCAATTTCAAGTTTCCAGGGCCGTGCCGCGAGACGTGTCTGCCAAAGGAGCAGATCGCTTGCACTCAGGTGCCGAGGGTCGAGCCGGGAGGACGCCATGCGGTAAAGTATCATATAATAACTCATAATAATAACATTAATAGATATAATAAACAATAATAATTACAATTCAGGGATTGCAGTTATATAGTGATGCAAAGAGAATCGCTTGCAGTAGCCCGAAGCGCAAAGACGAGCCCCAGAGTACTAGCTGATGATAGCAGCTGCCGGTAGCTAAGAAGAGCCCTTAAGTTGTTCGAAAAGCTTATAGACGGCCAACCAATAAGAATCAAAAGAGGCGATGACCCTAGAGATGCGACCGGTTATCAAGAAAAGTTACCAGAATTCCCAAGATCCAGCAGGAATAACTGGCAAATATCGGTAGCGACGAAGAAGCAGTGCCGTCCGACAAGAACCGGTCAAGAGCACTCAAGCAGCTCCGGGCCTCTTCCACTGGGGACGGCCTAGGTCGTGGATGCAAAGCTCATCCACCGCACACTCGAGTTAGGGAAGAGAGCAGCCTGAGCAGCCTGTTCTCCAGAACCACGCGTAGATGACGAGCTAATGTGCTGGATGCAGCAGGGCCCGAAGGAAATGCCGTATCCCAACGCTGCCAAGTCTCGGCCGATTTTTGGAGTCTGGATTGGGCCATAAACTCCAATGAACTTCAGTCCAGCACTTTGTGTGTTGAAAGCATGGACAGTCGGAACGACACATTTTTTTGAGCACAAGAACCCATGTCTTGCGTTTTGCTCCGCTTCTGAGTATCCCACATCAGACAGATTTGGCATCATGGCCGCCCCACGCCGGTCTCACTGTTCTTTAGTCCAAAAAGCATAGCCTAGCATTCACCCAGTTCTCTTGAATGTACGTCCGGTTTTGTCCAGCTGTCATGCCTCAACCTTTCAATTTCAGCCCTCCGCCATGCCACCCTCCACCGAACGCCTCAAGGACTTACAGCTACGGGTGCCTATCCCTGAAGCCCTCAACCCAAACTTTCAACCTCGCGTTGTCCGCCTGCATTGGCCATGACAGCGACCCCATGGGTTGTGCCGGCTCCGCAGCAGCGCGCTACGAGGCAGAGAAGTGCGAGCTCATGAAAAGCCTCGGTGTCGGTGATGGCGTGTCGGCATGGAAACGTCCTTCAGATACCAAATGCCGAAGCCCGACAGCCGCAGCTTTGCTTGGCTGTTGGACCTTAGGCCCTGTGGAGACACTTACTGCAATTTAAGATTGAATAGATTCCTCGTAAAACCTAAGCGAACCCTAAACCCTAAACCCTGTTTGAATTACCAGTAATTTGTAGCCCTTCTAGAACCCTCGTCTCGGATTCCAGGAGGCGGCAGCCGACGGACCCGAGGCGGCAGAGTCTGCGGAGGCAAAAGGGCAAAAGTCTCTTAACTCCGTTCTGACAATGCCATAGGGTTTAGGGTATATAAGACTCTCTCTCTCTCTCTCTCTCTCTCTCTCTCTCTCTCTCTCTCTCTCTCCCTCCCTCTCTCTCTATACATATATATATATATGTATACAAACACTTTCCCTCAAGCCTGGCAGAGAGAGAAAGACAGATAATTAGGGACTGTAGCTGACAATCTGAATTATGTTATTCAAGGCTTGAAAGCCGGGAGGTTTAGTTTCTGGCAAGGGCTAAGGCTGTTTGAGATATGTAGGGCTTCGGAGTTCAGCCCTGAGCCCTAAAGCGTTCGCCGTATGACTAGATGACTGGCTACGGTTGGATTTCAGTATTGTTCTTTGCCGTTGAATGCTTCTGGTGGCAAGGCGACCATGACGGCTTTCAGGGGTCTTGGTGATCAGGTCTCAGTGTGCAACCCCCTTAAGCGCGGGCGACGCTCCCCTTCAGGGCCATTTTCAGCCAGATGTCTTCAGAGTTTTGCTGGCAATTCTCCCCCCCGCTGCATTACACATTTTTTTGTTGTGTATGTTTATATGATTTTATTAGTATCGTCAGATCATCCTATATCATCCTGCAATAACCTTATATTGTATTGTATTGCCCTGTGCTGTCTTATATTGCCTTTTATTATCTTATAGTATCCACTGTCTTCTACGATCTTCTATCATTATCCTATGTTGCCTTCCGTTGTGTTCTATTATCTTACATTATCTCATACTATCCTTTACAGTACTAGCTCATACCTTATGAGATGATATCATATGACGATGATTATTAAGGCCCTATTTTAAACCCCCATAATACCGCTTATAGTAACCCATATAGAGCCTTTTTTAAGAACCCTTATGGTCATCATCCAGGCCTCTTGGCCGCGGGGAGAGTGGCGAGTTGAGGCCGCCGTCTGTGAAGGTGTGTGGACTGTGCGGGTGTTACCCTAAATAGTAGGATCCTGATTACAGTGCCCCAAATAGTAGGATCCTTATTTTCAGGGTGTTAAGAGTTTCAGGGCTTGGCGCCAAGAATCCGCAATTACGGCAGAATGTTTCTTTGCAACCAGGCATGGCTGCAGGATTCTCTTTAACAGGTTGGAGGGTTACGAAGCTAGGAATTCCATTCATGATGTCTGAATGCATCTCACGGTAGGGGTGGAGAAGGTAGCAGGGGATACGACTAAAGATCCCAGGAAGCGTTGCAGTGTCATTCGGGGATTCGGGTCCTCCATCTGGGCTCCAGGCATCTGTTCCGCAGGAATGGAAAAGTTGTGCAATCCGCTGGCCCGATCAGGCCATAAAGGTGAAGCGGAAAACTGCAACCCACCACCCCAAAAAGACTGCGCACTATCTTCCTGATTCGTCCGGCAAGGTAGCGCAGGATGACTGGATCGCCCTGGACCAGGCACGTCAAGAGCTGAGGGTAATGTGTATCAGGGTGGGTCGGAGCAATGTACGCGTCTCTAGTGGCTCTAGTGGGAGAGCTCGAGGAAATTTGAGGCAGCGCCATATCCGCAACATCCGATCTTGGAATGTCGGGGCTTGATGACGCGTGGGGTCCTTCCATGAACTTACAAAGCCTGACCCGATACGCTCTCAGAGGACACCCCCACTTCCTGGATTGGTCCCCACTCCCCAACCACAGCCTTCCGTCCTTACTGATTACAAATTACGGTGGCACCTCTGTATGCCAGAAGCTCTAGGCATTCGTGCAGTTTGATTCGATGTCAAGCCAACGAGGAGACGAGCCAGAAGCTCCTCGAAGAGTACTACAGTGGACGTACTGAGGCGGGCGCGAAGACCAAAGGTTTCTAGTTGGAGTTTGTGAGTTTGAAGGGAAAGGAGGTGACTTGTGGTTTTGCCTGTACTATGAGTTCCTCATTTCTTCCCTGTCATCCCCGCCTGCCCGGCATCTTTCCCTTTCAGGGAGGAGCTAACGATCCTCAGCATACTCCAGGCAGTCATGGTAACAGCAGCAGTCAGCAATCGCGAGAAAGACACATCAGTCAACGCCGACTACCGCCACCACTACCACTACTGTACCGCTGCCACTGCCACTGCAACTACCACTAACACTGCTGCAACGACTGCGACTGCTCCTAATGCTGCTACTGTTGTTACTCTGATGTTCCTGAAATGCAGGCCACTTACTCCAGCTTCAACAACAACTACCATGTGGACTTCTACGGACAGGTGCAGACGGACCAACAAACTGGAAGGCCTGCTCTGTGACGAAGTCAGAAATGGAGTAAGATCTTACATGCAAGGGCGCTTGACTCTGCTTTTTCACAGTCTCAACCTTCGTTGGAACAGGTTGCGCTGTTTTGCCAGATCACATTGAGCCATGGCAGTATTTTGGGATCTGCTGACGAATCGCAGGCAGTGCCGCATCTGCTGGTTCGAAGCTGCGGAGATTCCAAAGTCAGAGACGGCCGGCCAGGAGGAACGTCAAGAGTCAGGGCAGGAGTTGTAACCCGCCCGAAGGGAGTCTTTAAACGCCGTCAGTAGAAATTTGGAAAAGATTCACCCAGGCTAGGGGCGCTGGAACTAGCATAGCTAGCAAGTCTATAACCTAAAGAACGGTAATGGTATCCATCAGCAGTACCGGAGTTGTTGTTGGAAGTAGCACTATGTATTTATGGTCGAAGCCGTGACAATGAACCCTAAATCAGTGGTACTTGTTTTATTCAGTTCAGGCAGGAGACGGGCTCAGCACCATAGGGTTTTGGATAATACAGGGGCGTAAATAATTACCTATACTATTTTGGGGGTTCCTTATTGGTAAGTATAGTACAGCGGACCCCAAAACCCTATTTTAATTATTATCTAGGAAGCAGCCGATAGCCGGTCGGTTGACCTCTCAACAAGTTCACCCCGTGAACTAGTGCACAATAGAGCACGCTGTCACGGGGCTTCGTTTGATTTTTGTTTTTCACGAACTTAGCGGCATTGCTTTTTGTCAGGCTTTCTGGACTCGGATTGACTAGTGTTGAACACCGCAGCAGGGGTCAAAACCATGGTTTTTGCGGTTGCACCGAGACGATCAGGGACCGAGTGAAGAACCCTGCATGGTAGGATGTGTTCAGTTTTACGACCGTCGAATTGCCGGTTGTTGTGAAGCGAATGGCACCTGAAAGCAACGTGTGCAATCGCAGCATATACTGCATCTTGTAAGTATGTATGTGACTGTATATTACATTACCCGAAGAGCTCATCCCACTTCTTTTGCTGATCATTGGCTCCACAATCGGAGGAAAGCATCATCGCACTATTGCCTGCCCTCTTGAACCTCTGTGGCCAAGAGAGTCGGCTGGGGTTGCCCCGGTCCTTAAACATCCATTCGACAGCAAGCTTGAACCTGTGGCAGAAAGCTTGGCTGCTCAAACATCATTATCCCCTTTGTCCATGTCGCCCCTGTGTAACCGAAATCAACAACTGCACGTCCGAAGTCTGACTAACCACAGAGTAGCCGCAAGCACCGTTGAGCGCAGGAGGTTACTGCGGCACCGGAGGTCTACCTCGGCCCGGGTCACAGACTAGACACTTTGACTGTGCAAGGATTCGCTTGTCAGATTTGGTAATGCGGATCTTTCCCGACTTCCGTGCAAAGCCAAAGTAATCACACAAGACGCCACCGTTCACTTCGGACACCCCGACAAGACCCTCAAGTCAAATCTTGCACCAATGTGACTGTGTCGTCGATGCAGTTTCCAGCACGTAGCAGAAAATTCAGTCAGCCAGCTCTCGAGACACAAGCCGGAATTGAGTCTCGATATGACAAGAACAAGAAACTCAGCAATGCAGCATCCAGAGGAATGGTTGTAGCTGTATACGGTAGCAATTGTTGCAAGTTGTTGTCGTTTAGTCAGTGATGGTGATGGTCGTGGCGTTGGTGGTGGTGCTGGCTCAGTCGAAGCATTGTCTAGTATTCTGGTGTGTCGAGATGCCTGATTTAATATCCGAGAAAGTCTGCTTGTAGGTAAAAAACTTAACGGGACCATCGCATGTCATGGGCAAAACACTTTCTTTTTTTTTGTTTGGGTTTTGGTGTGTTTAATTGCAGCTATTTCTAGTATTTGCCAAGTTTCCACCGTATGCGGAAACAAGAGGCGAACACGGAAGATCTATGGGACTTTCTCTTTCAACATAAGCGAAGTTCTATCTTTTGCCTTTCGAAATTTGAGTCTCAAACTAGGGCAGCAATCCTAGTTTTTCTTCCTGTGTAAAATTCTTGTTTTTCTATAAACCCTCCTAACCATAATCAACTATTCGATGAATTGTGGTTCTGGCCAGCTTCGCGCGTCAAAATGCCAGCCGACGTAGTAGTGGCAGCAGCAGTTGTTGTTGTAAGTAGCTGTAGGACCTTAGGAGCCGTAGCAGCAGTAACGTCCGCGTGCAAGTTCTCATACTATAACCAAGCCTAGCAGCGCAAATCACAGCAATACAAGCTGTAATGCTAACTACTAGATGGCCCATGCAAGAATTGCAACAGCAGTATTGCTGGTTTTTGAAGCCGTCGGCACTGTTTCCCACCTCAGTAGGCTCTTGTCGCCAGCTCACATTGAGCCGCGCACACTCCCAAAAACCAAGAGCCCAAGTCAAATCTCCCAAACCGTGCTAAGCTTTCAACTTGAGGTGGGGAGTGGCTCATCGAGGCAGGTGAGCATCAGAGTGTGGCTCTCTCTCTGTCTGTCTCCCTCTCTCTCTCTCTTTCTCTCTTGCTCTGGCTCTTGCTCTTACTCACTCGCAGGTTGACGCTCATGCTCATGCTCATGCCCATTGTGACTCACTCTCGCACTGTCTGACTCACTCGCCTATCCAATCGCTCGCTCTCCCTCACTCGCTGCCAGCACGTACCCACTCGTGCAGAAACACGCATGCATGCATGTATGATGCATGCTCACATGCATACATGCATACACATACGTACGAACATACATGCAAATACACGCGTACACAAATGCATACACAAACATACATGCATACATATAGGCATACAAGCATACAGGCTTTCAGGCATACAGGCATGCAGGCATATTGGCGTACAGGCATACAGGCATACAGGCATATATGCATACATGCAGACATACAGACATGCATGCATTCATACATACATACATACATTCCAGGGTACGCACGTAATTAGGTACATGTGCACATACATACATATGCTTAGACGTGCAGGCATGCTTGCATGCATGTGGACACACAGACAAACAAGTTCAGAGGCAAGTATTCCATTGCCAATGGATGAAATCATTGCTGTTCAGGAGTCGTCGGATGTTTGGAGGAGCCTGGATCCAGAGGTGAGCGCTCAACTGTTGGTGGCCTACTACTGCGGCGACGAGCGCATGGAGTACACTCTCGAGGCCCTGCCGGAGTTTGTGGTCACAGGCGACTTCCGAAGGTTAGTGGCACCTGGTAAGAACTTTACTATTTTGCATTGGGGTCGAAGAGGTGTTTTTCACCTCCGAACTTCCTGTAGCTGAACTTCGCACCTGCGGCACTGCTGACCATTATGATGTGCCTGACGCGTCTGACTTGCCTCTTTTAGCCCCGAAGACGAAAACCATCAGTGCACAAAGCCATCGCCACAGAACCCACAGCAAAAACGGAGACTCTCAAATCGTGAGATGTCGAACGTCCAGACATTATGTCAAGACATGGTTCACGCAAGCTGCTGCAGACGGTCTGAAATGCTGTAGAAGAGCTCTCTTTTCGAGGCCTTCGCGCCTCCAGTTTAGGTCAAGCCAAAGGTTTGAGATATCAACTCTTTAGTTAGTAAGTCCAAACCTTCACAGCCGGGGATGCAGTCAGGGCAAGTCCTACGAGGTGGACCTCACCAGCTGGGTGCGGCTCCAAGAAGTTTAATGCGAAGCGTGCATACGAAGTTTTCAATTTGGCCGGGTGCTCCGATTTATTTTCAGCGGAATAAAATCTACGACATCGGTTGCTGGGCAAGCGTTGCTTGAGGCAGGCTCGAGACCCTTGCTTGTCCACCATTCAGTTTGATCCTGGCGTCAAGTTAGACGAGCCAATTAGTTATCAGTTACCAGTGACCGTTCTTGGCGCTGACATCGCTGCCGTACATGTTGGGCAATGCCTAAACAAGATCTTGAAGACACATAGTTTGAAAACCAGAACTGGCATAGTCGGTCGTAAGCTTGCAGGCAACATCTGATCATCTGGAATCAGAGCAACGCTCGCAAGCAGCAAGCTCGAACTCCAGTAGCTGTTGCTCACAGGTAGTATTAGGGAGGCCCCTCAAAGGGGACCTTGTCTGAACCCTACTTCTGGCTCTCCTAAGAAGAGGGAGCTTATTCAAAGGGTCTATATCCTCAAGGGTTCCCCTCATCCAAACTCCGAGTCATTCTGGGAGAGCTTTTGCAGGAGCAGCTGAGCCGTGAGTCCGGAAAGAAGCAGCGCATTTTCTGGCCCCGGCCTCGCTGGATATGGCACATTATATTTAACACAGAATACATAATCTGTAATCTATAACTTGTCAGATATAAGGTTCATGTTTAATATTATATATATATAATATGTTATAATTCCATATATAATATGTTATATGTCAACTATTATCTATTGTATTTCATGATTATAACTTGTAGATGTTATTTATCATCGCTTATCGGTCATAGATCATCAGCACATGGAATAGCTTCGGGGTCAACCAGACACCGCCTTCGCGACGACCACGCCATCCACAGTCTTTGTA
Source organism: Symbiodinium sp. CCMP2592 (assembly GCA_905221615.1). NCBI lineage: Eukaryota > Dinophyceae > Suessiales > Symbiodiniaceae > Symbiodinium > Symbiodinium sp. CCMP2592. Next base: position 143,532 of record CAJNDT010004768.1, read on the forward strand.
ACCTCTGTAAGCTCTGTAAGGGCACTTGCTTTGGGAGGGCATCCAACCCAGACGTTTCTCCTTATCTGGCTCGAAACCTGTAAACCCTAACCCCCCCAGATTGTGAAGCTCGAAAAACCAACCCTTAAATCTTAGCCGTAAACCCCGAATAGAGAACAACTCCAAACGCTGAAGCCAGAACCCTGAACCCCTTATCCTGAAACCCCTGATCCTCTCATCCCTACGCCTGAGCTACTTGGAGGGTCGTGGGACTTAGTGCAGTTGCAAGTACCTTGACCGGGGTTGTGACTAATCATAAGTATAGTTACCTTATGTCTAACCCTAGTTGCTAAGTCCCCTATAAACCTTGAAGCAGGCCCTACACCCTTAAAGGGAACCCTATTGTAGGACCCTTAAAAGGAACCCTGAGCCAAGAGGGCCTTTACTTACGCCCTGAAGCCCCAGGAATTCCAGCGACCCGCAAGCTGCCGATGAGGCTACAGAGCTGCCAGGCCGATGCTTCGGGCCGTGTAGGGGATAGGGGTTAGGGGTTAGGGGCTTTTTGGGTTTTGGTGTAGAAAGGTTGAAAGGGCTTAAGGGGATTTTAGGAGGTTTTTGCTTGTTTAGGGTCGGTTTAGAGATGCAGGATTTTAGGCTTCAGAGATTCGGGTTAAGGTCGAGTTGTAGGGTGCTTTCGTATTTTGCAGCTATGGTATTTCACTGGTACAAACTGCTGGACTAGGAGGGAACTCGGTTGTCAAATCCTCAGGCTCCTGAAGTAGTTTTGATCTCGATCTTGCAGACCTACGGTGGGTGAGATGCTCGACGTGATCAGTGCTTGGTTCATAAAGGCCCTAATATGGGGTTACTCAATATGGTTATAGTATGATGTAACTCCCCCAGAAACCCAATTCTAATTAATAAGGCCGCTACATTATGCCATTATGCCATTGAGAATGTATCTGTTTCTCCTTGCGCCAGCTTCGGTTGATGTGAAGAAGCCTGCGAGCTATGTTGAAGGCGGCTCCGCGACTCTCCGCAGTGACCGATGCCTGTGACAGCATGATGATTATCACATATTATTATTATAAGCACTGTTGTTGTTATTGTTAGTATTATGATCACTATGTCTAGGATTATTGTTATTGTCAGTATTGTTATTGGTACTTTTTATCATTAGTAGAGCCATTAGTATTATTCCATCTGTTCGTCAAAACCTGCTTGCCAGATTCACGCCGGGAGTCGGAGGCATCGGATCAGTGGCTGGAGCCGGGAGAGGTGCAGCGCCCGGAAGACTTCGATGCTTCAGGGTGTAAAGTTTAGGGTTTATAGGGATTCGGGTTTAGGGTTCAGGGTTTTGGGTTCAGGGTTTTGGGTTCAGGGTTTAGGGATTAGGGTTTAGGAATTAGGGTGTAGGGTTTAGGGATTAGGTTCAGGGTTTAGGGTTCAGGGTTCAGGGTGTAGGGTTCAGGGCTCAAAATCCGGGGTGGGCCGCATCAACAGACTATTCCCTACATAAGGGGCCTAAATAATTACCTGTACTATTTTGGGGTTCCATATTATAATCATAGTATGATGGACCCCAAAAGGCCCTACAGAATACCGTATACGCCACAGAAATACATCTGGTTGCTGCGTGGTAGCCTCTCGGTACTACCACAGGTCACAGGCATGAACACCGCACCCTCATCGACATCATCACAGACTGACAGATGACATCAGATGACAGAAGAATAAAGCGAACCTTGACAGGAAGCCGAACGGCAGCTGCTCGCAGCTCTGGCCTCGGGTCAGGAAGTGGTCCGCCGGGTGCTGAGATTTCATTTGTTTCAAGCATCTTGTAGGAGCGGCTTCTCCTGCTCCTCCTCCGCCTCCCCCTAGTCAGTCCTACTACGACTAGTGCCTTTGCTGCTGCTGCTGCTGCTCCTTGTCCTGCTTCTGCTCCTGCTTCTGCTCCTGCTGTTGAAATCAGGTGGAGTACTTGAAGGAGGACTAGACCTGGGTCGTAAGAGTTCGGTTCGAATATGCTCATAGACACCACCCATGGGAACATCTTTCATCGCGTTTTTCCTTATTCGCTACTCGCGGGTGTTGAGACGTGTTTTTGCCAGCCGACAGAGTGTAGGGTTTAGGATTTGATTTGTTAGGGCTCGCTCTATCTCTCTCTCTCTCTCTCTCTCTCTCTCTCTCTCTCTTTCTCTCTCTCTCTGTTTGCCTCCCTCTCCCTCTATGGATATATCTACATACGTATATATACACATATACACACACACACACACAAACACACTTTTGATTTTAGGACTTCATTACAAAGCCCACCCTCATTCAACTAGGGTTTACAACTTCGGTTTCGAGGTTCCTGATCCTGTAGGTTGAAGCAGTGAACAGACGGACTGGGATTCGAAGAAGACGAAGGCCTCATCTTCACCCCGAGTTTTCCCTGCTTCAGAATTGGGGCCGGGACGTGGAAGCTTCGACTTTCGAGAATCTGCACGTGCAGTGCCACCGCGGCTCTAGAAGATGAGCAATTGCGCTTTCGCAGCTTCCCTGAAATTTTCTCATAACTGTTCAAGCTCTACCTACCACCGAACCGATACTCAGTGTAGTAGTGCCAGCACGACGAGTGTAAGTAGCTGTCCCAACTACGGCCCAATCAGCCACGGCCTAAACCTATGAGTTTGAGTTAGATTTCGAGTCTAATCTGCAGCATGTCAATCACTATTGATGTTGGACTGCTCAGTGGCAAAACAGTTACCGTGAAAGCAGGCTTGGATGACAAGGTGGAAACACTGAAGCTTCAAGCACAGACCGCCCTTGGAGTCGGAAGAGGACGGCTGCTAAACTCATCCGGGGTCGTGCTTGATGCATGCTCAAAAATCAAAGATGCTGGGCTTCAGAATTGCGACTCCCTGACGTTGCACATCAAGAAAGATCAAGTGCAAGCTACTCGCGATCGCCCAGCCTTTGCTGCCATCCTTGGCGACGGATGCGTCGAGAGCTGGGGATGTGCTGCAGCTGGTGGTAACAGTCGTGCTGTCCAGGATCAGCTGCGTGATGTGCAGCAGATCCAGGCCTCTCAGAGCGCTTTTGCTGCCATTCTTGGCGATGGATCCGTCGTGACCTGGGGTGAGGCCAATCAGGGCGGGGACAGCAATGCAGTGCAGAATCGCCTGAAGAGTGTGAAGCAGATCCAAGCATCGGTCCGCGCTTTCGCTGCGATTCTTGCCGATGGCTCTGTGGTGACCTGGGGTGATGAATACACTGGTGGCGACAGTAGTGCTGTGCAGGCTCAGCTGAAGAATGTGCATCAAGTCCAGGCCACTTTCGGCGCTTTTGCTGCGATTCTTGGCGATGGATCGGTGGTGACTTGGGGATATGCTGTAGCTGGTGGGGACAGCAGTGCCGTCCAGGATCAGCTGAAGAATGTGCAACAGATCCAAGCGTCTGAGAATGCTTTTGCTGCTATTCTTGGCGATGGATCCGTCGTTACCTGGGGTAGCGCTATGGATGGTGGCGTAAGTAGTGCAGTGCAGGCTCAATTGAAAGACGTGTGCCAGATCCAAGCGTGTGACCACGCTTTCGCTGCCATTCTTGGCGATAAATCCGTCGTGACTTGGGGTTTTGCTTTGTATGGTGGTGACAGTAGCTTTGTGCAGGAACAATTACAAAATGTACTGCAGATCCAAGCCTCTCAGAGAGCTTTTGCTGCAATTCTTCAAGACGGATGCGTCGTCGCCTGGGGCAGTCCTCACTTTGGCGGTGACAGTACTGCTGTCCAACATCAGCTGAAGAATGTGCAACAGATCCAAGCCTCTCAGGGAGCTTTTGCTGCCATTCTTGCGGACGGGTCTGTCGTGACCTGGGGTGATGCTGAGTCTGGCGGGGACAGTAGTGCTGTGCAAGCTCGGCTGAAGAATGTGCAACAGATCCAAGCCTCTCAGGGAGCTTTTGCTGCCATTCTTGCCGACAGCTCTGTCGTGACCTGGGGTGATGCTGGGTTTGGTGGTGACAGTAGTGCTGTGCAGACTCAGCTGAAGACTGTGCAGCACATCCAAGCCGCTCACCACGCTTTTTCTGCCATTCCTGGCGATGGCACTTTCGTGACTTGGGGTGTCCAGTGACTGGGATACAGCTGTTCTTACGACAGGGACGGTAGTCGTGGCCATATGAAATGGACCTGACTGAATGTGTCAGGCCCAGCCCATCAGCGTTTCTGTTTAGTTGTACGTTTCGGCGAGGCAGCCTGAAAGTTCCACGGGCAATGTAGGGGCCTTAAGAATTAGAATGGGGTTTTGCGCCCTTTATACTATCAGTACTATCATCATTATATTAAGGAGCCCCCCAAAGTAGTATAGGTGATTATTACGGCCCCTATACCAGGCTGCAATGTCTGCCTGGGTAGGAAGCGCGAAGCCAAATTGCTGCAAGGCTACTTCGTCAACGGCTGTGAGTTCGAAGTGGATGTTGCCGCTGGCCCTGTCCGTTAACGGGTCTTGGCGTAACGGCGGGATCTATGATTTGCTGTGGTGCCAGTGGTGTTGGAGATCGTCAGGGCTTGAACAGGCTTTGAAAGGATCCTCCTGGTAGCCTCCACGTTTGTTGAAAACTGCAGGCACTGGCAGGACACCAGTACCTCGCACGAAAGTCTTAAATCGGAGTTTGAGCCCTCAGCCCCAAACATTCCTGATCTCAGAGGCCGAATAGGAGTTTGACAGCTGAGGTTCACACACGCACTTGCGCTGGAGCAGTTGTTCCCTCAACCTTTCCGAAGCCCAGAGTTCAACATTGCGAGAGCCGTCAAACGTCACAGCACCACCTTGAAGTAACTACAGCCATGAAATTGGAAAAGCTTTTTGCATCCATTGAGAGCCATCGTGCCCAAATCTGGACTCCCGGAAGTGTTGCGAGTATGAGTTTCTCGGCGCTGCAACCCCAAAGACCCGTGACGTTGGATCCCTTGAAGGCATTGTTGCTAGTGGTTGCTGGTGAATGTGCCTGGGGTGGACTTGCCTAGAGGCCAGACAACAAGACGACAGAAGTGAACCAGTACACAGTCCTTCAACCGCAAGTGGTCGCAATGGTAAGCAGAAGAACTGACAAACTGTTAAACCACAATGCTTCTATTTACTAATGATGTTCTTGCTAATCTTGATTTCTGCTCCTTTTTCCAGCGCGGCCCAGGTCCGGCTGGTGCAGACGAATCTCAGCACAGGGGAGCAGTGGATGATCGCTGTGGAGGGTGGCGAGGTCCCTCTCGGTACAGGGTTCTGGTAGTCAAGTGCTCAGCAGACGATGATGATGGTGATGACAACACGGCATCACGAGCGCGAGGATGTGGAAAAAGGTGCTACGTGCCAACGATGGCGACGATGCTGATGATGTTGTTGTTGATGATGGAGGTACTGGTGTTGCTGGTGACGCAGTCGATGACAACAGTAATCAGATTTGTGTAATGACTGTGATGACCGTAGTGATGATGATATGAGTTTAACGGCCGATGGTAAGCAAGGAGAGTATATTAGCATGCATAGAGTATTAAACTAAATAAGAACCACTCGCCGGCAGACTGGATGCTAACTATGACATCACAGCGAAAACGCAAGCAGCAGCAATACCAATAACACTTATGACGCAAACAACCCAAGCAGCACCGAACGTGCCACCAACGACGTCATCGCCACTACTGCCGCCGCAGCAGCCGCAGCGCCAGCAGCAGCACCACCACCGTCACCATCACCGCTGTCACCTAGAAAAGCACATCAACAAGTCTGGGAAGAAACCAAGATTGTTCAGGATATGATATGCAAGCGTCCGCCACAGCCCTCTCCGACTGCAAAGCCGGATCCCGAAGACAGCTTTGGACCGCAGGTGCCATCGTCGACGGTGCCGTCGGCAACGGCCCCACCGGAGGCTCCGCCAGAAGTCGCCCCGGAAGCTTCAGTTCAGGCTCGCCCGTCTTGTCATTACAAAACATTCGGCACTAGCCGTCGGGGTGTATTACGGTCGGTTGTTCTTGTCCCCGGTCGTTATTACCATTCGTCTAAACAGTCAGTATAAGCACAGTTCCCTGATAGCTCTTTTGCATTCCAGAAAGAGTCAGAAGTCGATCAGGGCTTTGGGACTTGGATTTGGAGTTCTGGTGTAGGGGACCTGTTCAGCAAGACATAGTTCAGGTGCCGAGTTCGTGGGAGCTTGCTGCCGGTCCCATGCGTAGACTTTTCATCGAGACCGACTCCCGACGTTGGTGCTGTAGGGGCCTCAAGAATAAACAATACTATTTTGGCGGTTCCTTATTATAATTGTGGTACAATGGGCCCAAAAACCTTATTCTAATTATCGAGTCCCCTAATATTACAGCGTGCACCGGATCTCCTTAAACCATGGAAGCCTTGAGTGTCACAACACCCAAAATATCTGAGGAAGACTTGCTAGCCGGGGCTTTCACTCAGCCCCTAAAGGCCGAGGAGTTAGGAGCTTAGGGGCATCCGAATCCCTTCAACTTACCTTTGGTTAGTAGGGAATGGAAGAATGGTGGTAGTAGTAGTAGTAGTAGTAGTAGTAGTAGTAGTACTAGTAGTAGTAGTAGTACTAGTAGTAGTAGTAGTAGTAGTAGTAGTAGTAGTAGTAGTAGTAGTAGTAGTAGTAGTAGTAGTAGTAGTAGTAGTAGTTTTAAATGTACCCCATTCCTCCATTCCCTACTAACCAAAGGTAAGTCAGGCCCTCAAGCCTTGACGCGGAATCGAAAATCTAGACGCCCTAGAGCCGTAGTTCCACTTCGCAAGCCGGGGAAAGCAGATCCCAGAACATACGAACATACCACCCAGACATCTTTGTTCCTTACCTTGTTGCACCTATGTCTAGCCAAGCTCCTTTTTTTATTTGGCGCCCAAACACTAGCCTGGTAGATTTCGCATTCGACCTCCACTGGATTCTGCCGGGCTCGATTCTCTTCTCTTTTGGCATCTGGGTATTGCTTTGTTGGTGTCTACTTCGTTGCCGAGCGTTTTGCCTCAGATCGCGCATTCGTCCTGCAGGAACCTGCTGCTGCAGAGGTCCGGGCCGGCGCAGATGGCTCCTCCGCCTTTGTCCGCTCGGCGATGTTTCAGGATTTTGTGGTGCTTGATGGTTGAGGTGTTAACCTGCAAAACCAGGCTGTACAAGGACAAGAAGTCTGTTACGACTTCCCCAACCACACCCTGAGCTTGTGACTCACTTTGCTTCCAGATTCGAGCTGAACTTAGCAGGCTGCCGGTGCCTCGGAGCCACGCGCAGTGCCGACGGCGAAGGGGAAGTCTGCCTCCCGGAGTTGCGCGGGTCATCTCCGTGTTTTTTTGAACCTCGCAGAGTCTCTCAGGAGCCTATCAGGCTAGACCCTTGCAAAACTGGGGCAGAAGTCCTCCTGTCACATTCAGCATTGTCATTGCTACAGGTACAGCCTTCCTGTCATGCCGGCAATGCTGTAGCTGTTTGCTAGCATGAGTCAGAGTCAGCACCACAATGATGTAAACTAAAGCCTTTAGTGGAGATGATGGCCCGTAGTCCGTCTTGCAGAAGAAGTTTTTGTTGCGGCTTCTAGCTCTGCTACTGCTGCTACAACCACTGCAGCAACAGCAACAACAACAAGGAACGAACAAAAACAGGAGCCCATTCCAACAACTTCTTGCCTGTTTCTTCTACCAGACTGGAGACACATGGGGCTCCAGTCTTAGTCTTTCCCAACAACAACAACTCATACCACCACCTCTACTACTACCACCACCACGACGACTACGACTACTACGACGACGACTACCTCTACTTCCACTTCTACTTCTACTACTGGTACTGCTGCTAGTACTGCTACTACCATGATGCTAGTGCCACTGCCACTGCCGCTGCCATTGCTAGTGCTAGTACTTTTGTGCTACAACAATTACTATGACTGTTACTGTCACTTGTACTCTTACCGTTATTATTGTCAGTATAGTTACTAGTACTCCTATTTGCTACTATTCTTTTTATTATCAGGAGTGGACGTCGTAGTTGTAGTTGTAGCACTATTATTATTATTTGTAGTAGTAGCAGTAGCATTATTATTATTAGTAGTAGTAGCAGCAGGGCTATTAGTGTTAGTGGTAATGGTAGTAGTGGTGGTGGTGGTGGTGGTGGTGGTGGTGGTGGTGGTAGTGGTAGTGGTAGAGGTAGGTGGTAGTAGTGGTGGTAGTAGTAGTAGTCGTCGTAGCAGCATCAGCAGCAGCAGCAGTAGCAGTCGTGGTGGCAGTACTAGTCGTCGTCATCGTCGTAGTAGTAGGAGCAGCAGCAAGAGTAGGAGTAGAAGTAGGACGACCATGACGAAGACGACACGACTACAACGACGACGACCACTACTACAACAACTACTACTAGTGCCGCTACCACAGTTGCGCGGCTACTACTGCTGTTGATGGCACCGTAGAGCAATGTTCGCTGTTTCCTCTGCAGAGGCCAAAGGCTTTTATCTACAAAGCTGTCCCGGATGCCACCAAGCTGGGTCCCGAGATTTTGGTAAAAGCCCGATGCACGTAGCTGCAATGAGTACATGCTTGTACGATATACGCACTTCCACATGTTTCTCAGGGCCGGCATTGCTGCGGCTAGTACGTTGGACTGCGCAGTAGGTCCAGGCAGTGCAGTGAGGTCGAGCTGTGGCAGCATAGATATTTTGATTCAAGGTTGCGGAGCCTTTTTTTGTGGCTTGGAAGTGTGTTCGGTGTAACTTTTTGCTAGACGGAAGCAGAGCAGAGTTCGCAGCACTCCTCACATGCGGATTCAAAGGAGCACTCGGCAGAGTCAGGCCGTGTAAGAAGGACCCAAAACCTCCATCCTACAGGGCGGAAGGAATAGTGACCAAACTGAGTCCTGAAGAACCTCTTTACCTTTCAGAAGTCTATTTTTGAGGTATTTGTGAGAGCTCCTCGCTTCCCAGCTTCCAGCTCTGCTCCCCTGTCCTGAGGCAGCCGCCAAAGAAGAAGAAGTGGAGCCTCGCTCCAGGTGGGACGGTTAGGGTGGGGCGGGTGGGGTTGCTGTGGGGATGGGAGCCATGATAGAGCATTATATTGCCTGGGAATTTATTTTCATAAGATACAGTATAGGCCGATATGGTGTAGCTTATGATGGAGTACCATAGAATGGGGGTGAAACATAGTATGCCCTCTGCGCTGTCGGATCTGTTTTTGCACCTCTACTCCCGTCCGATGCTTTCAGCTTAATGCCTGCGCCTGCGCTATGATCTGCAACGGTGGTCCCAATGTGACCGGAAGTCGCGACTCCTCAATCTCAGGGCCGCCATTCGCAAATCCCTCAAGCCTTTCTCAGAAGAACCAACCCGAAACCCCGTGCACCCTTAACCCTTAACCCTTAACCCGACAAACCCAAACTTCATCTCGCCGCGCGTCTGCGCAGGCCAGCAGCGGACGCGCATCGCTGGCCCGAAGCCGAAGGTCCACGGCCAGGGATTATAGAATATGTATGATCTAATACAATATCAATATATATATATATATATATACATACAAACATATACGTATATATATATATATATACACATATATACAACATCAAATAGATTGCACGGTGAAGGCCTTTGATAAGAAATCGTCCTTCTGAAGCGAGGGTCGGGAAATTTCTCAGTCCGGCATTGCGATATAAGAAGTTTTGGTTTGGTCGTGACTCTCAAAGAGACTTTCGTATTTGCGGGTTAACACGGGTAGTTTGTGCTGGGCTGGTTTTGGGCTTGGGGCTGGGATGGACAAGGCAAAAACGCTCCTACCACACTGTGGTAGGCTGGTCTTGGGCTTGGGGCTGGGTTGGACAAGGCAAAACGCTCTTACCACACTGCGGTAGGCTGGTTTTGGGCTTGGGGCTGTTTTTGGGCTTGGGCTGGCTCGGACAAGGCAAAATGCTCCTACCACACTGTGGTAGGCTGGTCTTGGGCTTGGGGCCGGGTTGGACAAGGCAAAACACTCCTACCACATTGCGGTGCCTAGCACAATGTCGTAGAAAAGTTTTGCTTTGTCCAAGCGCTGTACATGCAAAGCCCAGGCTGAAGGCCAAAACCAGGGGTGCGTGTGCTCATTGCCACGTCTGCCCCCAGCTGCAACCCTATCTAAACCCTACAATCCCTAGGCCCTAAGCCCAGGCAATTAGAACGACCAGTAATTTGGATCCCAGAGTCTGGATTTCTAAATCTGTTCTGGCTTCCTAACTTCTTTGTTAGTTGATACAAAGTTCTTATCACAGTACTACACCTTAGATAATACATAATATATGTATGTATACATATATATATATATATATATATATATATATATAGGTATAGCTATAGATATAGATATAGGTGCATATACAATGCTCCCATCAGGCGTCATAGTAGGGTACTTGCGGGGTAGTGGGAGTTCAGTGGCCGGTGGATGTTGGGCCAGGACTGATGGAGTGAGAGTTTCCAAAACGTGAGGGTCTCGACCTTCGTTCACGATTCAAGCTTCAGGGTGCCCGGCATGGTTTTGCGCCAAACGCTGGAGGACTACAGTGTGTTTTATGTTGATTCAGGCTGCTGGCCGTTGTAAATGTTATATTGCCGCTCTTATCGCTTTGAGGCCGTTCCGGGGCCACAGCGCCCTGGGCCGCCCGGGCAGCCGACCGCAGCAAAGGCCCTCGGAACCTTAGGCAGCAAAATGGGGCGGTGCAAACTCAGGATTCAGAATTGTTAAGGGTTGCATGGTAGCAGGAAAGATGAGTTTTGCATCAGAAAGAGGTGCATGTCGGTGTTGTAGATCCAGGACTTTCGGGAGACCAATGCTTCAAAGTGAACTCGAGGTTACTTGCAGGGTTGCATGGATGCTGCCACAAGTATACAATGTCTTGAATTACATGGCGTTTCGTCTCCGACATCTCGCATGGGCAGGCGGCCATCGAGCTGCCGAAGGGCGTCGAGTGGCCAAAGGCTCGCAAAGCGTCCAACCTGCAAAGTATATCCTCCAGTGGCTCCACTTGTGTACGTTCTGATTTGCGCCTACGTAAGCTCCTCTGAGCTCCGCCATGCTTTCCACAAGACAGGCCGACAAAGCGCGGCGTGTGGCCGAAACAGTCTTCCAGGACATGCGAAAGCCGGAGCCCACAGAGTGCGCCGAACTTGAACAGAAGTTCCCTTTGGCTCGAGTGCAGGGCCTTTTCAGCTCGGGTGGAGTCGTGGGATTGTCAAAGTCTGGGGCTGCAGCCTGTGAAGCCTTGCCCTAAACGCTTAAGCTCCGAACCAGATCCTCAAGGAGGAAACGCATAATTCCTGTGCAAAAGCGCTGATGACTTCCTCTCACAGGCTTTGGCATGCCCTTCCCTGTTACAGTTAAATGCCACTGGAATTCATGGACATCTCTCCATGGCGCAGTAGCAACAGTTGCAGTACAGCAGTTGCTATTGGAGCCCTATGACGACGAGTGATAAAAGATGGCCGTCGGGACCAGCCATTTGGGGTTCATCGGGGTTCATTCGTCTTCATGATAAGGATGGTCTTGTTGCTAATATTGGCAGCCACATTCAGAATCAACAGCAAATTTACCGTCATCAATGTAGTGCCGCAGGAATCGGACTGAGAAGAACGATCGTAGCCACGAGAAGACGGTTGCATCCGCAAGAGTTTCAATGTTGTAATGTTCATAGGGACATTAGCAGAGCCCTCCAAAAGGGGCGATCTAAATGACAGGCGCTAAGGCACTCATTGCGCTCCATGTCCTAAAGGTCCCAGAAGAAGCCACTTTCCCATCGCCGGCGAGCCTACATGGCCGGGGGGCCTATCTTGTTTGCCGATCCCTGCTTGGGGCCTTGTTTTCAATGTCAGCTTGCTTCAGCGTCGGATTGTGGGCTCCTTGGTGCAGGCTGTTCGATGCAGGGGGCAGTTGAGGGTAAAGGACCGATCGAGGGTGGAGGTTTGAGGGTTCGGGGAGTGGACCTTCGGGATTTTGGTTTGTGGAGTTTCAGGTCATCAGCAATGGATTGTGTCCGGAGTAGATCCAGCCGGCGATGTGCTTGTGCTCTCTGCATCTTCACTTTGGTCGCAAGGCTGCATGTCTCAGCTGGCATCCGGACAAGAACCTGAAGCATCAGGACTGCAATGTCGCCGCAATTAGCTCGCGGGTGGTTCTCTCGTACCGGATACCTAAAGGACCTCCGCCATACTTCGAGGATCCGAGCCCACAGATCCCAACAGAGCCGAGTCGGGCCTCTAAAGCAGGCTTCTGAGAAGCTTTGCAAAAGCCTAGCTGGACCTCGGAAGGATTGCCCAGCAGAGGTTAAGGTCTGTAGGTTTTTTGGCCACGAAGTTGCGAAATCCGAAGAGAGGAGGTCGCCACAGAAGTCTTCCAGTTCCTGCAGGCCGTCAAAGACTGGTATTTCGAGGCTCGGGAGAGGGATTTGGGGTTTTGAGGTACGTCCTAGCCGTACTATTATGGCTGATTGCTCGAGGTGTGACCCATCGCATCTTGGACACCAAGCTCTGAACAGCGCTTGCTACGTCAGGAGCAAAACCCGCAAGGTTGGCTCAGGACTGGCGCATGGAAAGCTGAAGCCGCCCGCCATAGTCAGCTGTGCTTTTACCTATTCTGCTTCCAGTCTTTGTCACCTCCTACCTTCGGCGAGCCCCGGTGCTTTACAACACGCACTCCCTGCTTCCGTGCTTTGTTCCAGTCCGTGGACATCTAGAGCTGTGCTCACTAGGTTTCATCCCTGAGGGTCGAAGATCGGCCTGTCGACAACATGTTGCGGGGACCAGTGGAAGCGACGCATGGCGAAGTGGAGAAAGATGCTGTCTGAGGCTTCGGGCGATCTTTCGGTGTTGCAGATGGTGAGGTCGGTGGACATGCGTGTAGTGTCTGTGCATGAGCATCTCCAGAAACACATAAGAAGATCCAAGACGCATAAGTCATTGGCGGATTAGGTAACATGACCTGGGTGTTTGCATATTCGCAACTGGTGGCAGAAGAACCCCCAACCTGTGCAGTCAATCTAAAAGTTAACATCCCCGCGAACATGGCAGCGCCGCTGGCAGAGCTGACAGGGCTGCGTGCAGTCGTTCCAAAGCTCCTAAACTTCCTGAAGGAGTATCACATGCAGAGTTCCGCACCTGAGTCGGACCACCGAGTGCAGCAGCTGCTCCGAAGCTCGGCTGTTGATGGGCAGTCAGCTTGTCCATTTTGCCAGTGTCCTTGAGCACTCCAGCTTGAAAATTATTCCTAAATAGGCCTGTAATCTTACGCTATTTCTACTAACCTCTGCTAGCCCTGAACCGTAGAGACTCCGAGTCAGACCCAAGTTTTCCGACAAGGAGATGTGGCCCAGGGCCGGAAGCGTGATGGAGCACTGGGAGCTGTGACTCTGTCGGAGGAGGCGGTGGAAGAAGCAATTGCTGCCTTCGAGGATTCACCGGGGGTACGGGTTTGAGGAAGTGGGATTGTCGTTTCAGGGTCTCCGCCCGCGGCTCTTCCGTTATCTGGATTTCAGTTCCTAGCGCTGGAGCCAGAAGTCCCACACCCCTGCACTGGCAGAAGGAGCTCTGGGACCCGAACCAAAGGATCTGAACCCAGAGCTCCCAAACCGCAGGACTGGATGAGGGAAGGACGGCCTGGCATGCCCTGCTCGTACTGGTCGAACACGCACAAAGTTTACATCAAGGGCTTTGTTGGAGAGATGAGCCTTGGATGTTCTTTGAGCTAACCTAGGGTCCTGGAAGCTCAGAAGACTGTTTACGCGCCGACGAAGGAAGTGCAAGTTGTGCCCCGAGTGTAATTGAGTGTTTTTGGTGCGGGGAGACCCGGATGCCATTTTGTGTTGGAAGTTGCCCACGTGCCAAATCATCTCATCGCTGTCTTCCTTTCACCTCTCGCGTCGCTTTCGGTTTCAGCAGCACAGTCGGCACATTCAAAGAGTGTCCGAGGGAAGCGGAGGACCTGTTGAACGTAAATGCATCGCCGCAGAAGACCGCGGAGATGAAATTGATGGGGGAACCGGCAAACATCCGTCCCCGAGAAGAAGCCGGATGGTACGTTCCGCCACTGCCAGAAGCAGCTGCCAAGCCTGAAGCGGATTGCAAGCAAACTCTGCAGAGTGCCTTTGTGGCAGAAGAGAGGGCTTGCGATGTTTGATGCAGCCGGTTTGTTCGACCAACGCGAGTCAGGGGTTGAGATTCAAAAAGCAGGACTTGACTAAATCTTGATCAGTCATTTTTCTGACCTTGACAGGCAGGCTCACAGATACCTGAACGTTGAACGTGGTGAAGAACCGTAGGTGAAGGCGGAAGCCGGGCAGCTAAGGAGTTAAGGCAGACTTCGATGGGGGGCAGTATGGAGAGGAGTATTTGATCCTCAAGGAGGGTGATCTGCTGGAAAATCTGAGCTCGGAAGAAGGCTGGGAGTGGGCCCGAATCGTTCAACGTGCGGCCCAGTCTCTTGGACCAACGGAGGGCTGGTATCCGCCGAGCTTTGCGGAGCCGCTGAGCTCGTAGCTTTCAGCCGAAGATCGGCCGATGCAAGGCGAGGGCAGTTGAAAAAAGAAGGATTCGAGAGCCTACTCTGGGTTCGTGTTGGGGATTTTTTTAAAGCTGCCAGAAAAGGCATCTATAGTAAGTAGTATGGTTTCCGTAGTATGGTAACTTAGATTAAGTTCCTTAACAAGAAACCAGTAATCTGAAAGCTTACTAGCAATGTCCATGCTGGTTTTCCCAGCGTCGTGTCCCGGAGCCCAACCACAACTTTGCCGCCAAAGGGTGTGATCATGCCTCGCTTCTCTTTGCCGCATCTCGACCTAAACCCAGTTAAGCTGCACCAAATCGCTTCCCCATGTCCGTCAAGTACCGGAAGGCCGTCACGCAGAGAAGCCGGGCCCTGTTCATCCAAGTGAGCACTTGGATCCGTCGGTGGCCGAAGAAAACAGTGCTCACTCGGAATTGTGGATGCGTGCAAACAGCACTTCTTGGATCAGGGCCGAAGCAGTCGTGCTAGATAGATTCAGAATCTCCGTGAAGTTCCGGTTCACCTGTGGATCTTGCAGGCGACGTTGGGAATTGAGTTTTCATCGTCCATTTCTGTGTTGTGGCTTGCTTCTGCAGGTTGTGTGAGCAGAACTACTTGGACGTCGTGTCCCGGGGTCGTATCTGTGCTGCTAGAATTGCTAGATAGCAAGCAAACACAAAGCCCAGAGGGAAGCAGGGTGCTGTCGAGCCAAGCTCGGGCTCAAGCCCAGAAGAAAAGGTGGTGGTTCCCGCATTGCAACCACCTTTTCCTGACTGGCCATGGCTCTCAGGGAACCCGACGGAACTATGCGCATCCAGAAAGACCACTTTGTCTACTGGATGGATTCCGATAAGGACATTCCCAGAGGAGATCTCGGCTGGGTCAGTCTTACTCGAGGCTTCGATGGAAAAATCGGAACACTTTTCCCTGCCCGCTGGCAGCAGGCATGCCGGAAGGCTTCAGAGGGTACAGGGAGCCACAAATACGCAGAGGGCCTATAGCCCTGCAAGCTGCAATCCTACAAAATATGTTCCTCCTAGCAGTGCCTCCAAACAGGGGGTGAAATCCCACACATGCTTTCGACGGCTACCGGGAAGGAGGAAGCCAGTAGAAAAGTCTATCCTGAGAGCTAAGGGCCCGGATCGGACAATTCGACCGCATCCGTGGCAAGGCGACCTGTCACATGAGAATCTCTACAAATCCTGGTTCCAGAAGCAGACGTGGGTTCACGTCGCCGATGTGCCGGGTGTGCCATTCTCGGATATTGGCTATGTGTACGATTCCGGGCTGACTTGTTTTTTTTTCAACTTCCTTGAGAGCGGAGGGTTGTGTTTCAACTGAATCTAGGAATCTACGGTCAGCAGCAGTTCCGCTCGAAAGCATATTTTGGTGAGGGAGTCTAGCATCAGTAGTGGCCAAGGAATACGGTGGAGGGGACGTGCAGGTGACGATGAAGGAGAACCTGATTCAAGCACCGCCGGAATGTATCCACCGATGCGACTTCCAGCATCGCTCTTGGGTGCACATCCTGGACCACCCTGAAAGCGAACTTGCGAGCTTTGTGGGCTTTTACATGAAAAATGGCAAGATTGCTGCGTACCAGAGCCTGCAACATAGAGCTTTTCAAGCCTGTTTTCTCTGCTGGATAAATGGGAGAGTACGGTAGAGTCGCGTCTTTGTTGGGGCACCTCAGCCAGGTACAGCCCGTCAGGCAAGTGCGGCCAGTACGACCCCCACGAGTTAGCCCTGGCTCGCGTGCAGGAGAAGTCATGGATTCTCTCGGAGCAGGGCGAGGCGCCGGCAGCAGGGCTAAAGCTGATAGTTTACATTAATATATGTTTCTGATTGGCCGTAAGCTACCAGCTGCCCTTTCAAAGAGACTACCGATTTCCCTCAGCGCCCATACTGCACAGAATAATCTTGTCCTGCAAAGCCGAACAGGTGGGTGTTGCCCGCGACACAGAGGAAGGGAAGGTTGTCGTGCGTTTCCCAAGTAGCGGCAAAGAGGAGGAGCCAAGAGAGGACCATCGTGTATGCAAAGAGTTGCTCAAGTCATCGAGACCGGCTGTTTGATACGCTTATGTGGGCCTTTTGGGATTGCACTTGGTTCAGGAAGCCTTCATGCCGAAAGAGGTCAAATTGTCTCCCATTCAACCAAAAATGTTCGTGACCTGGACTGGGCATGATGACGACATTCCGGCGACTGGGCTGTTCTTGGGAAGGCGTTTGTGAACTTCTGTTGTCTCCACCAAAGACCCCAAGCAGCTTCGAGCATACAAGGAAGGACATGTGGGAGAGGTCTATGACCTCAAAATGAAGACTGCACGCATCAATGTCCGCTTTCCCAAAGGCCGGCAGCATCCTCATCGCTTCGTAGCCAAGGCCTCTAACCCCCCAGAAAGTCCAAAGAGTGCGATTGGGGGCCTCAGTAGTGCCTAATTATACCAGGTACTTTGTGGGATCCTTATTATAACTATTAGTATGATATACCCCAATACCCTATTCTAGTCATTAAGGCCCCTATCTTAGCATCCCGGAGCCTGCCAAGACTTGGAAGAGAGAGAAAATCCTGAGCTTTGAGGCCTCAAGAACTGCTCCAGAATTGCAGAACTGATCTTTCTTCGACCCGCGAAGGCCTTTAAGCGTGCCACGAGCCCATAGTCCTCAAATGTCTGCCGATTCCTGCATCCCTGACCCTCTCTGACCCTCTCTCATCCATCTGTCACGGCTGTGTCCGTGCTTCTTCATTGAGTTGCAAGTAATGGCGGCCGTGCCACAACACTGTAGGCGGTGACAGTGCTCGTGTAGCTTCTTATCCAGCTTTGGAGCCATTGTAGCTGAGTCCAGGGGTTAAAGGGTTCGGTCACTGTAAGAAGGACGATCCATGAATCCATGCGGCAGTTTGAGGGCCTTTGTTTCGGACAGAGCAAGAGCTGTAAAGACTGAGTCATTGACTTTCAGAAGTGTTCTGGGCACCGTTATGGGATTATAGAGTGCTTTTGGAGCTGTAGTGCCACCTGTCCTGCTGTTTCGTTGCCTGTCAGGTGATTGGGACTTCAAGGTCACGGAGCTAGTACCTCACAGGACCGTTAGGGTTTACGGCTTAGGGTTTAGGCTTTAGGGTTTGAAGGTTTAGGGTGCAGCACCTCCGAGCCATTGGAGAGACGGTCACATCGAAAGGGTGCCGATAGTCGTGCTGTGTCATCATGCAATAGCACAAAACGAATTGGCGGTAGCCAATGCTAGCACAGTGAGCCTATGCTGTGCTGCAGTAATTTCGAATAATTTCGATGTCCACAACATAATATTCTAATATGGTATATTATAGATGGTAGAGTGTATCATCTTATACAGCAATGGAGTGAAATATATCACAGAGTACAGTAGCGTAACATAATACAATGAGTGCTATTATGTAGCATAACAGAGTATAGCATAGTATAGCACAATATCAGATGGCTGTATGATCCAGTTTGTATTAGGAAATGAATATAAGTATAAGTAACATAAGCTACTGTAGTGTAGTGTAGCCTAATGTAATGTTCGATAGAATGCAACAGATACAATACAATAAAGCGTTGTATCGTACATACATCATAGTACAAGGTAGGAAAAGACAACATGTTAGACTGCAGCTGCAGTACAATAACATGAGTGAGCACATTTTTTGATATAGTAAACTATAGCACATCATAATCCAATATCGTGAAGTCTGTGATTATACAGCACAGTACAGCAAACTATACAACATGCTACATAATACGTTTTGCATACGCATGGATGCACACATGCATATATATGTATATATATATCTATGTATATATACAGATAGTTATATGCACATGTCTGTATATATGCATATGTGTACGTATATACCTACCTATTTGTCTGTCTAATATGTATATCTCATATATGTACGTACTTTTTCAGTATACACGAGTATCTATGTATACCTGTATACAACACCATATTTTGCAAATATACATATCCACATATGTATGTATGTATACATGTCTGTATATATATATATACACATACTGTTCATAGTCATAGTGATAACCATAGCAATAGCAGTAGTAATGGCAATGAGAGTAGTAACAGTAGCAGTAGCTGTTGCAGTAGCAGTGCAGTAGCAGTAGCAGAAGAAGTAGGAGTAGGAGTAGGAGTAGGAGTAGCAGTAACAGTAGGAGTAGGAGTAGGAGTAGGAGTAGGAGTAGTAGTAGTAGGAGTAGTAGTCGTAGTAGTCGTAGTAGTAGTAGTAGTAGTAGTAGTAGTAGTAGTAGTAGTAGTAGTAGTAGTAACGCATAATATACTACCTTTCAACACAAAATATCACACATATGTATATGAATAGACATATATGTGTTATATTCTACGATAACAAAGTATTTAACAACAAAGTATTTGACATATAGTTCGAAAAAATTACTAGGTAACATACAAGGCTTTAAGAGTAGCATCTGTTGCCTGTAACCGCATAATGCATATGGTCTATAAGATCGTAAATACCGAAATATTTAATATTATATCTAAGTATACCCAATATTATGTAACATAGTGTTAAAGATAATGTATGCCACAACAATGTCATGGCATTGGACATCATAGACAAGTTTAGTATTTAAGATGGTATAGAATCCAACCTGTAGTCCAATCTTTGAGGTAAGAGAAGCTAGGATAAGACAAGAAAAGATAACTCCAGGTAATACATATTGTTTGTATACGTCATATATATATATATATATATTCTACACATGTATGTGTGTGTGCAGGCTCCAGCCCGGGAAGTGGGTTTGGTGGAAGTCCTCGGATGAGGACATCCCTGAAGGTCACATCGGAGAAGTGATCAAATTGACCCTCTGGCACTCAACCTGAATGTATTCGGGGAGTGAATCGAGCTAGACTCGTAAGGATCTATAGCTGGGATACACGTAAATATGGAGCAAGGCTGTAAAACAGTAGTCCTCCAATGGAGGTTCTGTTCTACGAAGTGCTGGGTGTTGGTGGTGGCCACCTTGCGGAGGGGGAGGTGGTGGTGGTGGTGGTGGTGGTGGTGCAGAGGCATTTGTTGTGAGCAGGGTTGGGCGGGGGGGGGCGGGAATGGTGCAGGGGCAGTTGACGGCAAGGACGGGGGAGTGGTGGCTCTCCCCCCCAAGCTTCAAGCTCCTTCCCCACCAAGTTTCAGAACTCTCGCGGTAATGCTACGCTATGCTGTGCTTTGCCATGCTATGTCATGCTATGCGATGCTGTGCTTGTGTTATGCGATGCTCTGCCGTGCCATGCTATACGAGGCCAAGCGATGCGACGTTATGTCGTGTTGAGTTGTGGCCGCGCTGCGGATTGCGACTCTTGTCAGGCTGGCTTTCCGGTTCCGTTCTGTCAAGTCAAGTCACGTCGTGCTTCGCTATGTTGCCGATCATAGCATAACATAGCAAAGCACAACATACGATAATCTACCATATTACGATATTGCTATGTATCGTTGTGCTTTCTTATTTCCTACTCTGTTATGCTATTCTGTTCTGTGCTATGCTACACTGTGCTGTTCGATGCCATGCTATACTATGTCATTTTATTTATTGTTTGGGAAGCCTTGATTCCAAGCGGTGCAGTCGCAATCCTGGTCCAACGAAGCTAAGCAACTGGAAGGGAAACCTTGAGAGACGTCTCAAGGTGCACCTGCAGGTCTCACTCAAGTGCTGTGCAAGTGTGTTGAACTCCGAGGAAATACTAAGGCATCATGGAGAGCAGTAGTTGTAAGCCGACGTCGTTTTTGATCCACCGTCTCCGTGTCCGTCCGTGTGTGTGTGTGTGTGTTGTGAGGGTGTGCGTCCGAGTGTTCATGCATGCGGGCGGGCGGGCGGGCGGGCACGCAAGCATGGATAATGATGGATGGGTGGGTGGATGGATGGATGGATGACTGGACGGATTTGCATGTGCTCCATCTTCAGATCCGCAACATGGCTGACTGAGGAGAAAGGAGAAGATCGCGGTGCAGTGGCCGAACAGCTGGTGGAGCATGAAGCCTCACCAATTGGTGCTGCTGCCATTTCAGAGAGGCTTCACTGGGGCTCAGCATAGACAGAAAGCAATCATGGCGAGGACATGAACCATTCGCTAGTAAAGGCTCGTTTTGGGGAGGGTGCTCCTAGTAACACGAAACTAGTAACTCGACCACCGCTGGGGGACTGAATTGGGACAGGTTTCAGGGCTCAGGACTACGTAGGCCAGAGAGGGCAGAACGGAACCGCATTTCGCATGTGTGGGGCTCAAAGGGCGCCTTTCATCTGAACCCTGCAGTGCGCCGTGCAGGCGATCGGGTCACGTGGAAGGGCGAAAGCACCAACATCCCTAAGGGTACCATCGGCACGGTCCTCGCCATTTGCTATCACCGCAAGGCCAGAGGGCAGGAGAGTATGACGTTGGAGAAGAAGATGGTCTTCTCTCAAGCGAGCAGCGCTTCCGTTGTCAGCGTTTGCAAGGGCTCCGTGGCAGCGTGGCAAAGAAGAGAGAAGCAACATCAATATCCTAGAGAAAGCAAGTCAAAGCCGCAAGGACCGAGCTCGACATCGGTAAAGCCGGGCAGTGCACGCGTGTAAGATCGTGTCAGGCTCTTACTTCTGTAGTTTAGGTTTAGGGTCCTTGGCACTTCCGACTTCCTCGGTGGAGTGCAGGTCGTCTTCTCTGTACCTGTATCAGGCCGGCGATGATGGTGCAGGCACTAGCCTCTTCGTGTACTGGCCTGGCTGTGGCAGGCGTGTAATGAGGCCCATGGCGTCTGCAGCTTCAATCGCCCCTTCTGAGGGCTCAGGTCTTGTTGGACATGGTTGTTTGGGCGTGCATAAGCGCGAAGAGTTGAGGGCTTGCGCTTCACACCTCAGGCTTTGTTGTTGAGTTGAGCTAGTCTTGGGCGACAAACGGCAAGGCCCGATTCGCTGCGGAGCGCGAACTGGAATTCGCAGAGCATCAACCGC